>VZRF01002614.1:350699-391775 GCA_013396875.1 Vireo altiloquus | reverse complement strand
CTGATGGCAGGATGTTTTCAGGGGACCAGGCCTGCAGACCTCTATAGCTACAGCATGAGAGACCTTTGCTGCAGGAGAGAACGAGAGCTCTGACACTATGAGAATGTATGATTTAAAAAATGGTCTGATAATGAGAAGTGAAAGAGCTTTAGATCATTGCATGTGTGAATCTAAAAAGGAACTAAAACAAACAGACACTGCACATACTTCCAAAAGCAGCTGGTGTTTGTGGGACCTTTGGTGTTAGTGGGTGCTCAATTTAAGCCTGCTTACAGAAATCACTGGGTGTTCTGTGCATTGTCAGTGTCAGGTCCTGGGAGGTGGTTTGAGACAGAACCCACAAATGCAGTGCATTTAAAATTTCAAAATCACTTTTTGGCACTCTTGGGAGTTCAGAACTGCTCAGCTGGGCAAGGCTGATTTTGAAATGGATATTAAAAATTATTAGCAAAATATTAGTTATTAAGATTTGATGGGGAAATTTTAAAATCAAAATAATTTTGTTAACTTATGTAATTGCCTGATCTTATCACCTGTATTGTTTTTCCTCTTTCCCCTGGTACTTTTTATCACTGATTAAAGTATCTTTTTCTAAATTGGAAAGTAAATTTCTGAGTCCAGCACTGTAGTTTTTGTACCAACTCAACAGGGCTCAGTCATAACAAAGCAGGTGAGACTTAAAAATCGTGAAACTACAGGAGCTGGATTTTTGATGCAATCTGAATTGAGAAGTATAGTACCTCACATATATATATTTATATATGTATATACTCACAGCCATGGAAACTTGTTGTATTAGCTAATAAGAAAAAGGACTAATGGCTGCTATGTGAACCTAACCTGGAAGAAACCAATGAGATGTGTACAGTCAATTCTAAAATGTTGCCCTTTAATACACATTAGGCTTCCTGAAGCATTGAAGTACCCCACTTACCCCTAGATTGATTTCATCTCTCTGCAGGATCCTTCCTGTCCATATCTACCATTCAAAACATTATCTCTGCATGCATTTTCCCTTCTTGCTGTTGCATATTTTACATACAAATGGTCAAATCATGAAAGTTTTGGCAAAACCAACAGCAATCACCAGCCAGACCTTCCTATACACAAAATCCCTAGTCCAGCTTCAGTGATTTCGGAGGGGGGGCAAAAGCACAAATCTGAAAGAAGGGGATGATGCTGTAGAGAATATTCCTCTTGACTGCAAAATTTTCCATGCCAGCAAACAGCTAGTGGTGTTTCTAGCAAATTCCCTCTCTCTAGATTAAACAATCAGCTGCCCTTTCTTAATGTTCACTGTAGCCTGGCTCATTTTGTACATCTGTTGTAGTCTTGCAAATATTAGTAAACAAGCCTTTCACAGCATGCCTTGCTGCTAAGCAGCACTGACAGACACTTGAGATAGCTAGAGTCTCTATAGCTGGGTAAAGCTAAAGATTTTTACCTGTTTATCTGTCTGTTTTAATAGTCCTCTTTATCCAGAATTGAGAAAATTTATGTCCAAAATCATCCAAAAACACAAACAAGTACATTTGGTCCAAGAGTACCATAGAGAAATGTTCCATAGAAAAGTATTTTCTGACTTGAAATAGCCCTACCAAGATCAGAAACATCTGAAAATATGGGAATTCGGATCATTCGTTCAGAAAGTGATAATTTCTGTGATACTTCCTAAGTTTTCCGTGTGTCTGTGATAACTGTTCTTTGCTTCTGAAGTTCATCCATTGCCAGTATATAGCAGCAATTATGGTTGTACATAGAGAGGTAAAGGATGTATATGAGTAATGGGGACCTTGAGGGATGGCAGGCCAAAATACTGAACCAGGGAAATCACATTGATTAGGGCCTTATGATCGATACCCTGAGCAGAGATAATTTCAGTATTGTATTTCTATGAGATCACTACCAAAGAAAATAACTCTTTGTGTTTTAGTAGTATCTTGAGGTCTTAAAAAAAAGCCTTTAGTATATTGGTAAAAGACAAGATTTGTGTCTGGTTTAATTAGGTTTCAGGGCATATAATCAGGTAAGGATTTTAATTTATACATCATGGCAGGTAACATAAAGACAAGATATATACCCTTTTGCTGAAAATAACTTGATTAAGAAACCAAGGACCTACATATTGTGTGTAGTCATCAGAAGTTGGCATATGCTCTGCAAGACTGCTTTGTCTGGCACCTGAAGCTGTTGTCAAGCTTTTTCTTTGAATTCTTCTAGTTGGTATTCGTTGCCAGTCTTGTTGTCACTTGGCTGTACTGAACTGCCAGCAGCAGTGCCCTTTCTTTCTGCCTGTTGTGACAAAGCCAGTTCACCAGGCAGTGCTCAAAAGTTACTCCAAGCTGTGACATATGGGAGCTTATGAATCAAGCTTTCCCCAATTGAAAAGTATTCATGATCAAGAATGCCAATGACAAAAACTACAATAGCCTTATTGCTGTTGTTTAACAGCCCTGTCTGACCTGCAATATATTACCTCTCTACGTGCAACATATGAACACTGTTAAAGTTTATACACTGCAAGAAATTTAGAATTTTAACTTTTTGTGATACCACATGAGAAAGAAATAATCCATTCCCGTTATCCAGTGCTTGGGAAAGCCCACCAGTTGGTGCATGTGACACTCACAGTAGGAGTAGCTGACATGGCATCCATATGGCACTGGAGCATGGAATTCAGCAAGAGAAACTGAAAGGTCATCCAGACTTCAGCTGGAGAGAGAGCTTCATCTTAAGATTAAAAAGAAATTACTTACCTGTGGTCAACTGTTGTATCACTACATGTAGTGATATAACATCTATATCCCTACCCTGCATCTTTATCCATACTCTGTTGCTTTATCTTCTTAAAATGAAGCAGGGGCAGAATGCCACAGGCCTGAGTAGGAGGAAGCAAGAAGTAAATGGGTATTATTAAAGAAAGCAAGTGCACTTGCTCTGAGCTACACAGCTCTGAGAATTACTGGTTGTGGTGGTTTTGGCTGGGCTAGAGTTAATTTCTTCACAGTAATTGGTGTGGGGCTGTGTTTTGGATTTGTGCTGGAAACAGGGTTGGTAATACAGGGACGTTTTCGTTATTGCTGAGCAAGGTTTGTGCAGAGCCAAGGCCTTTTGTGCTTCTTAACCTCCCCATCAGTGAGGAGGCTGGGAGAGCACAAGAAGCTGGGAGGGGACCCAGCGAGGACAGCTGACCCCAGCTGACCAGAGGGACATCCCTCCCCAAGTGGCACCAGGCTCAGTTATGAAGCTGGGCGAGAAGAAGGAATGGGAGATGCTCGGAGTGATGGCGTTTGCCTTCCCCAGTCACGGTTAGGGGTGGTGGATCCCAGCTCTGCTGGGCAGGGCTAAACACCTGCCTGCCCTTGGGAAGGGGGGAATCCATTCCTTGCTTTGCTTTGCTTGCACACATGGCTTTTGATTCACATATTAGACTGTCTTTACTTCAACCCATGAGGTTTCCCACTTTTACCCTTCTGATTCTCCCCCAGCCTGCTGCAGGGGGAGCGAGGGAGTTATGTTTCACCTTTTCACCTATTTCCTATATAAAATAACATCGCCAGAACAAAGAAATAGCCAAGCTTGGAACAGTGAGCCCTGGTCAGTAGGACTTCTTGCAAAGTGCTACTTTGTCCAGGGAAATTGAGCTTGGTTAATTGGAAATTAACCAAGCTGTTGAGAATGGTTTTGGTTTTACCTGGCTTGTTGATGCTCACCTGATGTCTTGGGGCTGTAGGAAAAAAGGGAGGGATTCATTTCAGCACTGTCCCTCTTAAAGATTACTTGTTGAAAAAGTCTCCCTCTGGCTGTAGTTGTCAAAGGGACAAGCTGCAGACTATCTCTGGGGGAGTAACTTGACTTTTCTGTAGTCAATTCCCCCCAGTTCCTATGAAGACTGGGATAAATGGCCAAGAGTGAATCATTGTGAATCACTGGGCTCTCAGGCTTCACCAGCGAGGGCCCCAGGCGCTGGGACTTCACTGAGAGTGGAGTGCCTGGGATATGGGGGAAGGAGAGGACCTCACAGCCAGAGGGCTCTCTCTCATTTCTGGTCTGGAGGGTCAGGATGGAACATTGTGCGAAGACACCGCAGTACCGTTTTGTGTATTAGTGTCACTGAAGATTCAAATATATCAGCAATATATCAGCAAAATAACATATCAGAATGTTAACTGAAGCAATAGGCAAATTCCTTCTAAACCGAAACGATAGGTCAAAACTATTAAGTACTTAAGTTTCTTTCTTGAATTCTTCAGAGCTTACTTTACTTCGAACTTTTGTACTTTATTTAAATGGTATGGCTGTGAGCAATGCTGCCTTACTGCCTCCTTAACCTCTTGCTCCAGGTCTAACTTCAAAGGGGCTATTCTGAGCTCATACCTGCATATATTTGAGTTAGTATGTAAAACAAACCTGCTCAAAGGTCACACTCGTCCATGGCATAAGCCAGGGCAATTCCTTTTGAAGCTGATGCAAGTTATGTCTACTAACATCCACAATGGACTAAGTCTTAAAAGGCCTCAAGTTTGATTTTATTCTTTCCATGTTCTTCATGTGACTGCCTGGAGCTGTTTGAATGCAAACAGCTATTGGAACAGTTCAACAATTAGGAAACAAAAGAGTTAAGAATATGTTCCCGTTTCTTTGCCGAAGTATCAACTGAAGGATCCCTTCCAGTTTCCATTGCAATGTGATGGCGAGATACTTGTCTAAAGCAGCCCTGAGGCATGGCTAGACCCATATTCCAAAGTCAATCCTGAAGTCCATTTTGCTAGTTAAATTGACAGTATTTTGCTCCCTTCATTTAAATGTCAATTCTGTGGACATTAACTCTTTTACAGTGTGGAAGTCCTGTCTATCTGTATTGATGCACTGCCCCTGAGAGCAGGAGAGAAACAGAAGGGTGACCTTTGGTTTCAATTTAATGCCACCCAGGAATCAAGCGACCTGGTGTCTCTCTTGGTAGTTCAGAGCAGTGACACACACCACTAATATGTTGCAAACACACGGAGAAGTAACACAGGAGATGCTCTAGCTCGTTTTATTATTCGCTTCCCATTTCCAGTTTAAGAATGTGTTAGTAAAGAGTGTTACACAAACTGTTGATACTGTTTTAACAAGAAATGTACTACAATGCATTGTAGGAGTATGGAGTGATACAATTTCCCTCTGTGGGTTGGAGAAAGTATTTTTCTAAGTGTTTGGATTACACAGACTACATAAGATTAGCCTAGCTGTTGCTAATTGCAGGTGTTCTAACGCCCACCTTCTCCTGTTATATGGTTTTATCATGGCTGGCATCATTACTTAATCATTACAGCAGTGGACAAAGAGTCAGAATTCCTGGCTCCTGAGAGTAGTTTGGGTGGTTTACTAGGTTTTTGTGTGCTTGGATCAGTCAGAGCTCAGTCTCTTTGTGCCTTCATCCCTCCATCTAAAAGCAAAAGTCATCTGGAGGTTCCTATATTTATGCCTGGGGTTCTTTCCCATTCTCTGCAGTAAAAGAGAAAATAAATGTAAACATTTTGTCCCATGTCAAAGTCTGGTGTTTGAAAATTTGTGTTTGTCAGGAGTTGGGCCAAAGATGGTAATATTGTTATGCTTTCCTTTCTGTGGGTTGAAAAGTTAGAGTAAGTGCTGATTAGGAAATGGAGGCCTCAGATATTTCTGTAGTCCCAAAGTGAATCAGCTGTATTATGTTTCCTGAACTTTTGATTTTTTATTTGAATTCAGCTTGACTGGTCTCTGGTTTTGACTTGTCTCTGTGTCACCTGAGTAATTTGTGATTGTCATCACAACCCACTGGGTCTCCCTAAATTTCCAAGGGCCAGGTGAGTCCCAGGGCACACTGTTGGTTGATCGACCTTGTTCCCATTCGGAATTAACAGGAAAACTCAGCTGGGACTGAATTGAAAGCACAAGACAGAGATACTGAAGTTCACAGGTGCAAATTGACATTGATGTGACTTGGAACCGTTCCAGTTTGGCTCCAAAACATGAAGTTTATTGGTGAGATGGAGGAAAGGCCAGGGCTCTTGGCATCAGGAGACTGAAGCAATCCCTTCATCTACCACATTCGTGATAGCAGTGTCAGGGAGAAATCCAACAGAACACGTGGCAGGACAAATGGGAGAATGCAAGATGCACAAGAACAGTGCTAATGTGAGTTTGGAAACTTTGGTAGGGTGAAATGGTTGTGCCTTGTGAGAAAAAAAATAGTCAACCTAAAATTCCAGAAGCTTGTGATTCTGTCACAAGCATAAGCCGTTCACAATGCCTGAAGATAGATTGCATTTTTATCTGGAAAATGCCTTTTGAAACCTAAGCCAATGACTTTAGCAAATTGTCCCCATCCCGAGGGGCATTTGGTCACGAGTTTAGAGATGTTTAAATAGGTCTAATAAGAGTCTAAAGTCAGTGAACTTTCATGCTGTCCACATATTTTCCAACATGTCAAAATGCAGAGAGTTTTCAAAAAGCTTACTTAGAGTTACCAGAACTACAGAAACCAGCTTGGACCTTCTAGAAAACTAACATCTAAGGAAAATATGAACTAGGACATGGTTTTTGAAGAAAATAATAGTGTATTTTCTTGCAGTACAAGGTTAGTTTTTGGCTGCCACTTCAACTTCTTTGCAGGAGGGCAAAGAATTGCAGCTGGAATGGATGGGATTTCACTGGAATACTTGAAAATTGGTTCTCAGTTCCTACCTCCTGTCTGAGGGGGGGCTGTAATTCTGTGTCCTGAGGCACTTTGAGCTCTCCGCTGCTCCTCCAATGAGGTGTTCTAAACCTCCTGCTTGTTCTGCCTGCATCACCTCTAGCTCTGAAAGCCACTTAAGGTACTTCAGGAATGCTCTCTCAAGGCTGCTGTCACCTCCTGGGAGAAAACAACAGCTTCCAGTGAATGGCACTGAATGATTAGAAAAGACTCTGAAGGAGAGGGAGGGGGGAAAGGCATTGTCTTAGGGTGACTTATATTCTCCTCTGAATTTGTCTCAAACCGGGACAAACATTTGTCAATGTATTTCCGTCAGTTTGGTTTTTGGTTTTTGTTGTTGATGATTTTTTTTTCCCCAGTGACATTTAAGTGTGTGGTTGCATCCTGTGTTTGAATGCTGTTGCACTGGATCAGAGCAGAGACTGTGAAGTTGCTGTATTTTATCCCTAGTACATTTAGGAGCATGAGCAAGAGAGAGTCAGTGGGGATTTTTATATGGACCATTTTTATATGGGGGATTTTTTCATCATGTGACCAATGATGAGCAGATTACTTATAGGTCAGAAATTTTGAGAAACTCTTCAGTTATCAAGAAAAATTAGTGGGGTTTTAATTTTTTTTTTTTTTTTTTTTTATTTGCATAGATAAACCACATTCTGGATGTTCTTGGGACCTGCTCTGTTGTGGTCAGACTGCTTGACCTGGGTACTTCTAACACATATTTTTGCAGAATTCCCCAATCTGTTGGGATTGGAGGAATTGGAAAATTTTAGGGTGTTTAGAAACATGGCTGCTTCTAAATGCATGGGGGTTTTTCACCCCAGAGGCCTGGATTTTCTCTCTCTTTCATATTACTCTCTCAGTTTTGATATAGGCTCTAAGCAAAGGTTACTACTGTGTGGGTTTTGTCTTTCTGTTATACTGTGCTTTTAAATAATCATCAGGAGTGCCTAGAGCACATGATGGGCACCTTTCCCATCTGGTTTTATAAGCATAAATAAATGCTTATAGAAAAGATGGCTGTGGCTGTTTCCCCTCTTCTCTGACAGATCTATCTTTAAAGCTGTGGATCAAAAGAGCAGTGCAAATATTCAGCAGCAGGGACCAGGACTCTTGAGTACTGGCACAGAAGAGTCACACGTGAACTTCTAAGCCTTCATAAGTAACCTTCCAAAATGCAGGTTGAAAAAATAATAAACACACTTATCTTGCCAGCAGGGAAAGAAAGCACCTCCTGTCACTCAGAGCAACTCTCAGAGGCTTTGCAGTCATGTGTGGAAGCTGAAGGAGGCCTGTGTGAGGCCCTCTGCCTTCAGAAATGTGACAGAAATTCAAGTCTGCCTTCACTGAGACTTCACTAGAAATGGCACTGCAAGGGACTCGAGAGATCCAAATTAAAATTCCATCTCTGACACAGACCTTTGGAGTGTATGAGCAAATTACCATGTCCTTCAGTTCCTTCTGGTAAGAAAAAAAGGATGATAATATTTTTTCTCTCTGTCTTGTATCAGCACCCAGACTGAGCCCATTTCTCACTAAATAGATGTATTGGAACCCAAGTCCTCCTGGGGCAGCTAAGCAATAAATACAGAAGTAAAAATAGGCATTAAGTAGGTAAAAAAAATATTTATAACACCTTGAAATTAATGTGGGATGTGCTGTTATTGCTTTTATATACTAAGTAAGTATTATTTATCTTTTTATGAAGACAGGTGAGCTTTTATTGAACAGTGTAAAACTTACTTGGGAGAAAGGCAAGTAAATAGACTTGAATGTAGACAACTATTTTCCTCACATGAGACCAATGAGGCAAGAAGGAATTTTATAACTGCATATGCTCACAAAACTGCTCAAAACCAGCTCATCCACTGCCCTACCTTTAAGCCTAGTGGCAGATCAGTAAGGGGAATTATCACAGACTCCAAAACTTTACTCATGTGCTCTAAATGTTTTTGCTTTTGTTTTCAAATCTCATTTCAGCCTCTCTTTGGTTGTCAAAGGTTGATGTAACAAGACATCTGCTGCTGTCCTGAAACTGCATCTCTGGCTGGTAAAATTAACTTCGTTTCCTTAAAGTTGGTTACTAAAACTGGTATTTTACAGTAGAGAATGTATCTCCTCCCCAAGCAATCACTGCCTTGGACTAAGCAAGGCAGGTTCTCTGCTGTCTGGCTGTCCATCTGTAAAGAGCATTCCTTAAAAAAGCAGTAATCTGCTTATGCAGGATTTTGTATGGACATAAATAAATGTGTGAGGCAGTATGGGACAACAAATAAGCAGACTGGTGTTTTAAGTCTTTAACAGCTGAGTAAAGGGCTGTTTCCCACCCCGAATGACTGAGGAAAGGGGAGGGCAGAGGAAGCTGCAGTAACTCCACAGCTCCATAGATGTCACCAGCTTTTCACTCCAGCCTTCCCCAGACGCTTTGGTTCGTACCTATCGCCCTCCAGCCACTTATTCCGTAGCCCCAGAGGAACTGTTTTTTGGATGATGAAGTACTGCAGAGTACAAATTAAGAGCTGCCAGCAGTGAGCTGTGCCTGGACGGGAGTAAAAAAAATGGAAAATGTAAACAGTAACACAGTACTTTTTCAATTACATCTTAAGCAAACATACTTACTTAACAGGAGTCACAGAACACTGTGAACTTCTTTTTTAGATATTGAGAGCTAAGTCATGATGGCATTTCCCGAGCTTTGTTTAAAATGATTTATGCAGGTTATTTACAACATTTTGCCTCCTTCTGGAATTCTCAAGTAAAAATCCAAACTGCATAATTTCCGTTCACATAACACCCACAGCAGTCGTGCACTGTTCTTTTGGAGCTGGGAACTTGTCTGCAAAATGGTAAGGGCAGTTCCAAAATGGAAAAATAATTAGTACAGAAGGAAAAAGACCCCCTTACATCCTCACAGAGAATAACTTAGGTGCCAATTTCAGGTATGGAGCCAAAGGTGTGAAGATAGGACAAGGTGGAACAGAGAACAAGGAAGAGGATTTGCATGTTGAAATGAGATTTTTGGAGCATAAAGGAACCTCTTTAATTAACAACCCCATCTGTATAAGAGATTGATTTGTTGGTTAAAGAGCAGCACTCCGAAGATTTCAGACTTGAGTCCCAAGTGGAGCAGCTGCTGCTGCACTGGAGAAGGTGGCTGTGCATTAGCTGTGCTACTGTCTCACCACACACACCTTTGCTTGGTGCTGCTGGGGTCTATTGATTCTGGTAGCCAAAGCCCTGCTTAGGGCACTGAGCCCAGCTTCTCTCTATTCCATCAGAGGGAAAGGCTGTAAGTGATTGCTGTTGTGTTCACAGGAAGATGCAGATGGATTGAGGGCAGGTTTATAGTGCCGTGTTTGGCTGGAGGCTTGGGGAGGAAGGCACCCTGATGTAGCAATGCTTTCAGGGAAACTCCTTTGGTCCTTGTAGGACAGGTAACTGCAAGGGGCTCTGACAGCACAGCTAGAGCTTGGCCATGGCTCCTGGAGGCCAGCCCTGGCCAAACAGACTGTGGCCCAAAAGTGCACGCTCAGCAGCTCTAGCCAAGGGTTTTGACACAGGCTTCGTTCAGTCCCTTGCGAGATTTATTTTCAAGACTGTCCCAAACAGTGGTGTTTTCCTGGCTTGAAGTTTACGTAAGGCACAGGAGGCAGGATGGAGAGATCAGAGAGTGAGGTTGGGAGAGGTCATGGCAGGGGGGCAGTAGGGTCTGGCTGCTGGGATCCTCGGGCTGGAGGTTTGTCCAAGAGATCACACAGCTGACTAGCCCATAGTCATGCACCTAGGGGTGCATGACAGTGCTTTTCTCCTGGATTTTGAAGAAATTTCTCAGAGTAGTGGGGAGAAATACTAAAAACCAACACATACTTTGTTCAGGATTTCCATATTTTTAACTCGTATCTTAAAATATATTTAAAAGCTTTGTTAGTAAGTGATCCTCAGGAATTTGAAAATACATATTAGCTCGGCTGGTAGTAACTCTCTAGCACTCCACTGTTAATAAGTAATCAGCATTTTTCATACAATGCCTTTCCCCTTTGGATGGAGGACCATCCCCTAATTTGATATACAAGGCTATACTTCAGTGCAAGATTACCACCAGTGCTATTGCTGTGAATTTACATTGGTGTAATAGCAAGTAAAATTTGTTCCTAAAAGAGAGGCAGTGAAAAATGAACATATACTATAATTTCCCAAGTGGTAGATGTTCATATTATTTATGTTCATTCAGGATTTGAATCTCGGAGATTGAATTAATTTCAGATCTCCTACCACCTGACCCAAAACAAAAACCAAACAGCTGTGTTTGTTACTGCTTGGTAATATATTTTTCCAGGAAAACACAGCTTAATCTGGGCTCTGCTGAAATAGCTGTCTGTTGTTTGTGCTTTGCAAAGCACACCAGTAACTGAAAAGAGAATGGGTATCTGCCTACCCCAGAAAATGTACCTTTTAACTTTGGTGCAGTGCAAGACTGTGACAAAAATGGGTTTGGAACAAATTTTTAAATCCTGTTCAATGTAAAGAAAGGAGATGGTTAAAACTAGATGAGTACTGTGAGGAAGGGCTTAGTTTGGTTTATTGTTTGAAGCAGAAAAATCCACACTGTTCAAGAAAAGGGGCAATGACCCAAGAGAGCAAATGTACCAGCAGGAGTAGAAATTTGGAGAACAGAAGAGTCCACCTTCTGCAGCACTGTGTAAAATAGTATCAAAATACCAAGATAGGACCAAAAGTAGGCTCATTCACCATATTGACCACAGCACATGACTTAATCCCTGAATGACAGCAATTATGTGGATCTTTGATCTCAAAATTTGAAAAACACACTTGGGACCCAAAGCTGAGGTTTTGGAAGGAGTCAGCTTTTCCTGAGCACCAGTACTGACAGGCTGGGTCCTGTGGTGGCAGAGAGAAGCATTTTGGCCTGCTCTAGTGCAGTCAGTCCTTTGGGGACTCAGGCTGGTCTGCCTGGGAGCAGAACAGAAGTTGTCTTTTATGCTGAACTCTAAAGGTAGAGGGCAGCTGAGATCTCAAACAGCTTCAGCTGTTTTACAAGAGGGACAGAATCTCACGGTGACTGGAAATGGAGCTTGTGGATGGACAGATGCAAAGTGCTGTGCTCTCCTGCATGCAGTTCAGTAAGGTGCCTTGGGACTGCCCTGGACTGCTCCTTTCTGAACAGAATAGTTCCTTTTTTGGTGTGCAGTGATACTTGGAGATGGAGATGGGCACATGTGTGAATGGGAAATTCACAAATATTCACATCCATCTATATATTTAAATGGCAGAAGAAAATAAGCTTTTCATCTCTTTTATTTCAAGAAACAGAGTTCTGGTCTATTCTTTTCATGCAACTTCCTAATGAGCAGACAATAAGACTGTTACATACTTTCGTAATGAATAGATGAAGTGGTTGAAAAAGGAAGCATTATTTCAATTAGTTATTCCAGTTGTGAATTATAACGCAGTTTTAATTGAAGTAAAGGGAAATCCACATGAATATCCACTGCATTATTCAAGGTGAGATGCCTTGCAATGAATATTGAATGAATAATAATGAAACACCAAGAATAAAATGTCACAGTTTACAGATATTATATCTCACCTCTTCCATACACCGGACCGTCAGGATTAATTGAACCAGTGCAAAACGTTACAGCTGGTGGCATGTTCATTGTTTCTAAAAGGAAATGAAAGTGCAGGCACAATTTAGCTCATTTCTCAAAAGCTGGTTCATCTAGAACTTTTTACAAAACTCAGCTGATGAAGTTTCCAGGATCAATTTTGATTTTTGCCAGTTGCTATTTACAGTAGCATGGACCCATCTTCACTGGATATTCTTGTACCACAGTTCATGGATGCGAGAACACAAACATTTTCAAACTGTATTAATTGTTTGGAGAGAATTATATGTCTTTTTGATAAGAAATTATTTTTAACTACCTCACAGGTTTTGCCATCTGGAAGAGCTGATGTGGAAATGAATCTTTGATATTGATATTATATATTTTGAACTTTCAAAATTGTACTTTATTGCAGGGAGAGGCAAATTCTACATCAACAATTTTTGTCCATCTACTGAAATGTGGCTAGAATGTTAAGTGGGATTAACCAGCAGAAATGCAATAGTAAAACAGAAGAGTTGGAGTCACTGATTCTGCCTGTAAATTAAGCTTTATCCTGCTTATCCAAAGTCACAACACAGAGCAAAGGTACTAATTCCCAAAACCAAGAAGATAATTAACTTCTATTATAACCAGTTTAGGTGAGCTAATGTGAATGTCAAATTATGTGGTTACACCAGTAGATGATTTATGAAAAAATGGAACTTTGAATTCTGTATTGCAAATACACCAGAAGCTTGGTCCATGCACCCGCTTGGGAAACAGTAATGCAGGGCCCAGTTCTCCTCTTGTAGACTCGGGACTGTTACAGATTAGTAGAATTAAGAGCCAGATTGAATAGTATGTGCTCTAATCACAGACCTTAGGCTGCTGTCCTCACAATGAGCTTTGTGTGTCTCCCTAAAACAAAGCCTGCACAAAGCAGGCATCCAGTTTGGGCTCAAAAGCAGAGAATCTGCTGCTTCCCTTGCTAGTGTGTTCCAATGGTTAGTCACTCTCACTCTTAAAAATGTGTTACTTATTTCCCATCTGGCATCCCGATATGGGAATGTATGTCAGAATAGCTCTGCTGACTTTAATCTGCTACTCCTGATGAGAGGAGAAACAGGCCTGAGGTCTGTTTGCTCCTGATCCTGACTTGGAGAGCCCATTAGTGCTGCAGGTCTGAGTGCTTGGTGCCAGTGATTCCAGCCAGCAAGCTGGGATGTTCCTTACTGTCTTATTGCTTTCTTTTACTTGTTCCACTAAGTGAGCATTTGTTCACTGAGTCAGCCCTTACATGACTGTTCTACCCACTCCTCTCCTCCCCTTTCTCCCCCAGTGGAGAATTGTCGCAGAGGACAGCGGGGCACAGTGCCTGCCACTGCCACGAGCAGGGCAGGAGTTCGTTCTGCCCGTTCACAAGTTATCCCGACTCCTTGTTCACAAGTTATTCTGACTCTTTGAAACACACATGTGCATGTGCACACAAAAACCACGGGCAAACCCACTCAGAAGCTGTCTCAGAAATTCCTGCTGAAAGCTGTCAGTTATCCCACATAAGCTCCCTTTTGGTCTTTTAAAGGTCAAACCCATCCCGTTGCAGAGAATCAGGAAGTCAGTGCGTGACAAATCAGGCAGTTGCTAGAGAGTGATAAAATTTTCATTTTGGATCAATAATGATATATGACAGTGTCTAGGTAACAGTTTTAACGCTTCTACTACAACATGATTTCGTAATGTCGCAGCTAATCTCGTAATGATATCGCCACCTGGTGCCTGCTGCATCGCATACCAAGCTGCGGGAAACGCAGCGTTACTATGACAGTTTCCATGGCAGATGCTGTGGGCTTCATGTGAAATATTTGGCTCAAAACGCTTCCTATGAGGGGCAGGATGGGCACAGCTCATAGCAAAACGCTGGGGCCTGGGTTTGTGATGATTTTGGAATATGGTGGTTGCACCATAGTGCCATTCGTAGAGCCAGTATAACCCTATAATTTACTGCAGGGTGGGTCTGCTGGGGGACACTGAGGAGGTGGCTGTGCCCCCTGATACCACTGTGCAATGCAGCAGGTGCTGCAGATCGGTGTACTGCCATTACCTGCTCACCTCTTCATCCCAGTGCCCAAGAAAACTCCTCTTTTTCAAATATTCTTCAAATGCAGAAGAGTTCCTTTTCATTTATATGGCTTTGGTGTTGGAGGGACATTGAATTGCTTATCATGAGCCAGTTTCTGCTTCCCTTAAACTGAGAAGTCTCACAAGGTTCCAGAGCTGGGATTTACCCTTTGCTATATTGCTCACATAATGAGGGCTGCAGGAGATAGACCTTCAGGACAGCATTGTAATCTCTAGATATGCTGGGCAGATGACACCTAGAGATGTGATTTTATTCTACAATTTTATTTCATGGTTTAGGATCATCTCCTTGTAGTTTAAATCCAGAGAAGACTCCATTTCCATGCCCTAATATGCTGTGAATCCTGCATCCACACCAACTTGGCTGAAAGGGTCTGTGCTGCTGTGACAAACAATTCTGTTCCTTCTGAGTCAAGGGAGTCCTGGAATGGCCTCTTCCTCACATCTTCTCTGCACATTGTCTTGGAGGGAGTACTTTTGGACAACACTGGGACACCATCCCATGCTGTGCCGAACTACAGAGTTTCACAATTGCCTCACTGTGCAGAAGGGAACCGGGAACTTGGCCACGACCATTTCCTAAGCTCCTTACATTGCGCTGTGGTTTGCAAGAGCTTTTGTGTCCTAGGCCAAGCAGAGGTGCCAGCTCACCCTTCTACCCTAAAATGCAGGCTTCAGGCAGGAGAAGTGTTTCCCTGCATGCTGTTGCCACCAAAAGCACGGGTTGCATGAGGACATGTGATGCCACGAGAAGGGTGAGCAGGGCAGGGGGTGGGCTGGTTGTGAGCAGCAGGGAAAGGTGCAGCAGCTAGGAAGCCTGAAAGAGCAAAAAGTCCTGGAGCACTGTGACTTTTTCTAGTGGGTTTTTCTCTGCCAGGGAAGAATGTGTCAGACCAAGATATAGAAGTAAGAAGGTTGAACAGAGCCCTGGGGGCTAGAGGAGAGAGATTAAGTTGGGGCAGATGGCAAGCTCAGGAGTCACCTCAGAGAGGATCTGTTCCTGAAAACAGTGCTTGGTTCTTCACATTCCCCTTTCCCTCACAGAGTATGGGGAAGAGGAGTAGCACCATCTACCCCCACCAAGACCTTTCCAGGATCTCTGTTGCCTGGCTGTCATACCAGCTGTGGTCTGTCCCTGGATGCAGGCAGACTTTACATCCAGATGCTGACTGCCATGTTCCTGACAATTTCTCTTCTCTTCCCATTCCCCAGCATACTCCATGTAGAGGGACTGCACCCCTGGGTGTGCACTATGCTAAGTGTGCAGGAACACTTACCTGTGTAGGTGACCCCTCCAAATATTAAGGTGAGGAGTCAAACTTGGACTCACCTCCAATCATTTCTTTGTGCTTTGTCCTGGGTAGATGTCCCTGCTCAGCACTTCCTCATTTCCTCCAGCATTCATTCTTCAGCACTCCGTAGGCAGCTCTGTCCCACCTGACAGGGCCTGGATTTATCCTGTTGGACACCTCTAGCCAGTTAGGGCACTAAGAATCAGTGTCCCTATCTGGCCCCCAGCCCTCAGTTTTTGACATATCAAGTTCTTGCAGAATCGATTGACTTTGGAGTTGCTACAATTCAGGAGTTTGGCCACCAGTCTTCCAATGAACAAACCAACACATCCAGCCCAATGGAGCTTACATTCATCAGCCAACTGAAGGGAATTAGGTGTATTGACACCAGATGAGAATCCGGCGCTAAAATATCCGTAAGACAAAGAGTGGAAAACACGGAAAGCTTTCACAGATATTCCGTTTAATGTTTTGTAAACTTTCCTGCTATGTTGCTAGGGGGATTTTAATACATCAACATGTTTAAAATAGATCTCAGTGAGATGTTTGCAATTGGAGCTAATTCTCCCTCCACCCTGAATTTCCTTATTGTTCCCGGCACCATTTCATCTCCCTCCTGTCTGTAAAAGACCCTCTTGCTGACCCACTTCCTGCCTCTGTAGAGTACTAGGAACTGCACAAGGAATCCTTGTCTTAATGCACTTGGATGCTGACATTGCATTTCCAGCTAGCCAGCCTTCATCTGGAGAGTGGAGTTCTTGCGTTTCCTGATGTGAGTCAGTTCTGAGGAAAGTGTTTAACCTTTTTGTCAAAGGTTAAACATATAAAAGGGGAATGTGAAGCTCTTGTATTCCTGTTGTTGCCACATTAAAGAGAGCAGCTTTCACAGCTGAGCTAAATCTTACTTTTCAGGGGGGAAATTTCTTTCCGTATCCAATTCAAAGCTGCAGTTTACTGCACTTGTTAAGGAAAGTGTATATTTGAACAGAACTATATAGCAAGGTCATTCATTAACTGTTTCCATTGTTTTTTTAATCTTGCTAGTCCTCTCTGCCTTCCTCAAAGGATTTGAAGAGACTTGGACAGGCATTTGTATTAAGTGAGACACTTAGAATTTTTCAAAATGGTCAATTCATATAAAATATAAAGATCTTCAAAGCAAAATAAAGAGCAAGCATTCTTTAGCTTGAAAGCAAAAGAATTTGTCTCTTTGTTTTCTTATTGACACCATATTATTTTAATCCATCTTTCTCCACTGCTCGGCTGAGTATATTGGTTTCTCGCCTGTAATTACCAAGACTGACGACTTAGCTATGTTACCTACAATCACATACCTCTTTCCCCTGACTAAATACTTAATGGCATACTCTTGTCATGATCCAGAATACTCTGTCAAAGAGCTCATTCCAGTTTTACTCTGTGTGTTGGCTGCTTCTGCCCTTTGTGAAGCATAGGAACACAAACCTGATTTTATTGAGAGGTAATTCCCCAGGTGACCTGCTGGTTCTGCACCAATTGCCCCACTGATAATTTGCTGGTTGTCTTTATGGTTGGGTCTGAAATAACCCCACTCTAATCAATTGACTATGATTATCCAATGAGTCTGAGAGAAAGCCAGGAACAGACTAAAGGTTTTCTCTTGAATCTCTGTTGCTCAAGGCCTCCATTCTAGTGGATAGTTAGAATGTTCTTCTCTGCTCTGGGTTGTTCTGCTGCTCTCTAGGATTGTGTCAAAAGCTCCACACAACAGGAGCTGGAAAGGAGCTTTTTCCTGGGCTGGAAAGATATAGTCTTGAAAGGGAAAAGAGCATAAACAAAAGATAAAGGATAAAGAAAAATTAGAAACGTCACTCCCAAGGGAGTGTTCTCAACAATCTGTTAACTTTGCATTGGCAAGTTCATAACTACTTCCAAAAAAATGTCACAAACTCTTAGCGGAGCAGCTTGAACCTCTGCTGATGAATTGAAGGAAATTTGTTCTAAAGAAAATACATCACATGAAGTTAACTAACAATACAGGATCAGCCAAAAACAACACCATGGAACAGGAATTCCTTCATTTTAACAATACCATAATCTCATGCAGGCTGAGCAGTAACATTAGAAACTGCACATGTAACACCTTCCCTTACAGTTAAAATTTGGCAGTAGTGACTTTAAAAAAATCCTAAAACCAACCTCAATCTTCAGCCTGGATGCATTTGTTTCATTAAGAGGATTTATGAGTTAACCACTTACAAAATCCAATCAATGTAGTGTTAAGGTTCCTATGTTTTATTCCAGGCGTATATGTAATGCGTCATTAAAAATACACTGCAGAATAGTTCAAAGCTGACACTGTGAGTGCTGCATGAACTGTGGAGGAGGGCTGATTTTCCACTGCTCTGTTATGTGCTTCATCACTGTAGTTCTGTCTCCTCCTGCAAGGCAAACTCGATCTGACTGCGCTTTCCCTAATTACATCGCTTCCATTGAAAGGACAAAAGTAACCACTGTGACTCATGCTGTCAAAAACCCAGGCACTACCTTCCATGGCTCTTCATTTACATTACAATTAAGAGCCTTTTGGTTCCAAAAACTAATTCCTTGCAAAGCCAGAGCGAAAGAGCTCTGTGTGAGGACTGCCTGGGCTCCAGAATCAGTGGCGATACAACCTTTAGGTAGACATGGCATAGAGCAGCTGCATGGTCCCTGCCTCAGCTCCTGGCCTGCAGCAGTAGCTGTGACCTCCTCTGTTCCTGTATGGAATGGCTGTGAGAAACAGACCTGGTTGCAGGTCAGTAGGACAAACACAGGCCTGTCTCCCTGGGCAGCTCCTGCTGTTTGCCTGCTACTGAAGGAATCGCTGCACCAATACCTGCAATTCCTACACATGGCTTTTCCGGGCTTCCTGCACCTTCCGGGCTCTGAGCCTCCAATGGAAGCACAGAATGGTTTGGGTTGGAAGGGACCTTCAAGAGCATCCTGTTCCAATCCCCCCTGCTGTGGGCAGAAACATCTTTCACTGGATGTAGCTCAGAGCTCCATCCAAGCTGGCCTTGAACACTGCCAGGGATGAGGGATATATAACAGTAATCCAGGCATATCCTTAATCTGGGATTTGTTCCATCCGACTGAATGTGTGAGTTAGGAGTGCAGTATCACCAGGCACTGTATATTAGTGATTCAAAATGTTATGGAGATCTACAACAAAGGTGCTGTGATATTAGCAGGTCTTTTGGGCAAGGAGGAACAGGAACAAGCTGTTTATCTGAGCAGGGATCTTTTCTCCCTTTCTTCCTCCCCACTCAGAGCTCTGCCCAATCAGATTCTCAGATATTGGATGAAAAACCCAACAAAACTCAAACAAGACATTGCAAACAAGACGTTGCATTTAAGCAAACAAGACAACTAAAAAGGGTTCCAAATGTTTTTCAGATTTGTAGAAACCTGGTTCAGGCATTTTGAAGATAGAAAGTTGCTAGAATGACAGAAAGTCATGGGCCTTATATTAAGGAAGGGGGTAAAAGGATGTCAAAACCCACACCATTATTTTCTTTAGGACAGGAGGCTTAACAGGGAGAGAAGCCTGTGTGAAACAAAGTGATTGTTTCTGCTGGTGTCACTCTGAACACGATGGGCAGTATCAGAGCCTCCACCTTCATTCATCTTATACAATAATTTAGCCTTTCCCTTCACAGCATCAGGACATCCTCCCGTGCTTAGCCATAGACTACCAAAACCCTGTGTGTATTTGTCAGTGGTGCAGAACTTTTTTTCCTTACATAGGACCGTTCCAAATCCATTTCATCCAGAAAGATGAATTGGAATTGGATTTGGAATGAGACAACCTGGGCTCATTTCCCAATTCTGCCATGTACATCTTGCAGTCTTGGGCAAATCTTAGCTCTGTCTGTTCTGAGCTATTTGGGGCAGGCACTTTCTCATTTGCTATGCATACATGAAGTGCTTACCACAAAGGGGACTCCAACCACTCACGAGTAACCGGTAACAGATGGTTATAAATTGTCAGTGTGACTAGGTATTCCCACTCTGATCGTTTTTGCTAGCAATTTTCTTCTCTTAAGAAATCTTGCCAGCAGGCCAAAACTGGAAGTAAGTAAAAGAAAAATTAAATGAAGGACTTCATTTTCAAAATGTCTCTTTTCCAGATCTAAAATACTGAAAAGACTTTCTGTTGTAGGAGCTGAGACAAACTGGCAAAGTCCTGCTAATGCCAAATGTCAGTGCTGTCCTTACTTAAATCCATGGTAAGCTCATCTTTTTGACTTCCAGAAATGGCATAAAGAACTCTTTTGGGACAGATATTTCCTTAATCTCTTACTTGCATTCACTCAAATGAGCATTTCACAATTAGGAGTTTCCCCATTTGGCAGCACTTCTGCATTGTCACAGGCAAGGATGACATAATAAACTACTCTTACGCATATTCTGGAGCTCTTCTGAGTAAAAATAGTGGCCCTCAGCTTTAATCTTCGGAACTTCGCGTCTCGGTGCAGCTATTCTGATGGCAGGGGTGAGCAGATCTGGCTAAGGCAGGAAACAGATGTATCCTCTTATTCTTAACATAAATTTTTGGGGGGGTTATTTTTTGGTTAGCTGCGCTCCTAATCTCACTTTTGATCGAGTGCAGAGGAAAAGAGTAATTAGTGAAGTATTAGTGTTATTATTATTTCCTGACATTAACTCTCCTGCTACTTGTCCATCCTTTTCTCAGGCCCAGCAAAATGGTGTGTGGCTTTAACAGCTGAAGAGCATTTTTTATTGCTGGTCCCTCTCTGAGCTCTGAAGTTCACTGCCTTCACTCTGCTGAGCTATGTGGGTGGTAAGTGCCTTAGAACAGTATAGCTTAAGCAGGAAGTGGAATATGTTTTCTTAGTGGAGTTTTTGTCGTTGGAGAACAGTTTTCCAAATGCAATTTTTTTTTTAATCTGCAAAGCAGATACAAATGTAGTTTATAACAGCTATCTGATTGTACAGCAACATATAATATCTATTGACATGACTGCTGTGATTTTAAAATTAATGAGTCGATTTTTAACATGACTCCAAATAATACATAATTGCAATTTTGCTTAAGCCATCATTGAGGTGGCCAAGGCACAAGAAGACAGGAGTCAATTTACCAAACATCCCAGCCAGGAACTGGCCCCTCATCCTCTGAAGGTGAGACGTACAGTTCAGAACGGGAGGTTCATCCTGCCCATTGCTTTCCATGAGAATGAGTACCCCAGCATTTCTGACACCTCTTTACTTATGCTATTGCAAAAAGCATAATCATTTGTTGTGCAGAAGTCAGTGTGAGCACATCCTTCCCTCCTAACATCTGGTCTGGGTAGATACTCCAGGGACCATGAGGAGATGCAGAGTGGTTTTTTTTTTCCTCTCCCTCTTTCACTCTTTTTTTTCCCCAGCTATTACATAATAGTTGATTTTTGGCAGCTGTAGTTATCCCTGGTGAAAAGTTTTTGTTCCCTAAGCAGTAATGATAGCACTTCAGACCATATTGCAAACATTTATGTAATTTTTTATACAAACCTGCTACATGTGTACCTTTTTAGTTACTGTGGTACTGTTCTCAGTATATCATAACTCTACAGTGTGAGATAGTTATGAAAAGATATCCCTGCTGTAATTTCATTTTCTTAGGAACCAGAAACTTATTTTGAAGGCAACATTTTCTAAGAAATACAAGTTTTATTTAAAGCATCTCTGTATTCAAGCAGAGATAATCATTCAAGAGGCAATCTAGTTTATTTCTGTAAAACTCTTTCGATCTTTCATCATCATATTTAATTGGCTTTCATTTCATTTTCAATTTGATACATTTTGACACCTTATTTAAAACCCACAATTACGGGTTAGAATCATTATGGCCAACGAGGCGAATTCAGTTCTGAGGCAAGTCGGTGAAAATCAAGGTAACAGAGCAATCACTCGTGTTTGCAGCATTTCTGGATGTTTTCCTTCCAGCATCAGGGCCAGATGTGAGTAAGTGCCCTCCTGACAGGCTGGGAGCTGTAGCCTGCATGTGGCCAAGTGGGAAGTGCACAGCTGGACAGCTGTCTGTCCACAGTGCAGCAACAGCCCCCTGGGCAGGTGGGTATTCCTCTCTCTCAGGCACAGGGATGAGCAGTGGTGAAACGTGGAAGCCGAGGAGCAGCTGGAAAACAGCTCCTCACTGGTGGATCACTGTCATTTCTTACTCTTGAACGTGAAGGAAAACCATTCTCTTCCACACTCGCATGAATTTTGTTATGCTCATTGCTCAGAGACATATTGCAACTGCCTAGTTGATCTTTTCAATCTCTCTGTCCCCATGGAAACTTTGGATGGAAGGGAGTAACAGCACAACAGCAGGGTTGGCAAAGTTGGAAAAGACCTCTAAGACCATAAATCCAACCATTAACCCAGCTGTGGTTCACCACCAAACCGTGTCCCCAAGTGCCACATCCACACCCTTTTTGAACACTTTCAGGGATGGTGACAGAAGCACTTCCCTTGGCAGCCTGTTCCATTGCTTGATAACCTTTCTGGTGAATAATTTTTTCCTAATATCCAATCTAAATTTCCCCTCGCATAACTTCAGGCCATTTCCTCTTGTCCTATCACTTGTTACCTGGGAGAAGAAATTATTTTAATTTTTTTTTTTTTTTTAAACACACCAATTTGCATAGACTCTACCTTTAAGAGCTTTAGTATTAAATCAGCATTGCTTGTCCTATTCAATATTCCCATTGAAAATAAGGAAGAAGAGGAAGAAGAATGGGAATGTTGCATAGAAAAACCTGCTGGCCATTGCTAGAAAATATAGCACCTTGTGCCATACGGGTCACAACCCCCTGCGGGCTGGGGGCAGAGTGGTTGGAAAAGCTGCCTGGTGGGAGAGTTCTCAACAAAAACTGTTCAATTAATCCAAGTATTTTAGCTTTGATTACTAAACCAAATCCATCTACATTGATTCAGGGGACCCATTCAGAAGATCTGCCTATTTTCGCAGCCACAGTATTAGAGAGGAACTCTGATCTTTTAGATGAGACACCTCTAAGAGAGTCAAAATTTTTCGGGACCAAAATGTGCTGGGTTTTTTTTTCTATGAGCTTGTAACAATCACAGCATGCTCAGTATTTTGGGGGTGTGATAACATGATGCAGATTGGAAAGGCTTCATATTACTTCATCTTTGGTGATTGAAAGTAAAAATTCTTGAAGTGGGTGGAGAAAGAATTGTTACCGTTCCCTGCCACCCTGAAATGATAAATGCTTGGAAAACTCCCAGAATGATATTGAAGTGCCTAAAGTAAATATTTATTCTGCACACATATCTTTTGGATCTGTCAGTAGCTGAATTTGATTATTCTTCTGTGGGTTTCTATTATTTGATTGGGTATTTGCAGACAGATGGCCTCTTATAGTGTTAATAAAAACAACTTATGTAGAACGATTGGGCTGTATAGTAATTGGGGAAATACTGAGGATTAGGAAAGAGAATAGTCTGCCAAAACCTAGTGTCTGCTTATACACATTTAATTCCTTCTTATAGAAAATGAAGCTTTTCTTCTTCAGATATGTTCAGTTACTCTAGTCAAGTAAGACTAGAGTTTGAGATACTGAGGAATTGAGATTTGTAGGTCAAACTCATCTTCCTGTCACATTTCACTGGTATAACAAAGAAAAGTGTATTTTTGAGTTTATATCCAAAATCCTTGTACTTTTGAATTTGTGTCAGCAAATCTCTAAAATGCCATAAACTCCAAATGATGTAAGAAAAGCTGGGAAGGGGCTGAGCTGTGAATGGAGTTAACCAAAAGGCAACCGAATTTCTGTTCCCTGACAATGGGGGACCCCAGTCTCCCTTTTACTTTGTAGTGTAGCATCCATTCTGTTCGTTGAAAATCTTTGTAATCACAACTGTCACCCAATCTTACATAGTAAAAATGTAAAGAAGAAAAATTTAACAAAGAATTAAACCAGATAAAACTTTGTTACAAAGTCAGCACAAATATTTGATTAATTTTACCAAGATGCAATGTTTTAAATTTGCTGAGGGTATATGATGTGAAAAAAACACCTCTGCTTTTGCAATAATGCCATTAGTTTCTCCCCCTCTTCCTTCTTTTCTCTTGAAAGAAAAATATGACCAGATTTCTCTGCTTTAGGTTTTTAGGTAACTCTGGGATGAAATGGCAAAATTTAGCCTATAAGCATGAAGCATTTTGAAACATACTCACAGATGAGGGAGCTGCAGGAGGGGACCTAGGGAGGCCTCCCCAAATCTACTATGGCAAAAGCTTCTATTAGCGAGAACTTGGGTGGAAAGTGGAAGTCAGATTCTTCCCTCCTGATCACAGAGATTTGCAACGTGGCTGTCTACACCTGAGCTAGTTTTTCTGACATCCTTGAAGACCAATGCAGAGAAAGAGGCACTTTTAGGATGGTGTCTGACCAGGCACTTCCATCAGATGGGTTGTTCAAGCAGCCTTTATTGTGCATAGACAGTTAAAGTAGCCTGCAGCCACTCATTCAGACACACTCACACCCATTACAGGTGCCTCTGCTTGGTTATCTGCCTGCTGATGGATGGATGGTGGTTCTGAATATCACAGCATGTTGATGCTTGTGCTGGAGCACACTGGGCTTTTCCCTCTTGGCTGTTGATGCTCAAGACAGAATGCATCCTGTGATGAAAGGAAATCATGCACAATGCAGTTCAAAGTAGCAAAACTGTTTGCTGAGCTGGCAGGAAATTTAATTTAGCACATGGGACTTTATGCTGCAAAGATTAAATATTCTTATTCAGATGAAAATGAAAACCTTGTGATTGCCTTATCAACTGAAACATGTGTAGGGCTTCCAGTAACCAAGCCATAAAAGCACAGATATACTTGTGTACTTTACAAAGGTCTTTCTAGTCCTTCCTCTTGTTCCTCTGAAAATGGTTTTGCTAAGAAAGGATGAATGCCTGTACTACTGGCATAACCTCACCCAGTTTGCAGTTTGTCATATTATTGGTACCAGTTCAGCTCAACAGTGTCAAATGGGTGGGGTGCAGACAAGGGAATGTGAGATGAGAAAAGGCTGGTAAGTTCTCTCTTTCTTGCTCTTTAATTCTTTTCCCATAAAATTCCCCAGGCTTACATCAAATGATTCTGGTGTTTAAAAGTCTGATTTAACTTTTGAAGAAAGGAACATCTGTATTTTGCTTCTTGTTGAATTGTGTTCTTCCACACAGAAAAGTGTCAGTGCCAGGATCTAACCATGTAGACGCACTACAAACTCCTGTATTTTCACATCCTAGAATACCGAGCTGCAGACTGAATGCTGCAGAAAGCCTGCTGGAAAGACTCTAGGAAACCATTACTACATGCTTAGCATGGTGTTATTCTCCTCTGCTTTTCTTCCCAAGGCTGCTGCTACTGGCCATTGTCATTTAGAGGATATCAGGCTACCAGGAGATTTGATGTCATCTCTCAGGCCTCACTTCCTGCAGAGCACAAGCTCCTGCCACAGTAGCAGAGCTGTCACTTATTCATCTGGTTGAGACCCAAACTTGTCTCTAAACTTGTCGAATCCCAGGTAAGACAGCCCTGAGGTGGCACACCATGGTCCCTGAGGTGGCACACCACGGTCCCTGCGGCAGCAAGGCTGGGTGGCTCCGTGTTCAAACGCAGGGAGTCAGCTGGGGACAGTTCACTCGAGCAAGGCCAACACCAGCAACGCTCACGAGACTGAAGAGCAGCAGAGTTGAGCAGAAACAGAGCTCCCACTCACAGAGGTCCTCTCGGGGTCCTGTGACCAGTGGTGTGGTTGTCTGGGCTCCAAATCCTCTTCCTGCCACTGCCAAAGTGTGCTTATGTAGTAAGGACCTGCAGAATGCTGCTTCAGTAAAAGCTGCCGGAGGAAGATAATCCAGAATTTTCTTAGCAGCCTGTTAAAAGAGAGTATTAGTAATATTTAAAAGAGTATTAAGAATAGCCATGTAATTTCCAGTTTTCACATGAGATCAAACCATTTTTAGGGTGCCTTATGAAGTCAGTCTGGCATCATTTTCCTGTCAGGAAGTTAGAGCAACTTTTGTAGGCAACATACAGAAAGCTGAGTGCTCTGCATCATAGTTCAGAAGATCAATAGATCCCTTTGTTCAGGGATCCTGATGTTCAAAGAAGAAATTTCTTGTTTATGTGCTGCCTTGGCCTATTAGCCTTGGTTGTCACTAATGAAAGTTCTTTCAGAGCAGTCTGGAGTGATCAGATTCTTGAACGTCTTTCTATAACCAGCAAAGCATTAGATAGAACAAAAACAGAGAAGAAAAATAACTTCCTAAAGTCTGCCTTTCTACAGGTAATGCACCTTTGAGTATGAATTTCAAAGTGGGTAGAGAACACGCTTCTGCTTGGCATGGCAATAAATAGTGGAAATAATAAAAAAACCAGGAAATATTCTTAGCTTATCAGTTCTATGGGTGTATTAGCAACTCAGATGAGAATAATTTTCATGATGAAAAGTTAACTGTGCATGTTTCTAAACTGTTATTGCAAAATAAGAGGAAGGGGGAAGTTTAATAACTACTGTTTTGGGTTGGGCTCCTTTCTGTGCTTTTACATATCTTTTAACAGCTGTGGGCAGGGGACCATGGAGCGGACATGTTTCTGTTCTCAAGTGGAAAAAAATAACCTTCAGAAATTTTCATTGGACAATATTCAAAATCTAAGAGCATTTAAAATTTTCCTCAGGCAAGAAGCCATTTTACAAAAAGACAAACTGAAGGAACCACCCAAACAGACCAAAATTGTCAATAATTTTTTTGAGGTTTGTTTTAACATAGTCTTCATTTTCACACTTTACCCATTGGATGTGAATTCACCTGATTTCACACCCAATTTATTAAACAGCACTGCATGAACAACTTGTAGATAATGAGAAAAATTGGTTAGTAAAAGAATATTTTAGAGGAAGCTCAATATCTTGCAAATGTGGATGATTAAAGTTATGTTAATAAATGTTTAGGTTTGGCCTCCTACAGAGGAATATATTGTTTTTTCGTAAGTTCTGGACATGTGCAAGTCCCACTGGAGGTGAGAACAGGTGCTGCTTTGAAAGTCAAATTACTTTTCTAGAAACTTATAGATGGATTCTGTTGTACAGATTTTCTTTCTAGAATGGGCAAATCAATGCTAGCTAAGCTCCTAACACATTTAAGCCTCCTAAAAACCTTTTCTCATGGACTCAGACTTTAATATGCAAATTCAAAGTCTGCTTTGCTCAAGAGTCCACACTGTTGCTGTCTCTCCATGACAGCTGATGTGGACTGGTAGGAAATGTTTAGCAAAACTCTAGTGTAGGCAATGCCAGAGAGGCTCTTTCTTGTGTTTTTGGGAAGCACTTCAAGACAGCAGTGCAGCAGAGCATTACGTTTGTGTGTTATACTCAAGCCCAGATGCAGCCTCATTGTCTTCAACAAATTGGTTAGATGATGCAAGTTAAAGAAAAGGCTGAGAGAACTCTGCCAGATCAGAGGCTGGCAGGGCAAACAGTCAGACTCTGGCCAGCTGGAGCTTTTTTCCTACACAGTGGGACCCTCTGGTCCAGCTTTGATTCTTTCTTTACCACCCTGTGTCATACTACCTCTTCAATTCCTAGAGCCTCCCCAGAAAGCATCAGATCTCTTTAGTGACTGAATTAGCTGTTTGCTTGCCCATGGCACTGTGCTGATGTTTCCAAAGTCCTCATGGGAAGATCTCCTGTACATTATTTGGTGCCGTGTAAGGGTCTTAATTTTTATAAAAGTTACTTATGGACAGTGGATTTTTTGCTAATTCTTGCTAATTTCATCAGACTGGGGCTGACGCCAACTCTCTGCCTTGCCTGACCTCTTGTGAAGAGGAAGCAAGATGATCCTTTGTTGTTTTTTTCACAACTGGTCTCTAGAGGAGAATTTCCCAATTCAAGCTGCAGTGCTCTGCAACACAACTCCCTCCTGATGCCCTCTTCCAGCCTCTCTTTACTGTAAATTGCAAGGATTTCACTGAGCTGGAAGCCTCCTCTGGCACTGTACATGAAGCAGACAGCAGTATTTTCACACAGCTCCCTCCTGACCCGACTGTGGCAACTCTGAATGGGGATGGTTGTGGAGACTTTAAATGGGCTGGAGACCTGTGGAGGATGGGTGCAGTTGCAAAAACTGCTCAAAGCAAGGAAGTCAGATGTGCAAGGGAGACCAACAGCAGCATCAGTGTCAGCGCTACTGAGTCATCTCCCTGTTGGAACCAAGCACAATAGTCACACTGCCCAGCCAATGCCTTCCTCGCAAAGAAAGAATTTATTTTTCACCCTCTGTAAGATGAAGTTCTTCCTTTCTTTAAGCTCATGAAACCACCCTCTGTTTACTGAGTTCAGTTGCATTTAAGCAACTCGTGTGTGTTACGTTGCAGACTAGTTCCTTGGTATTTATGCAATGGGAAAAAATTCAGATGAGTAAACTCATGTTATATGACTCAGCAGACATTGTCTCTGTTTCTGGCTCTCACACGATCTCTTTCTTCAGCCTCGGGAAAGCTCCTTAATCACTTACTGTGCCATCTCTAAACAACTTCCCTTATCTGTGTCTCCTCTCCATCACCTCCTTATTGCAAACGTTACCCTACAAATTCGTGTAGCACTTACCAGCAAAGAAACTTTGCTCCTCATGATCCCAAGGCCTCAGTGGAATTAAGAGTAATATCTGAGTAATAAAACCACGCAATTTCCTCATGCTTTAACATGTCCTCTGGATGTCTTCCAAAAATTGCCAAACCAGAAACTAGAGCACTAATAAGAATGTATCTCCTGTCATGTAGTTTGGCTAAAGGTTCCAGAAATAGGGAACCTTGAATGCTGCAAGACTCAGCACAGATGTCGTGCCGGCAGGGAACAAGGATGCAAAGGGAGAATTGGAGCCATGAGCTGCCTGGCAGCTACTGCAAAGAGCAAAGCTCTATTTATTCACTGTAACATTCTCTGTCTCATCTTCTTCCTGCCAGAGTGTTATGCATAGGTGACAGAACCCAGAAAATACACTTTGTTGCCTCCCCATATGCTTAGAGCTATCAAGAGATACTTTTCCCAGGGGTCTGTCTCCTATAAGACATTCCCAGGCACAGATCAAGGAAAGGGAAACACTCCCAGAAGAGCTGCCTCTGCAGATGTTACAACACATGAGATACCATGAGGTACCTGTATCACCAGTAAGCACAGTGCTACATAAAAACTACTGAACTACTAAAAAGTAGTTCTGAAGTTCAGGAAAAGCTGACAGCAGCCACAGTAGTAGGTTTGAAGAAGAAATAAATGCTGAAGACAGGACTAAATGAGAGAACCATTCCTTCTTGATCAGTTTTGGATGGGCCCAGTTTTGCCGCTCAGAGGCAGCTGGGTGGGACTGGTCTCTTTTGGCAGCACCCAAGGGCTTTATAAGTGTTGGCATGGCAGTAGCTCCCTGTTTGATTTGCTCTCCCAAGCAACGTTTCTGTACCAAGACCCAGTGGATTCTTCAGCAGTGCAATGTCTCCTGCAGCCTGAGGGAACTCCCACAATCTCCCCATGGCAAGCTGCTACGGTGCGTGGGATAATTCCGCTTAGGAGGTAGCCCAGGGTTAGGAGGCAAGAGGATAGCACAGCCTTTCCAGAGTCCTGCTCCAGTTGGAGAGGGATTTCTGTGGTCTGTTATGAAGTGCTGGATGTTTACATTTTGCTTTTCCTGTCGGAAGAAATAGATCTGGCAAACAGCCAGCAAGCTATTTCTGGAAAACTACTTTCCTGGTAATTAAAAGCACCTGGGCAGACTTTCCTTGTCCAAACAGCACTGCCTGGCCAGGCCAGGCTTTTAGGGTCAGGGTTTCAGTCACTGAACAGCTTTAGCAGTGGCAGGAACTCAAGAATTCAAGGTGCTCCTTCTTTACCTCATGCATCTTGAATGTCAATTCGCAACCCAAGTTAAAGATGGCGAAGGACGGAATGAAAATCTGTGACCTCTAAAGTGTCAAAAAGCTCCTCAAACCCCAGACTTTCCTTCTGGCTCTGCCAGGTGTTCAAAGATCATGAGAAGAACTTAGGAATCATGTTCTTTGCCCCACCCATCCCACCTTCTGGGTTATGATTCTTTAGGGAGTTTTTGGATCATTTTTCAGGATCCAACCATATTTCATTTTCAATAAAAGCCTGGAGACTTTCCCACTTGTGACGCAAACGCAAGTCCTCCTGCAAAGAAAAAACCCACTGTCATGAGGTTGGCAGCCACACTGTTAAAGGATGGTGCTGCTGTAGTCGAAGTGAAGTTAAATCAGAGAAATTGAGATGACTGCAATTATTTATAGTTGGCTGGAAGCAAGAGCAGACTTTGCACTGCATTTAGGCTGCTGCTACTTCCTTACTAGCTGTGTTAGTCAATGGGTGTCTCTTAGAGAAGGCATTGTGGCTACCTGCCGATGTCTGGGGAGGGCAGGGGGACTGGCAGGGCCTCCTGAGAGCAAGGTTATGTCTTGGCTAACAGTTACCTTCCAGCTTATTCTCCCAGGTGAGGCAGTAAAGCTCACCTGGCCAAAGCAAGTAGCTGGTGGGTTACCAAGAGGGAGCATGGCCCACATTTGTGGATAAATGAGTTATAGAAGTAACAGGACATGGATGGCAGTCTTTCGTGGCCAGAGAAGGAGGGCTGAGGAACAAGGGGAGGCAAATTAGGGAATCTTCTTGGCAGTGACCCTCTGGAAAGGAATAGCACCACCAATGACTGCTAAATAAATTCCTTACCTCTTCTGTTTCTCTGCTAAAGCTCTTGCTTTTCTTTTGCCTATGCCTGTCTTAACTTCTACCTCAGCCCATGCTTTTATACAGCACCACATCAGAAAGGCCAGTTCATACAAGAAAGGGAAGGAGTTACTCCGTCAAATCTTTAATCCTCTAAAGAAAAATCTAAATTATTTCTCTTATCTATAAGGCTTGTTTAGAAAATCAAAACTTCTAATGAGCATGCAGACAGCAATAAAGATTAATCTTTCTGTATCTTAAGACCTGGGCAAGTTAAAACCTGAGGACCTCTTGAGAAGGAGAGCAGCAAATACAATTTTGATAGTTAATCAGAATCTCTTGGTTACTCAGATCAGCATATTCATTGTTTTAACTTTAATTTTTGCATCATCTACCTTTAGACAAAGACTTGCTGCATCCTGGAGATACTCCTTGTAGAATCAGAACTGGCTTATAGACTAGGTAAGATTGATGCTGTAACAAATCATTTAAATTGGGTCATAGTTATCTCACCAAACCATATATTAATAGTAAAAGCAGGATCAAGTTCTGGTGATGAAAAAATACACTTTCTAGAAGAGCAACTTAATCAGTTTTATTCCCCAGATTAATTAAGTATGCTGGATATAGGAAATGAATTAATTTTGAAAATGCTCCATTATAATTCCCTCTGATAATCACTAAGAAGCATAAGCACATCCTCCATTATCTCCTGCTTTCCTCAGCTACAGGGATTAGAAATCATTCAAAAGGACACACTGCTTTGAAACTACGAGAGCCCACCTGCCTGGGACCCAGGCAAGGCTGGTCACACCACCGCAGTAGATGGGCATGGTGAGTACTCTTGGGATAATGATTTTTTCCCTGCGTCTGTCATTAAGGGTCGCTCTTAGAGTGCATTAGCACAAAGAAGCCAGTGACTGGGAGTGAAGATCTCAGTCCTAGCAGAAAGCCCCAGCACTGTCTGCTTTGTCAAAGATGACAGCATAGTCTGACAGAAAACCCATGCAATGTGTTTATGGCCTCTACTGCAGTGCTTGCAGCCACAGACTGAGTCCTACCTCTGCTTACTGCAGTAGCAGCAATGCTCCCTCAACAAGAATAAACCCCTACTTCCAATGCTTTCTTGCTTTCAACCTCCTGATTTCACGTTTGGGACAGTTTGTCTTACTCCTTATCAGCTGCTTTAAATCTTTATTCCCTTGCTTTGGTGTGACCTGGAGGTACGAGTTTTGTGGAGAAGTAAGGTAATAATTTTCTGCCATGCCCTTGATATCTGTTTCCCCCTCACCCTATTCTCTTCCCATTTCCATTCTCCCCAGCCACTGTTATTTCTTGCCAAAAAGGAGAGGTTCTGCACAGTTAATTTGAACAACAGTAGAGCTGTAGAACTACATATAGTATTTACCTGAAAGGAGTTAGGTGTTTAATCTCCCAACTAGAAACAGAGGTGACAGGTACAGCTCCTCTGCCAGGCCCTCGTGGGGACTAAAAGACTGCAAAACCACATCACCTCTGGCAGAGAATGCAGTCCACAGAGCCATCACCCTGCTGCAAGGTGTGCTTCAGAATTACTGTGCTCTTCAGCAACGAGTAAAGAAGACAAGTATAGAAAGTAACAAATGATTCCTTGTTTTCATAACCTGTAAAGCTGTTGCACCAACTTGTATCTGCATGGATGCACTCTGGGAAGTTCAGGACCTTTCAGAAAAAATGAAGTTTTCCTTTTTGAGAAGATAGATTATTCACCCGACCTTTTAAGCTGTCAGCTGTAAAATTAACTGGGACTTTTCCTGGTGAGTGCCTATTGAAGTAGATTGAATCGAATCCATCAGTTTTTAAAAGGATTTCTACCTTCCATGGAGATTGCTGTGGATGTGGCTTCCTTGCCCTTTGGACTCTTTTTGACTTGGGGAGCAGAAGCACTGTCCAGAGCAGCCTGTTTAACTTAGGAATTGCAGGTGGAAGCATTGCACACACAAATAATCCTAAAAGCAATCTGCCGGTCCATGGATGTTCTCATGCAAGAAGAACACAGGGGAACAGCAATAGTAATACTTCATTATTTGATATATAGTTTATTATTTCACTTACTAGAGTTTAGTGAACATTCAATTAAAAGCTTTTCCCAGTAGCATCAGGAGGCTGTACAGCACTGAGTGGGTTCAAGCAGTAGATGGAAGGGAGTTAGTTTTAAAAATAGATGTTTTTAAAAATGTTACCAAAACCAAGAAGCTGGGATTTTTGAAAAAGATGTATCAAGCTAGGCACTTGGCTCTCAATGAGAGCTGAAAGGCCAGCATAAGAAGTTGGCCAGCTAAGCCTCAGCAGGTCTTAAAGGATGTTTAGGGCTGTGGTGCCACAGTAAATAGCAGGCTGTTGTCAAAACATCATTTCCAGTCAGACAGGACAAGCAAACGAACAAAGAACACATCACCAGGCATTAGATTTGCAAGTTCAGGGATGCAAATTCAGATCCAGGGAGTTCAACCATGATAGCTGGGATGTGAACTGATAATTTTTGATGTCAGCTTTTGTTTTCTTCCCAGGCAAATGTCTTCCTAGCCTTCTTGCCATCTTGCTGTTTAAGCTAAGGGTTGCTGCCAAGCTGCTTGAAACCATCCCAATTCAACTACAGCAGTTTGAGCACAGTAAATAGGACCTGATATCCACCAAGAGAAGCCTTAAGATATCTTTCTGATGTACAGTGATGGATACAGGCACTTCAGGGACTCAGTCTCACCTCCTCCTTTTTGCTTCCTGTCAATTTTGGCATACCTTTCTAAAACAGAGATGTTTACCTTAAAACAGGCATTTGTGCAGAAAAATACTGCACAAAACACACACACTGTTTTTATGTGTAAAACAGGCCAGTTGCATTCCAGCCAGTAGTTTTATTGCTCAGAGAACTGCTTCTCCCACTTTTACCATATTGCCAAACATACATTGCCATGAAAATAGTTCATGCTTCAGTACCATCTGTTAAACAAGCACAAGATGATGTGCCTATATGTTAGGGGCAATCTCTGCAATGGACCAAAAGTTAAATGACCCTGAAGATGCTAATTGCTCTCCCAGGATGTCCATAAGTGGTCCTTTCCTGATATAGCTGACACGCATCACAGTTGGAAAACAACTGTACTTCTGCTTCATTTCTCCACGTTATTAATTACAGGGAGAAGCAGGGGGGTAGGGTTTGGGTTTTGCTAATAAGCAAAAACACATTATAAAAGCCCAGCATTCAAACTGTGCTATACCCTCCCAACACAATTTATAATGCCAGAAGAAAGGGAAAAGGAGGCTGACTCATTTTGTCAAAGAATTTCAGTAGATTTAATTTTTAACATTTTAATTTTTTCCTTCTTTAATGGATATCTGTCACCTTGGGATTTCAGTGGTCATCTGTGACTCTGGAATGACAATCCTTTGATGTGGAAATCTTGGTGCTGTTTAAGCATCGGTACTTTTGCAAGTGGTGTCACAACCATGGTTTTTCTGACAAGTTTCTTAAGGTTTCAGTGCTTAAACGTGGCAGGATGTGTTGTAGGAGACGATGGCAGATGGGACTTCTGGACAACATAAGGTATCCAGCCACTCCCTTTTCTAATGTCCTTGACAGAGGTTGCCAGTCATGCACACACCTGCTGGTTTACAGGAGGCAGGTGATTTCACCCATTCTCAAGGGCAGACTCAGCTGTTGTAATGATTTGTAGCACCAAGTTTAGCTTGGTGTTATTTCATTTGGATTATATGGTGTCATTTATGGGACTTAAATAGTAATTGAAACAGATTCCGCTGAAGCTTTACACGCTGACAAAAATGTATGCCTTTCTTTTGTGAGCTTGGAGACAAGGACGAAAAAATTGGCAGGTGGAGAAGGGGAAATGTTTCTGCCAGCTTCTGGTATTTCCCAGAATCCTGCCAGTCGCTGCTTCCTGACTCTCTATGCCACCTCAGAGCTCGAGCTGCTGTGTGGGGCAGCTGAGCTATGGCTGTGGCCTTTGCTAATATGACTGGGACTACCTATACTGAGCAGTGCTTTCCTCTTGTCCTTTCTGCAACTCTGAGTAAAACTCTGATGTATATTTATTGTGCTACAGCCCTTTACAACCCTTGGCACTACTCATGGCTGAAGCCAAGTGATTACATGGGACCTTGCACTGGTGAGACACGCTGTAGGACCATGACTTCTCTCCTTATGGAGCAGAGTCCATTCGTTCCTGTGTAGAAGATGACCTGTTTAAAAGGCTGGTGGCTGTTTGAACTCAAATAATTTACAAAAATGTTCTGAGCTAGAAGTAGCTCAGGTGCTGTTGAATCATGTATATGCTGAGTTGGAAGGAATCCACAAAGATCCCAAGAAGTCCAGCTTCTGGACCTGAACAAGAGAACTCCCAAAATCACACCACATGCATTGTCCAAACTCTGTCAGGTTTGGTGCTGTGATCACCTCCATGGTGAGCCTGATCCAGTGCCCAAACACCCTCTGGGTGAAGAATCGTTTTCTAATATCCAACCTAAACCTCTCCTGACTCATCCTCAAGCCATCTCCTGTGGTCCTGTCACCGTCACCACAGAGCAGAGATCAGTGTCTGCTGCTCCTCCTCCCCTCACGAGGAAGCTGTAACTGCAGTGAGGTCTCCCCTCAGTCTCCTCGGGCTGAATGGACCAAGTGACCTCAGCTGCTCCTCACAGAGCTTTCCCTAGAGGCCCTTCACCATCCTCATAGCCCTTCTTTAGATGCTTTCTAATACCTTTATATCTTTCTTATAGTGTAGCACCCAAAACTGCACACAGGGCTCGAGGTGAGGCCGCACCCGCGCAGAGCAGAGCAGGACAATCACCTCACTTGACCTCACCTCCCTTGACAGGCTGCTGCTGCTGTGCTTGAGGCATCCCAGGACACGGTCGGCCCTCGTGGCTGCCAGGGCAGCTGACTCAATGCTTTGGAGTCTGTTGGTCTGTGGAGTTTTAATGCATATTTTCCCTTCAAGTGCTATGTGAAAGATATCCTCCCACTCACCTGCATTCCCACACAAAGGAAGCTGGCCACTGAGTGAATTTAAGAGATTGAAGGCGTTACCCACTTCCAAAAAGTAATTTTCAGCTACAGCACTTATAAGTCTTTTTGAAAGTTGTGTAAAAAAAAAAAAAAAAAAAAGCCAACAATTTTTTTTCAGTTTTTATTTGCTGCCCCCCCTGTTTGTCTTCTCCCCCTAAGTCAAGATAAAACCATCCCAAACCTGGCCTGACCAGAAGTCAGGTTGACTTTCCTGTGTTAAGGTGTAAGAAATGACATGTTTTCTTTGAATATCCTATTTGTTTTACCCTCCACCTGAAAGATGGCTCTGCCAGCAGCTCAATGCACATTTAATTCCTTGTGATGAAAAAATAAAAAGGTATTGTTTAAGAGTTAAACTGCTACCCAGCAGTCCTCAGCCAGTACTGCCTGCAGCTACAGGCTGTGGAGAGCTTGTACCAGCAGAGGTTAGAGCCACATGCAATATTTGAAAGCTTCCTGCATTCCCCCTGATGGTAGGACCATCCCCAGGTGAGGCATTTAGCCACTCACTGTTTTTTCACCAGAGCTGCTGCTGAGGTTAGCGCAGCATTTCCCTGTTGCAGTGAAAAAGGGACTTGTAGTTCTGCTTGAGAGTTGCTCCCAAAAGACTCATCTCTGGGTTTGGTGGTACATGGAAGCCTGGAGGACCCTTTTAAGGTCTGAAATGGTGTAAGTAAGAGCCAGAGCATTGTCAACCAGAAAGAGCACTTTGGGCTCCTGTAGCTCCAGGGCACTGAGCAACGATGGACAGGACAGAAGTTCATTTGGAATTCTGTCTGAGTCACAGAGGTACCATAATGTCTGAATCTGAGGATTTGCAAGGGTAAACAAAGCCACGGCACCTCTTGGACCTCAGCCTGAAGTCCCAGCAGAGAGCGCTTCCTCCTCAGTGACTGACAGTACACAAAGAGCACTCAGTAACATACACTGTTACATGTTACCTGTCTCGCTGAGCCACATGCTAACACACTTGTTTCTCAGACATGCTATATCCTCATCCTTCGCAGTGTTTGGGATGTAAACAGTAGCCAAGGAATATGCTGCTTGCCCAGTCAGTGATGAATCCATCCAGCCCAGTACCCTGTCTCCAGCAGTGGCATGAGGAGATTCTGCTCAGGAAGAGCAAACCAACCTGACTGCTATCTGAGTACCATTCCCAGCATCCAAACGTTACAGTCTCACCTCTGTCTTCTCCCTGTTTATGGACATATTGTCCATGAATGTGTCTGCCCTCTTTTTGGAACTGCTCATACTATTTGCCTTTAAAACCTGCTGTGACTACATATTCCACAAGCTCATGTAAGAAAGCACTTCATTACAACTGTTAAATTGGATTTAGTGAACAAGTTTTTCATTCATCTTATTTCCAGGGAGCTTTCATCCTCTCTTAATTGAAAACTCTCAGCTTTTTAAGGCTCCCTTGATAAGACAGCTGTACTATCATCCACATTTCTTTACCTGCCCTTCTTGGTACCTTCCCTCAGTCCACTTTGTCCCTCTTGCAATGCTGAGAGCAGTGACAAGCCTCAGTCAGGACGTGGGTGCACCTGGGTTTTACACATTGGCAAAACCATGCTCTCTGCATTGTTCTCAACTCCTTTCCTGATGATGCTCAATGATTTGATGCTTCTTCTGGCTGACACTGCATATTGAGCTCATGAATGAAACTGGGAATAACTAATAATGCTATTGTGATCCAGGCTGGCTGGGGTATGCAGTTAAATATGGCCACCCTGACTTTTTTTTATTATTATTATTTTTTAAACTGTATTCAATTGGCAGTCTCAATGAAAAACAAATATTACCAGCCAGGGTAACTGCTCCAAATTGGACAGCTTTGGGTCACTGTATTGTTGCAATTGCCCCTTTCTGCCCAGAGCATTAGTAGTATTCTTTGTGGTGTAAACTAGAGCACCTATAAGTAATATGCACATTCTTCCTGGATTTGTGTGCAGGGGCCCAACGTGACTTAAACTTAGGTCTCTAGTTTGAAAACTTCATCATAAGGATGTGGAATCACTTCTTTCTGACACTTCCATTTGAAGAGGTTTTATGACTCAGATGCACAAATTAGCTTCCAGTGAGTTAAAAAGTAGAAGCTTTAGCCCAGAAGCAACACCAACCCAGTTTCATAAGCCTGTCACACATATAGCTTTAGTAAGAGCCTCTAGAGTAAACAAAACTCACCTATAGAAACAATTAGGCAGTAGAAGTTGTAATTCGGGGAATTTCCAGCAGATTAGTAACAAGCTATGATGAGCCTGTGGCCTGAAATGCAACCTTGAGCCTCTAATTCCCAGGAAATTGTTTGTGTTGTGATGGTTATTGCTGCTGAACAATTAGCACCTGGAAGAACTTTTAAAAATGTGGCTTTTAATTTCTCTTTTCCATTTGCAGCATGTGAAGGCTTTTCCATTTTCCAGTTCTGGCATGAGTCACAGCTCCTTGAGATCCATCTCTCCCCTGAGGTGTGCACAGGTAGCAGGGAGCCAGAGTGTGCTATAAAGGGCAGAAGCACTGATAGAAGGAAGCAACACCTACACGTGTGATTCCTTCTCCACAGAGCTCTCAAAATCTAATCAGTAAAGCTTTTTTTGAATCCTCCTCCCAGAATTTTAAGCAGTCTGGAGGAGACATATATTCCATCAGAATCTGTACATTAAAAAAAGAAAAAAAATTGATTGCTACCAGTGGTTTTCTTTTTTTTTTCCTCCTCCGATAAATCAAACAGAAATTGCATTTCTGTTTTATGTTACAAAATAATTACACTTCTTAATGCCTGATGTTTCTTGGCACTTTTTTCTTCTTTTCTTGTGGCCACCTTCAGCATCCCTGAGTCTATTCAGATGTCTATGACACTTCACAGCTCACTCCTTCAGTGCAGACAGAGTCCCTGATAGCTGGAAACTGGGTACTTCCAACACCCCAGAAATGTCTCTGGAAAGGAATCAGTCCTTTCCTTGAGGTCTGGTAAGAGTCAGTCAGAGAGATATCCTGGAACAGTAACAATGGGTTGTTCTCTGTGTGCCAGTTTAACCCACGGGGCATGAACCCTACAGATGGCATTGGTTATGGTTGTAATTAAAGATATGCTCTAAGGTAATTTTATGCTACAGTCCTAGAAATACTCTGCTTAGAGATGTCTACAAGCAAATTTAATGCAGTTCTCTGCTATTTTGGATGCTCCAGAAATGAGACTGTGGCCCAGAACTTCATAGGCCTCCTGGTTTAAGTACTTGACATACAAGTAATATGACATACACTCAGCCACAAGTGTTAATGAGAATGTAATTAATTACATATTCCATGTAGCTTGTATTTGAAAAGCCCCACTAGATCCATACACCAGATGTGGTGTGGTGAAAGCAGTTCAGCTTCCTATATTAGTGATGTAGGTGCCCAGTTGCACTCTAGAGCAAAGAATTAACATAGCATGAGAAATATAATGCCCCTTGCTTCTAAATTGTTCTGTTGCCTCTTAAATAAAGAAGAATGAGTGAATTTAAAGAATCCAAGGATATCTAGAGTCTGGAGATGGCAACATCATCTTGGAGACACCTAAAATTTTAACAGATCAGAATCCCACTTCTTGCTTTCTCAGTGCATTTAAAATTTATTTTTAATTGAATTTTCTCTTTCAGAGCTGGCTGCCATTACTGCTGACTTCAGTGAAGAGATTCCCACTGAATTTCAAGGACAACTGGATTAGTTACTAGGTTTTTGTACTGGAAAGGTAAGAAATTTAAAAAAGCCACCCTGTTCCCACCAGGCTGGAGCCAAGGATGACCAAGTGTGCTTGCTCAAATGCAGCTGTGGCACTTCAGGTGCAGCCCAGGCAACGCAACCCAATCTGGCCAGAAGCTGCACTTTGGCAGCTTAGACCCACTGGGGTTCTGCCCAGGCACAGGGAGCAGCTACAGGGAGTTCATTTTATGAGTCAGAGCTGTAATTTCCAAATGGTAGGGTTTGATCTGTAGAAGTTATGACAGCGTAACAACTTCACAGCAGCCAGTGAGACTTCTGTCAGGTGTGTGGTTTACCAGTAGGAGTCTTCAGCTGGAAAACAATTCTCAGGTGCTTTGGACTGAATGGAAAGTGTAAAAAGTTTTATTAATGCCTTTTGTATAGTGTTTATTGACTCATTTCAGTACTTCCTAGCATGAAACCCCCCACTTTTCTGAAGTAATTATCTATTTCCTACAAACCTTATTGGTATGAAGGGATGCCTCTATGCTAACTCCTGCTGTAGGTCTCAGCCTCCCAAACAAAGTATGTGTGCCCTTATAGAATCATAGAATAGTTTGGGTTCAAAGGGACGTTTAAAGTTGATCTAGTCTAACTATCCTGGAACATCTCCAACTCCATTAGGTTGCTCAGAGCACCACCAAACATGGCCTATAACATCTCCAGGGATGGTTCATCTACAGCTGCCCTGGGCAACCTGTTCCAGTGATTCACCCTCACTGTAAAACTTGTATCTATCCTTATATCTAGTCTGAATGGACTGTCTTTTAGTTTAGAACAATTCCCTCTTGTCCTGTATCAACAGGCCATGCTAAAAAGTCTGTCCCCATCTTTCTCACAAGCTCCCTTTAAGTACTGAGAGGCTCTAATATGGTCTCCCTGGGGCCTTCTCTTTTCCAGGCTGAACAATCCCAATGCCCTTATTCTTGTGAGTTTTCCCATGAACTCCCGTGGAAATAGTTGCTTCCATAATGCTATGCAAATGTTTTGAGGGCTCAGAAAAGGCAGGGAAATTACAAACATGTGAGCTCAGAACTTCTGAGAAAATGAGGACTGCCAGTGTTTCCGTAATTAAAGATACTCTCTGTAAACTGTCCCTGCCTCCCCCTTTCCCTCATCCAAGATGAATGAAATGTTGCTTCACTGAGCCTGGGAAGTAAGTTAAGGTTATAAAAGCGATTACGTTTGATGATGTCACGTCCCTTTTGATGACACGGATAAAACATATCCAAACCCGTGCCTGCAGCGGAATGGGACTTTTTTGGGGTATTGTTTGGGGATGAAAAATGGTGCAACAAGCAGAGCCCCTCACTGCGACAAACCCGCGATCCTCTCGGCGGGGCTCACCCCGCCCGGGGCCGCGTGTGGCCGCGGCCGGCGCAGCGCTCGCCCCCGGCCGGCGGCAGGGCGGGCAGCGGAGCCCTCGGGGCCAGCTTAACCTGGCCATGGCCCCGACCCTTCTGCGGATCGCTCGCCCCCGAGCACCGCGCCAGGGCCGGCCGGGCTCCCTCCGCGGGCGTGCACGGAGACCGGGAAACTTTCGGAGGGAGCCACTTCCTCGCCCGGCCCGGCTTGGCGGGGGGAGATGTCAGATGCCGCCAGGGAGAGAAGGAGGGGGGAAGGCGGGGAAGCGCCAGCCGCAGCCCCTCCGCCCGCTGCCAGACAGCCATTTAAGCCGCGGGCGAGGGGCCGGCGGGCGGAGGCGAGGAGCGGCGGTGGAGGGAGGTGTCCG
>VZRF01002614.1:271522-350447 GCA_013396875.1 Vireo altiloquus | reverse complement strand
CCGGTACCGCCGGCCGAGGGGAGGGCGGGGGAGGCTGGGGGGTCGCGGCGTGGCCCGGCAGGGGCGTTGCTCACCTGGGGCGGGATCCCCGTGGCCTCCCCCTGCCCACCGCCCGGCCATAACGGGGGCTATGGTGGGGCTCGACCTGGCAGCCGCGTGGCTCCTTTCGGGGTATGAGGCTGCCCGTGTTGTTCTCCTGGGTAAAAGCTGCGCTGGGTACAACAGGAACGGCTCCCGTCTCCCCGGTGTTGTAGCCTGCCCTCGTCGCGTCGCTGCTGGTTAATTAGTAATAGGGTATTTGCGCATTGCCCGTGCCGGTGGTGCGCATCACCCGCTGGGTTACAGCCTTCGGGATCAGCGCGGAGTTTCCACGGGAAAATCCTGCCGTGGTGCGGAGCGAGCAGCCCTGGCGGTGCAGGGCAGCACATCAGCAGGAGGCCTTGGCCAGCACGCTTGGCTTTGAGGCCTCGCTCTGTTCCCACGTGTGTTGCAGGATGTTCTTCCAAGAACACCTTTCAGTGATGTAAATCAGAATCGATTGCCAGGTGACCCACTCGGCATGCTGGCACAGACTCTCACCCTTGCTTCCCTCAGCTGATGGTGTTCTCAGTGTTCCCGGAGGAGTGCTTCATGACTGCTCTGAACTCTCGTGTTTTGGGGCTTGCTGAACTTTTGCTTCCAGGTGTACCCGCTTGCCCTCTCTGCCTCAGTGGTTTCTGCTACAGAAGTATGAATGTGTGTTGATAGGGACCGAGGTGCTCTGTAATCTGTGGTGACAGATCTGCCTGAGAGCTGCAGAACAGAACTGTACTGCTGTTGCACATTGTTGACTACTTTTTCCTTACCTTGTGTTGGCACCAGCTTCTGGTTGCAGCCGATGACTGCTGTAAACCTTTGCTTCCTCATCTTTTCAGTTTGGGGAACCTTGCAGTGTTTTGTCGTTTGATCTCTGTTGTACCAAGCCTGGGTTTAAAAATCTCCTCTGAAAAAGAGCTAAGACTGAATTGGGTATTAAAGTACACCAGCATTTTGGAAGAACTCAGAGGAGGCCTGGATAGTCCTTGGGTACAGCCTTGGAGTATCTGCCTGCTGTGACCTCTGTTGTTTGCAGTTTTTCTTCTCAAGCCGAATATGAAATCCTGTGACTTAATGATCTCTGATGTTCTTTAAGCTAGGCTCTTAATTGGTGTTTAGTATGAATACACTTTTTTTAAAAAAAAGTGGACCCAATCCTCAATTACTTGTAGTTATGCATTCATCATCTTGGGTCCCAGCTGCAGACTCTCAACTAGGTCTTGTCATCCCCTGATGTTATCAGAGCTCCCATCAACATGCTGCAGGACAGATCTGCAGATCACAGTATGGCTCATAATTTTAGGTGGAAACTCTGTAGCTCATGGTGTCACTATTGAAAATTTAGAAGACAACATTCTCAGTTGTGACTTGATTATGCCTGTGAATGTGAAGGCTGAGGCAAGGAAATCTCAGTTCACCAGGCTTTTAAACTAGTGCTGATCAGCACCTGGTGGAGTTCTGAACATTAGGAGCATGTGCTTGAACTGCAGAGAGGTGGGGAGAAAGGTCCTTCAGGATCCTTTCTTTAGAGGAATAGGATGTAATCCAGGTGCTTGCTGATGGTGTGATCCTGCAAATCATCCACTCACTTGAAATTCTAAATTTCACCGTGGCCACTTATGTCAAGTGGGGGGGATAACTTGTATTTGAAAAGGTCAGTATGTCTCTATAGCCCATAAGCAATAAGGATGCAGAATAAAGCCTTTTCTTGGAGGCAATGCTTTAAGCACAATAGTCTTGTTGCCCATTCCAGTGCTGTTCATGTGGTCTTGCCCTCTAAAAATGAGGCTTGTGGAGGCTGGTGGGCCTACTGAACGAGGGAGCATGAGAGTCCACTGGAGGGACAGACCGTAAGTCAAGAAATACTCCCCAGGTCAGGGAGACAGAAAAAGCTTCTCGCAGGATATTTTGATTTGTTATGGTAATGTACCCCAGTTCTGCTTCCCTGGGTGGCCCCTTGGCCTCCCTGTCCCTTTCGACCATATATGTCCCTGCCCTGGAATGTTCTCCCGTCCCTGCTCCCCCATTGGCCCTTGTTCCTCTGCCACTCCCTATTTCCCCCTTGGTTCGCCAGCCCTGCCTGAGTACCACCCACGTGCCCTCTGATCATTGGTACCTCATGATCTCCCTCTGCCCCTATCAACCCAATACATAAACCTGGGCCCTTCCATGTTGTCTTAGTCCTTGGACCCCTTCACGTGCGTGGATAAACTTCTCCTGTGGAATTCTGTACAAAGACCCTTCTTGCCTCTTTGCCACCCACTCCTCTTTACAGCTATACGGTGTGTGTGTGACTGCAGTGTGTGTTGGCACCGACCAAGCGACTTCCTTAGTGGAGATGCTTCTGGAAGGTTGCAGCACCTACCACCCCCCCACCTCAGCAGGGGATGTTCTCTGGCAGGGCACAGTTTTGCTCTTTGTGTTGTTGGGTTCTTTGCATAGGCTCAGGCAGGTGTTGGAGTTGGGCGGTGATGTTTGAGGTGTGGTGTGTGCTCAGGTACAGGAACACGGCCTGACACTACCCTGGGGAGGTATTTAGCTGGTGTAGGAAGGTGACAGCAGCTGGCAGGACTGCCAGGCACATGGCATGAGCTGGACTTTGTGTGTTGCCAGTCAGAACTATTGCCGCTTGTCTGCGGTCTGCCAGCCAGCCCCTGAGTGGAGAGGCAGTGAGTGGGGTGGAAGTGGCTCCTGGCTGGTCTGGCCTGTGCGTTGCCTTTCGGAATCCTGCGGGGTCGGAGAGGGGCCAGAGCTCCCTACACTGACACCATTGTCGGCCCAAAGGCACGCAGGCGCTGGGAAGCAGCCGGAGCCATGGAACGGCTGTGTCATGGCAGCTCCTCAGTGGTGTGATGGGCACATGATCTTTCTGTGGTGCCTTTTACTCAAGGATAAGCATCTTGCTTATTTCTGATGAATTGCAACATAGTGGGCAAGGCTGGAGTTGTTAAAAAACAAACCTTGCTGCCTGTTTTTTATTGAGACTGATCATATTAGTGATATGACAAATAACATCTACTACTAAAAGAGCAACAGACAGTGTTAGTCTGCTTGTTTTGGTGCTTAGAATTACAAATACCTTTTATGTGGACCTAATAGCTTGTTCTCACAGCTTATTCCGTGCATAGCACTACTGATACTGTGTGAGTTGATTATATAGGATTATGACTTAATTACTGGTCTGAATTTCCAACTGAGGAGTTTAAATGAAGAACCGTCTTATCTCAGTGTGGTCTTGCCATGTGTGTATGTTGCATATGAGATAATTTCTGCTATATATTGGTCATTATTAATTATCCTTGTTGAGTCTTCTGCTATATAGTATACTAAACTGAAATTTTAGTTTATGAAATTATTCTGAGTGATCTTCAGAACATGTAAAAAAAAAGTTAATAGTAATTTCCATTTAACTTTGTGACAAGTCTACATACAGCTCATTTTTTTTTTGCTGGCCAGCCTTCGCGTACGAAGATCCGGGGGAGGCCTCTTTTCTTTTCAGACCTCCCAGCCTGCACACTGGATTTTTTAGGTGAGACACAGGGCGCGCAGATCTGAGCCCACCCTTTAATCCCGAGGTTCAATCTGCCGGGCCAAAGCAATTCTGGACAGTGGCAGCTGAGGTCCTCCTCAGGACGTAGGCAGATTGCCCCCTTGCAGGGCTAACGAGCTCTGCCTGCCCGGGGAGCAGCCTGGCCAGGATCGAACCTGGGCCCTGGCAATTGCTATGCCATGTGCTTAACCACTACACCACCAGGGCTCCCGATACAGCTCATTTAGAGGCTTATAAAAGAATAAAGATTGAGAAATGTGAGGCTCCCTTGCTGCTACTGTACATGCACTTCTGGGGTAAACCCTTTAATGGCCACTGTTAAAAACACAGGTATGAGCACTGCTGATCTGGAGACCTGAGCAGGCCTGAATTTAGGCAGTGTGGAAGGGGAAACTGTAGCTGTGAACAGTTTGCTTGTGTTGGAGGAGCTTAGAACTTTTCATCTACCGCGCCAGGTTATTTTTATGTGATGACTGATTTTGTTTTTGTTTAAAACTGCAACACAGGTTAATTTCCTGAGCTTCTTTATGTTCCTTACAATGCCCCACAACAACACAAGCACCTTCTGCAGTGCTCAGTTCAGCGTGGCATGGATGTGCCTAGTGCTTCCTTAGAGGCACAGGCTGGCTGCATGTTGCAGCACACTCACATGGTTTCCAATACTTTGAGTCTTCAGCCAGCAACACACAACAAAATATCTTCTTCTGCCTATTTGAGATCAGAATTCAGGCCCACAGTGGAAATGTTGTCTGTGCAAACAGCCACGCTATTATTAGTACTTCCTCAATTATGTGAGCTTCATGCAAGTCTTTGTTGAGAATTTTCATGGCATGTAATTTTTTTTTTTTAGTTGGAGTTTCTAAATATGAGTGAAATTGCTTCTGTTTTAAAACCTTTGGTTGTTCATTGTGTAGGGCATAATCTATATAATTTAAATCTATGCATTTCCTTCTTTCTACAAGAATTACAGTGTATCATAGAGGGATCATTTTGACAGTGCTGGAGAGCGGTGGGGGGCTTGGATGTTTGTAGGTGCAAAGCCTATCTGTGACATTTACTTCCCTGCTTGAAAGATTATTGGTATGAGCAAAGGTGAGAGACACTACTAAACCAGTCAGTGGCTGCACATGTGGTTGTTAGCCTGATGCTTTTAGTTTCACTCCAAAATTTGAATGTAAATAGTAGTACCTTGAACATCGTGAAAGGCTGCTGGAAGTGTAGGAGGAGCCAGTTGAATTTCCTCCAGCAGAGAGGGCCTTCTGCTATATAGGAGTGGGACAGTGAAAGAACTAGGCCTTAAATGGAGCTATCAGTAGGAAATTCATTTCCAGCAGGAGATGACTGTGCAGGGGAGGACTTTAATTGTGAGGGGGGGGGAACAAAATGAAGTGTAGGTGAACATGTGCTAATATGAAGTGTTAGAAAGCAAAGACTGTGGGGGAAAGAGTGATCAGGCATGTGCAGGAAGAGAACAAAACAGATGCACTGCTCTGGAAGGCTGCACCAAGGCTTTTCTCTAAGTGCTTTCCAGCTGTTCCCAAATGTATCTGCACATAAACAGGCCTCCTGGGGCTATTAATCCAAAATTCCAGGAGAAAATCCAAGATTAAATGGGAAAAGTATTTCTGTAATCCAGCAAAGAATGGACATGTAGATGTGGTCCAAACAGAGCTGAATCAATAAACTCATGGCCTCATTTAGTTATCTTCTATGGCCGTCATGGGCTTCCAATGGAAAAGGTGGGGAAAGATAATGTCCATATCTTTCTATAAAGTTGTTGGTATTTGGCATGTCACTGAAGGTAGTTGATTTTCCTACCATCATCAGGAAACTGGAAGAACACCTTCATATTAGAAACCAAGCAGTCCACCCATCACTCTTTTCCTTCTGTGCTCTCTGTGAAGCTGAATATACTGTGAAGATACCAAAGGCCACGTAGGAAAGCTTCTTTCTCCACCTGTAGAAATGTAATAGAAATAAAGATAACTGTGCTTTTAACTGCATCTCAGAATTGAAGAAATTGCACCTACAAGGAAGAGGAAATGGTGGCTCTGAATAGAGGAAGGAGTGATGTTGGTGTTTGCGGTGGTGCCAGACCTGTGGGGTCTGTAACTGACCCTGGCTTTACGTGGTGCTTCAAACCCCGCTGGTATGTGTGGGGAAGAGGGCTGAGGCTGTGTTGGACATAAGTACAGCTTTGGGGAGGAGAAGGGACCCCTGTAAGGATCACCTTCAGCCTCTCCTTGCCAATGCCTGTGAGTCCTTTTCTCTCCAGTGCTGCCCATCTGCTTGTTCTCGGTTTCCTTTTCGTGTTCTTCTTGTACCTCCCGTTTGTTTGGTATGCTTCTGACTTTCCTCGTTCTTTTGTACCGTTTTAGCCAAACAACAAGTAAAAGAAATACCTGGTATTTCATTGGGAGCTTCCTAATGCATGCAAAGGTTTTGTTGTGTTTTGCATGTGGGCTTCTGCTTCAGAGTTGATATCATGGGGGTTTTCTTTAAATGTCGGGTTGGGTGTTTTGTTTATTGGAAGGGCTTAATGGTTTTTTGGTTGGTTGGTCTGGCTTTGTGGTGTGCAGGAGAAGGCTGTCTACATACTGGTTTCTGTGTACTGTGCACCAAATGAGCCAGGGCTTGAGTATAAGGAATAATTTGTGTGAATTTCAGCCCTATTTTCCTCATTGAAGGTAAGAAATTTTTCTTCTGAGAGTGTAAAATCATCAATTAAAGACTTGAACATCAGGTGCAGAGCTTTACTGCAAATTCCAGTCCGTCTCTTGTGGCCTGGTAAGCAGATGCAGTCTCTTAGCACTTCTGAGCCCCCAAGTGCTGGAACCCTCTCTCCCATCATAGCCCAGGTGAGTGGAGAGATGTAAGTGCTTTCCCTTCTTAGGCTGTTGTATTTGTGTCTGCAACACAGCTGGCTCTGTGATTAGATGCATTCTCAGATTAATTCCTTACTTCCTTTTGGCACTATTTTGATAGGTTATTTGTTTGTTTGTTTGTTTTTTGTGTCTGCCAGCTTGCAAGCAGTTGGGCTGAACCTAGCCTGCACGGGAGCGCTCCCCAGAGAGGGTTATTTGTGCAGACCAGCTCTGTGGAAACCCAGCCTGTCCTTGGTCATTGAGGGATTGTAGCTTGGCATGGCTTTAAATGCTTTTTTAAAAGCCTCTGCTTCTGCTAGTTCAGCAGGATTTTTTTTTTTTTTAATGAAGTGTGTCAAAATGAATCATTCATGGGTGTCTTGGTAGGTGGGTGGTAGGACAGGGAACTCTGCATGCCTGTAAGAAGACTCCTGGTCCAGTTTATGATGTTACACATCTCGCTCTACTTGCTGATGGTTTCTCTCTGCAGTGGTAGATTTCTCTGGAGGGTGTTTTTGCACAGGAATGCTGCTGACTTTTGTTTCTGCATTCCCCATCGTGGCGGAGCTTAGCCAGAGCTTTCTGTCATTATTTCCTCTTGTGCACTTGGATTCTGGTAAATTAGAGCACTTTTAATAAGCTTCCTTGTTTATTTTCTTATATACACACATGAACAGGTCACTGCTGGCAAGTCTTTTTCTACATATCTGCTTTTGAGTCTTCACTTTCAAATTTTATTTTCTACCAGCTCTGTTTCTCCAAGTATGGAGAGAGAGCCATGCAAAGGCTGCCAGCCAAAGGATTGGTTTGTGAGTGCCACATTGATTCATCAGATGGGAGGATGGTGCAAAGGATGGGGCAGCAGAGCTTAGTTTTGGGGCAGGCCAGCCTATATATGCAGCAAAGTGTGGGACCATCCATGCTATTACAGACTAGAAAGCTTCCTGTTGCCTCCCTGTAGCAGTTGTTGCTCCTGCAGTATCAACAGTCCCCGTGGGTCGATGGAGGTTGCTTCTTTCTGCTGCCTCTCCTTCCCAGGGTGTCCTCATATCCACAGTGACAAAGCTGATTCCCAGACTGTCCCCTTGAAACTTTCAACTTAATTTCCCGAAGGTCTTGTGATACAGAAGGGGAAAATTGTGAGACTTCACTTTTAGTTACCTTCATCTGTCTGTAGTGTGAATCAGCTTAAGGACAGGTGAATTGTTAGTTATTGTGTGAATTCATGGTAAGAGAAGTCCTATCTTTTTCTTTATTTGTCAAAACTTGCTCTGCTGCTTGACTTTGTGCGAGGTGGCCTCTGTGCTTTGAAGTGGAAAAGGCAGGATGGATGCTGGAGTGGAAATGGACATCTGGGTTGAAAAGGCAACCAGTTTTGTGTGCTGGCAGGGATTGGGGTAAATGACCTCTCTGAGACCAAGATGTGGTTTTAAAAGGCTGACAAAGGGAAGGGCTTCCACTGTTCCCCTCGGGGATGCAGGTGAAAGAAATGCTAGCAGGAAGTAGCAGTGTGGAACCATCAAGAGAGATTGCCTCAGCCTTGCTGGTGGTTTTAGTACAGTAATGGATGTGCCATGGTTTCACTGAACTTTTTAAACAATAAATGTGGCTTTTTATGAAGCACAATGTGAAGGAAAGGAATGGGTGCCTGTGGCTGGCATCAGATTTACATATGTAAAATTGTACAGTGCTAATAATGGAGTTTAGGGTTTTCTTTTTTCTGCGATCATGATCTCTGATTCTGCAGGAATTTTACATACTTGTAAATATCTCAAATCAAGGGGGAAATAAAATGGACAGCAGTAAATTGGTAGGATCCTTTTAGATCATCAAATTCTGTTTTCTTTATTTGCTTTTCTCTAGTGAAGGCAGATATGGGAACTCTGAAGTCTTGACACTGCACATTTTATAATTGCCCACACCAAGTCTAGAATTGAGTCCATGGCTTTCCTGCTATATGAATTATACTTTCTAAATTCTAGTGTTCTTTTCATGTTCTTGCAGGGTCAGCTGCTTCTTGTAATACTAAGCCTGAAGTTCAATACCAATAAAAATGTCCTTTTTCTGGTCAGTTTTGATGTGATTTTTTTGTTTGTTTTTTTGCTAAGCAGGCTGTGCCTGGTTATCTGAGGTCTTTGATGGTTTCACCTTCTATGGTTTTATACTTTTTTTTACTTTTTAAAGGGGAAATGTGGGAATTGTAGCCACAGTTTCATTCCCACAGTCTTTGTGAATGTCTATCTTCAACAAAAAAAAGAAGTTCTTTCTTAGGGGAAGTTCATTATCTTTGGTTCAGTCTACATAAGTCTTTCAGGGGAATTCACCTCTAGTTCCGTGCAGCTGGGCACCACGGAGAAATGAGCAGGCCAGCTTTGAGGTGAGGAATTGGCCCTTTTTGTTGGCACACTGGGAATGTCACAGACACAGGCCTGGTTTTCTAAACTTGGATAGATTTTGTATCTGAGGATACAGCTGAGGAAAGGGGACTGACATACTCCTACATGAAGTAAAGGAGTGGCATTAATATTTGCAGAATAAAAGATTTTTGGTTTTGGTTGTTTTTTTTTCTACATTCAGTATCTCTCTGCTGTTCAAAACCCTATTTCTGAGATGAAAGGAAAAAATGGAAAATCTTTGTGAAAGTTTTTTTTGCATTTTTCAAGTGAGTGATAGACTCAGTTATTCTAATTTTCCTTGTACTAGTTTTAAGACTTCTTACAACCAGCTAAAAAATAGCACTTTATTGGTGCTATTGAATTGAACATGTTCACTTGAGTTATCAGGGATAAATTAAATGGATTGCCACATCCATTTTAAAATAATTGAAACTATCCCTAAGCACATGCAAAGCACTGGTAGATATTGGTATTGTGAATGTGTTAACTGAAATCCAATTTTAAGACATAATTATGGGAAAGGACAAGGCTGTAAGATCTGGAAGTGGATCTGTTGGGCCTTTGTTCTGTAATCTCCATAACAATGCAGGTAATTGTATGTATATGACAAATCTCAACAATGCACTCCTTTGTCCCTATTAAAAGAGAGAAAACTTTCCTTCGTCTGTAACTTATCAAGGACTTGCATTTGGCCATGTTAAAATTTCTGGGAGATAGTTCCAGAGGAAAAAGCTAGCCAGTTAACAGAAGCAAAAGAAAAAAGAAAAAAAAAAAAGTAGTTTTAATGTGTTGAATCCATTTGGAGACAGGCCTTTTTTCCAGCTTAACAGTTACAGATGAAATGTTGTTATAACGTCTTTAGCTGTTTCTTCATAAGAAATTACTTTAATGGCCAAGTCTTCCAGCACCATGTTAGTGCATTTTTATCTTCTTGTTGTCTTTTTCTCCAGTGATTTTTCACTATTGCTGAAGGGTAGTTGATCTAAAATACAAATGTCTTAACATATTTCTTATGTGGATTTAAGACTATATAATGAAAGTGTAATTGCTTCTGAGTTTTTATTGTATGTGCCCAGTTCCTCTGGGACACTCATGTTTCTGATGTCTGCTGTGCACTCACAGTAAAATAGCCACTTTAAAACAGCTAATAATCAGCTCTCTATATTAATGAATTTGAAGGCCTAAAATGCTTGGAAAAAAAAGAGCTGTATCCTTAACTAACTTTATAATGTGCTTTAAGAAACCACCACACATCAAAACTATAAAAGTCTTCCAACAAGCTATTATATGCTTTTGATGATTAAAAGATATAATTAGTTTATTGTACTCTAAATTAAGCTAACTTTTTCTTTCTTGTCCACAATATTTTGCGGAGTCCTGCCACTGCTGATGAGAGTGCATGTGCTGAGCTTTAGCCAGCAGCAAATATTTGCAGGTGGATGCAATATCTGGAACAGCCTTAGGTGATAGTCTATTTCCCAGTCCTACAAGACAGATCTACGGTATGTGGTTTAACTGGTATTTATTTAACTATTTTCTTCTGACTCAGTCTTCATAATTTTTTTCATGTATCTGTTCAACTATTTCCTGGTTCAGTGTGCGAAGCACAGCCCTGCAGGAGGAGCGAGCAATAGGTCAGAGCTGCTATTTGTTTACTGCAGAGCAAGCTTTTTCCCTCTTCACTGATAATGGAGTCTAGTTCTCTTTATGGTGAAATTTGTTAGGACTTCATCTAAGTGGCACAAATAGTTCTCTTCTAAATTTCTGTAAGTTTGAGCAGCCTACAAAAAAACCTCAGAAAACTTGTCCTTTTTACTCGCTTGCCCTGTTTTCGATTTCAGCTTACAGGAAGGGACTGCTGTCCATCCAGCAGTTATTAAGTCATTAAGTTAATAACTGGGTGATTCACACAGAGCAGCCCCTGCTCTATCCCAGCTGAGCCACTGCCTGCTTGCAGTGCTGCTGCTGGACAGAAGGTCATTTCTGGTACCCTTCACTGTGCCCCACAGGTTATGCTGCATGCAGAGTTCTGTGCAGTGCATTTATGGTTTGTAGGCACTGTGTGCAGTGATTCTTGCTATCCCTAAGTTTAGGGCTATTCACAGCAACTGCCACAATTGCTATTTTTATATATTTTCCATCTTCTCTTCAAGCTAAGAAGAGCAATAAGCTCTGCAAAAAACCTGTTGCTGCAGATTGAGTCTTCTGCCGTTTTGTTTCTGCAAATTGGCTCCCTTAGTTGCTTCTTCTCTCTTGTAAATCATTTTTTTTAATTGAGAAAAGGCGAGATTAAAAAGAAAACAGGTATCTCATATGTAGACATTTATTCAGTCATTGCTACCTGTGGTATTTGTCACTGTTGTCTTCAGATTTCATCAAAATTCATTCCATGAATGTTAATCTGAGTTTTGCAGTGAGAACAGGTCAGCTGAACATTCTGTCTCCTCCTGTAGAAATGCGTGGAAAAGATGGGAGATAAGATAGTGCCAAACTTCAGCTTCCGTTCTGAACAAAGACCTCTTACTTTTGCTTTCCTGAAGTCAGACGTTTGCTGTTTAATGCTCCAGCATGAAGCACTGATCAAATCTGCTGGAGTTTTGAAGATGAAATTAATGACTGAGAAGTTCTAGGACTTGCAGTAGGTTGTTCAAGAGTTGTTTGAGGACTTGGGAGCTGCTCACCTGCCACCCCTCGTATCTTTTTGTATTTTCTTCCCCTTTCTTGCACCAGTTGCGTTTTGTGACCTGGAGGTTGTAAATGCCATGGGACATTGCATGTCTATTGCTAAGGAACCTCATGGTGTTAGGATCTCTGGCAATGACTTCAAAAGAGAAATTTTTCTTAGTCAGCAGACGTGTATAGGAACTCAACATAGTGCCCCACCTCACCTGTCTCCACCAGGATTCACTTCTGCTCACAAGCTGCATCAAAAATGAGAACTGTGAGGGGAGGAAAAAAGCTTCCTTTATACAATTTCCTGTATTTTGTGAATACAGGGTTCCTTTTTGGTCATGAATGGGTTATAAATCAGATAAAAGCGGGGTTGTGGGGTCTCATCTCTTTCTTCTCTAAGTGAATTGGTTAATTCTTGGTGGGTTTGTAGATAGAAAAGGCATTCCTTACATCAGGCACAGATGGGGAAGGGGTTCTTGTGTGGTAAGATAGACATTTACCTCTGGACACAGAGCAGCCTGTGGTAAACCACTTGAATGCCTGGGAAAAGGGAGCAGGAGTGTGAGTGAGGCTGCACAAAACCTTGGCAGGCATTTTGTGGGACAGTGAATATCACCCCAGACCCATGTCATGGAGCAAGTCCCAGTTCTGAAGCAGCTGCTCACAGCAGGTGGGACAGCAAGAGGCATTGGGGTGCTGGGGAGCAAACGGGACCTCCGAGTTTCTGAGAGGATGGCACGTGGCTGTGCAGATCCTGCTAAAGAGAACAACCATTATACTGAAAAGGTGTAAAAAGCAGCATGCTGGTTAAATGTCTGCATTGTAAATGGCTTCCATCAGGCTGTTCTAGCCCCAGGGAGTGTGTATTGTACTTAACTGAAACAAACCTGTTTTTTGCCTTTGCACAGCAAATACTGGTTTTTTTTCCTGACCAACAAAACCTACAGTTTGTTTCTGGATGTCCTGTAGGGCCGTGAGTGGTCTGTGGTTTGTGTGTGTTGGGTGGTGTTTGGAGGACTTAATTGGAGCTGTTCCTATCCCTGCTTTAATGCAGCAGAGAGCTAAACAAGAACTATGTGTGGGTACAGCTGAGGAGGACAAGTGTACGAGAGGCTGCTTGAGCTTGGCATGTCAGCACTCCTTCTTCATGTCTTCATGTCCACCTCTGTGGAACGAGAAGCCAAGTTCCTGATGAAAAGGAAGTAGCTTGCTGGGGGGAGGATGATGAGTAAACAGAGAGTGTACATGAGGAGCAAGATTGCTGCAGCCTATGTGAGCTAACAGCGTGCCTCAGCTGTTGAAGCAGTGCCCAAGTATGTGCTGTTTCATGACATAGAGCTGGACCCTATTCCCTCTGAAATGAAACTGACCCATCTACCTCCTTAATTAGATCCTCCTGGGATGAGACATCCCTTCCTGAAATGAGAGGGAGGCCAAATTCACATGCACCCGCCACCCCCAGACCTTTGCACGCTTGACAGCTGTGATAACATGGCACTATCCCCTCTAATTTGGATACTGTTTAAAAGTGATGGAAGGCATTTCTGGACAGCTAGTGTTGAACCTGCAGGCTCTCATTACATGAGATCACCAGCTGTGTGCTGCTTACAGCGAGGTGGTGATGGTCAGTGTCTGCTGATGGTCAGCTCACGATGATCTGAGAGCTTAAGAGGAGGGAGCCTGTCTGCTTCATCTGCTGCACTACTCAGCAGCAAAGTCTCCAGTCTACAGTGGCCATCATTGAGGGGAGGATGTGGCTGTTTGCTTTTATATATATATGTACATATATATACACCCAAATGTGTGTTATTTTAAGCGTGTATGTCTGTAAACACACAGTCTGAATTTAGGGATCATTTCTACAACTGCATAATCCGTCTCTGAAAGCCTAGGAAGTGTTGGAATTAAAGCTTCCCATTTGACTTTAAATCTGCCCCTTTCTGAAGGATGGAGGCAGAGCCTAGAGTATGCATTCTTCTCCTGCTCACCATGCTTGGCTCTCTTTGCTCAGTGCCAGCCTCCTCATGGCAAGGTGCTGCTGGAGAAGCTTCAACTCTCCTGGATGCATTTTGGGGTGATGGATGGGTGTCCCAGTGCAGCTCCCCATACACAGCCTTGCTAAGAGGTGTGTTTGCCCCACTTTGATTTTTTTTTTTTGAGTAACTTTCAAGCTGAGGTGAAAGCATTTTTTTCCCCGCCACTTCTCCAGTTCTGCAAAGGCTCCAAGAGGCAAAAGTCAATTAAGACTCTTTATTTTGATATCCAAAGTATTTCTGAAATATGTAAGCTTTTTCTAGCTACAGCAAGGGCAACCTTAGTGAAGGGAGCACTAAAGGGGTCAGGGGAAGTCCATTTCTTGCCAGATGATGGGAAAAAAGGTCTTTATGGTATTTAGCATCAGCACAGCAGTGCTGTTTTTCCCCTTTCTCCATGTTTTGAAGCTTTTTGGTTGCAACATTTCATAATTAAGTAAATATATATATAGGCGGATTCTGGCATGTAGTCTTAAAATTTCCTCCAAATTAAAGTTTTGAAGAGGGATCTTCTGACAGGACACCCTGAGTACTGTGACGTTAACACCCTGTGAATTACAGTTCAGATTTCTCATGTAACTAGTTGGCTGTGATTTTCAGAGCATCAGCACCTGCCTCCCTGTCATACAGAACAGCTCTTCCTCCTGCTGCCTCCTGTCTTGCTGCAGATGTTCACTCCCAGCCAAGCTCTGTGGTGTTGGATGCACAGTGTGAGAGAGCATCCTCAATTAGGGATGCTGTGATGGTAGTGCTTTGGTGAAATCTCCAAGCAGTCCTGACAGAGCTGTGACACAGCCCAGGGTCACAGCCTTTTCCAAACTCTTCCTTCTCTAGGCCAAATAATCCTGCTGTCACTTAAAGTGGGTGAAAGCTCCACCTATTCTGAGTTTTCTAAGTGTGGATGGTGTTTTTCATAGCATTTCTCATACTTGTTTCTAAATCAAATGTATCCCATTTTCATAAGTCTTCTCTGTATACATAATTGCAATTTGTCTTTTGATTGAAAATCCATCTTTAATGGCCCTGTCTTTTCCACGGTTCCCTGTAATATATTATTTAGAAACCTGCCTATTTTCATATTTTAGCATTTTTATCAATATGAAACTTCAGAATATGATTTCTCTATTAAAAAGTCTACTGCTAAAATTCAGACCTGTTCTTTACAACTTTTTATTTCCCCCTTTCCTTTTCTGCCCACACCTCAAGTAAAATTTTTGGTATGTAGGTGGAATGAGTTTTACTAATGGTGGGGGAACAGATAGTTTTATGCAGTGATGATGGGGAGGAATAAGTGCCTGTGTAGTGTGGTGACAAAATATTTTTTGCAGAATTCAGACTGTAGTTGCCCACAGTATATGGTGCAGCTTCCACCCCAATTTTATTTCATGCTTATATTCAATTTTGCATATACATGTCACAGAATAGTTTGATTTAATTTATATTTATTTGGCTTGCCGAGGAGGAGGAGGATGGTGTTTTAATTGAAAGCAAAAATTCCTGTGAACCATAGGCGTCACTTTTCAGTCAGCTCTAATTAAATTGCTTTTTCCTCCCTCTTTCCCCTTTGTGTGCATAAATGAGACCTTACGTGGGAGATCCCCATTGCTGTTACTGTGTCACAGTCCTGTTTCGTGATCTTGTTCATGTTCAAAAGTTCCCTCTTGTCTTGATCAGACATGTTAACAAAGATTGTTATTACAGACATGTTTTTTATGTGGAAAGAGCTTGTGATGGGTTAAATATTGCTACTGTAGGCCCTTTGGTCAGTATTTCAGAGTGATGATGGAAATCAATGTGATGAGCCCCTGGGAAAATGACTGTTCTTAAAACTTCTTTTTCTGAGAAAAAGGCACGACGAAGGTGTGAAGTCACAGTGAAGTGATGGCACACAGCTTGGGCTCGCTGAATTTCAGTGCTGCTGTGTCATTGCAAGAGGACCCTACTCTTGTTTTTGCTTTCTACCAAAAAGTCATTTTTAATACTAGTCAGCTTTCGTATGACTGTAAGATAATAGCATACTCTAAGTAGCACTAGCCAGTTCAATGTGTGTGTGTGTATATATAATTATATCTCTCTTTATATATATATGTGACTGCCCACATGTATATATTTGTAAATGTAGAACAGAAGAGATGAAATGAGTCTTTAGTGAGAAATAATTTATTTTGCTATTTAGTCTTGTTTGTTTAGTATCAAGTATTGTTTGAAACAGGCTAAAGGAAGAGGAACTGTGTGTTGAGATAAGCAGTAGGAGAATAAAAAAAAAGAAGACATGTACTTGGCTTAAATGATGTCCAGACTTACTGTGATATTTTCCAGGCACTAGTATTTTCCTTTTTTGTTAAGATTATAAACAGTTGATTTTTGTTGAGTCTACAAAATAAAAAAGAACCACAATATTAATGTGTTTAGCTGTTCCTGAAATGTGCATTGGAGTGCTTTGTTTTAGTCCTCCCGTGTTTTAAAGAGGAACCTTGCTACATCAGGTTTTAACTTCTACAGCTGATTAAGGAACCATTAGCTTGACAAATAACCATGTGATGAATGGCAGGGGGAAAAATGGTGAATCAAATAGTGAAGTACTTGAATGGATTCACCTTAGGAACTTTAGAGGAATTTCATCAGTAGAACGTGCCAGGATTGTTTCAGTAGCTCTTCCGTTTCTGTTCGATCGATTCTGGGCAGGATGTCTTTTACACAAGCATTTTGTGTAACCATGTCTCTGTAACTGGAGGAAAAAATAAAGGTTTTCTTCCAGCCTCAGCATCCCTGGTGTTGGTGTGCCTGCCTGGTAAAAAGGGTCTGGCAGCTGGTGGGGACATTGTAGTGGTGTGTATTTGTGAGTGTGGGTTTGATGGGGACATCTGAGCTCAGCAGTCCCTCGCTAGGCTGATGTATATCCGGTCCAGATCCTCCTCTGGTGTGAGGCTGATGTGTGGCGAATGTGTCCGAGCGTGGGGATGGAGAGATGGGATGAGTTGCCTGAGGTCCGGCAGGAGCGCTGAGGGTTTTCCTTGCCAAAGTGAAATGTCCGTGCTCGTTTTCCATCCATTCCTGCTTGAGGGGAATTTGGATTTCTTTAATGCCCAGGCTTGTGCTTGTTTGGCTCCCAAGGCCTACAGCTCACTGTCTTGGTTTAACAAGGTGTCATGTGCGTGGGGATTCCAGGAGCCTGTTCTCTACAGCTTTTGGTCACGTATCTCTTTGTCTGTTTTGTTTTCTGGATGACAGTGCTGTGAACTTCCCGCTGCCAGTGAGTCATTTCTGGAGAAAAGAGGGAATTAAAAAATGTGATGGATTTTGTGCTTGCTATTGAGGATCTATTTTCCTATGAAAATAGAATAAATGGAAATTTAAGTCGCAGTCTGCTATGACATGGTAGAAAATTACTTGTGTGTACTGATAGAGCACTAAGAGGTTGGTTGCAATATCTGAATGTCTCCAGATACATAAATAATGTCATATTGTCATATCATGGTCTATACATATGTTGCCTTCAAATAGGAAAAATCCATAATAATACTGTTTATTTAAAAAATCTCTCTTTTCAAAAGGCATGTGCCAAAAAGCAGTGTGCCAGGGAATAAGTTATAACCAGAGGGTTGGGTTTTTTTATTATCAGAATTGTTTGTGAATGAGCAATGGAGATAATGACCGACAGGGTTTGCAAAATGTGGGAATCTGCCTGTCTAGCCAGCACTATAAATAAATGAGAAAGGCTTTTGAAAGATTTTTGTCAGTTCAATATACATTATTTTGTTTCAGCAAGTCTCCTTTGCTTCACAGGCTCCGTTCTGTATGTGGTGCTGTTTATAATCTGGGGTGGAGGAAGAGTCTCTGGGAGTGGGTGATTCACAGACACAAAATAGGGCCATAAACAATGTTAACACTGTGGCATAATCTGATAAATTTGGAAACTTGGACAAAGAGTGCAGTGCTGTTCCTCACTGGGGCTGTTGTGTGGCAGCTTTTTTTCCCTTCATGCTGACCTTCTCTGACTTGCCAAAAATGCCCTCTAGTTTCGTTTTCCTAGGAGCCCAACGCTGAGTTGCCAAAGGTTAACCCGAGAGCAGTGCTGTGGCTCAGCCTTCTGCAGGGAGGCTCCGTGCCTGACCCGTGTGTGTGTCACTGCTGGTTGTCTGGGACATGGCAGGGGAGTGTCCAAGGACTTCAGCCGCTCAGTGGCTGTCTCCTCTGCACCCTGGCCTGGCTGCAGAGAGCTTGTGTTCGTGGCCAAAGGTGGATCAGCGATTGTATCGTGGGCTGGGAGTTGAGGTGATGAGTGATGGGTGTGTGTTCTCTCACGCTGCTCCTTATGTGGGCTCTGGCAGACAAAATGGCGTGGAAGATTTAGGAAAATGTGGAGCTCACGTAGTACTATGCTGAGGGCAGAGCAGACAGGAGCTATTGGAGCTGTAGGTGCACAGTGAGGTGGTGTTTTGGCTGTATGTTTTTACTGTAGAGGTAGTTTAACTACCTCCAGGAGTAGTGCTTGTGCTTCCTTGTGTGGAATGAAACCCTGATGAAGTCCAGGATTTGTTACTGGAAAGAGGGCAAAGTAGAGGGATTGTGAAGAGCATGGACATAATCATTGGTGCTTCTCTAAGGCAGTAGTTGGAGGCGTTATTTGAGCTGAGCTCTGAGGCACAGCACACATTATATGTGTGTACATTTTCTTCGAGGCTGTTACAGTCTGTTGGAGAGGAAGTGATTTGTCAAACTTACCCAAGTACTGCATTGCAGAGCCCATCCTAAAACTCACGGCTTGTAAGTGGCCTTGTGTGTCTGCAGAACTGTGGTGCGTCCAGCAAATCACAATTCAGGGAGTCACACGGGAGAGGAGTGTGGGAAGATGAAGAAAAAGACTGTAGCACAGGAATTAAAGATGAAATTTTCCTCTGGATGTGGATGTGGATCCCAAAGTGCTTCCTGGTCAAAAGCCTGTTGGAGCAAAATCAGAAGTATATGTCTGAGCATTCATTTTCATCTCTCTCAACAGCGATGAAAAGCACTTAGAGTGAATAAAAAAAAGGAAAATAAGCTAGCCCAACCAAATAAAAATGCACAGGCAAAAGTGTGCACCCATAGTAGGCAGGAAAATTCTATCTTTTGCTCTCTCCTATTATGGGAGGGGGTCATTGTTTCTTTTTCTGGTAAAAGAATCCTTTTTTTAAAATGTCTGTGGGAAAGGAGAATAGTCTGAATTGAGTCTTTGAGAAGTTGTATTACAGAGAGTCACAGAAAATGTACTATGCAAATGACTATCTGCCTTATTAGATGCCTCAATAGAGTTCATTGTCTCAATATTGCTATTATTGGAGATGGATGGACACTAAGTGATTTTACCATCAAGCTGAAATACTTCAGTGTTACAGTCTCATTACAAGGGCAATAATAGTGCAGTGACTTAAAGGAGAGAATTGAATTAAGGGGAGTGAAAGGTCCATTGCTCTGTCCATTTTAGTTTGTCTTTTGTAGACTGTGCATCATTTTAGGGGTCACAACAGAGGGGTTTGTGCTTCGTGGTCTTGGTTTTGTTCATCTTTCATTGCTAATAAAAAGCAAGCCCTTTTATGGGGAGGAATCCTCCAGCACCTGCTGTGGTTTTGCTTGATTGCAGTTGTAGGAACACTGGCATTGTTGGATGGTGGTGGTCGTGGTGGTGCTGGAATCTTTCTCAGGTGAGGGCTGACCTGTACCACCTTGGTGTCCTCCTGGAGGAGGAGCCTCATCAGCTCCTTTGTTCCCTGATGTCAGGAGCTCATCACACTATTGCTCTAGTCCTCAGTTGGCTTCCTACCTGTGGGACTGCTCACTCAGCCTCCCCTGAGCTGTCACTAGAGCCTCACACACTGCCTAGGCCAAAATCTAAATCGTGAGAGCTGCTGAAGCCAAAATCTGTCTGATGTCCAGGTCTGTGCATTGTCAGTCGCCCTTAAGCCTACTTCTGAGGCCTTGCATTGACAAGAATGCTTTCTTAGGTCAGGTGCTTGAAATGACAACTAACTGGTGTTTTGTGGAGTGTATTTTTTTTCTGGGCATCTCTTGCTGTGCTGGATCTGGCAACATTACAGTATGGGAATTTCCAGATAAAACTCTGCCTCCAGAAGTGTGTGTTTGGTGTCTCTGTGACCCTGTGGCAATAGTAGGGATCCATCACTTGAGTGCTGAGCCATACTGCTGTTGTCCATGGTAGGATGCATCTCTTGAGCGATTTTGGTGGTTCTGAACCTATCATTTGCTTCGTTTGTTCCTTGGTGTGTGGGTGGGGGGGGAACAATGGAGTTTGTGTCTCTTTTATTGTTTGGTTAATATGTGTGGAAGTTAATGAGTATCTAGAAGCAACACAGGCGAATTGTGCTGAAACATGTAACCTCACTCAGTGTTTGCTTTCCTACTTTGACTTTTCAGTTCAGGAAGGTGAGGAAGGCCTGTTACTCATTAAACAAAAACAGTTCTTTACGGCCCCGAGCATTTTCCCCCAAATACCCAACTGCCTCCCCTTAGTCCTTGAAAGTAACACCTGTCATGTAGTACTGTGTAACAGGAATTATAATAACTGGGGATTGCAATGCATACACACTGTGTGAGCCACTCTTCCTTACAAATCTTTGTGAAATAAAACCTAAATTGCCGAGTAAGGCATGCTCTCCTCTTACTGTGTCATTCACCTTGGGGCATGTGCTCTAGCTTTCAGAATTTCAGTGTTGTTTATTAATGTTTAGTAAACTTTCCTTCCTCTTGGTTGTATGAATATGTACTCTTAAGTTCTTCTCCATTTCACATTTTGCTTCAGTTTTCCACACTGGTCTTGAGGGGTTAGTTTAATACAAGTGTGTATACAGGAAGAAGAAATGAAGGTATTGATGGCTGTTGTAACCTGTTATGTTTTTGTAGAAGGGTTGGATCCATGTCAGAAAAATTACATCTTTGGGGATTAAAAATGGCCACTTGATGTAGTCTGTTGGGGAAGTTTGTTGTGTTCTTTTGGGGAAGGTTTAAAATAAATGATCCTAAATTCCTCTAGCACCTAATCCAGTAGACTTGGTGAAGTTGTAAAGCAGCAGCTCTTCTGCTTTTGTTTTTTTAATGACACTTTTCTACTGCTGTTACCCCGAATATGATTGCAGGAAGTTTTTTAAAAAACAGAACCAACCCCAAAACGTGAATCCTTCCTCCTGGAGCTTTTGGCAACCCTTTGGCCAAGTTAGTGTTTCGTTTGCTCTGTGTTTTGGGTCATGTTGCACATGGCAGACACAAAACGGGGAAGGAAAAGGTAGTGTAGGAAACAGTAATGTGTCTGTAAATCCACAAGTCTTCCTAGATTTCAGGAATTATGCTTATCCCTAATAAATACCTTCAACTGATTAAAACCAGAGAAAAAAAATCTGATTAAAAGTGCAACTTCTGAGTTAAAAATCTGGTGATGCTGAGCTCAGTGAATTGAGTTAACTTGTTTTTTGCCTTTATCAGCAGAGATAATTTAAGGCAATGTTGGAAGAAGGATTAGAGTAGTACAATTTGTTTGGTGACAGAAATTCTGCTTTTCTCCTGCTGCTCATCAGAAAAGCTCAGTGCACAGGTAGTGCATTGTTTTGCACTGAGCTGTCTGTCTAATCTTCTAATGAATATGTGGCATTTTGTGTTGCTTGAATATATTCTGTGATTATACATAACAGGTTTTATTATATGCAAAAAGCACACCTTAAGAGTGGTTCTTGGAATTGTTTTGAACATCCTGACTTTTATGCAGCTTCTCTTTTTCTTGTATGACTACTTTATATTTTTTCAACTCACTTTATTGAAACAATAAGGAAAATATCTCACTAAGGAAAGCATATTACACATTTTTGACTGGCTGTGTAGAGCTCAACTACAATTCCATAAAATGGCACTCAGAGCTGTGAAGAGCTCCTGGGGCATTATTTCTCCCATCCTCTTTTTCTAACTCCCTTGCACCTTGTTGTTCCATTTGGAGTTTATATTCTATTTTCAGCATCACCACCTTCCCTGGGTGAAAATTCCTCCCCTTCTAAAGGAAGATGGAAGGTCTGGCTGTCGAGCCCTTATGCCTTTCGGTTGCTGGTGATGGGAAGTGGAGTTGCAGCCTGTGACCACTGAACTCTTCTGACATCTCACTTGCCTGTTCCCTTTCTATGCCAAAGGAAATGATTTTTTTTTTTGTGCTACTGGCTTTGCATTTCTGCATAGGATTTAATTTTCTCTTCTTGCAAAGTTGGAGGTTTTAATTTGTAATCTTGGTCCACTGGATCTTAGTGACTTTCTTGAGTCTCCTTGCCAAAGAAGCAGAAGTTTGGAAATAACTTCTAAAACAGGAAAGGATGAAGTAGCTCACTTTCTCCTTCCTATATTTTGTACCCTCCATGTGGAGCAGAAAAAGTAATTATCTTGCTGAGCCTTTTGTAGACCATGAAGTATTTGTATCAGGTGAATGCTGTAGATTCATCTTTCAAAATACATGATGTGGCAGACAGAATTAATGTTTTGCACTGGGGGAAAGGGATAAATCCTTTGCAATTGCCAGCTGCCTGGAAGACCCTCCTGTATTGCTGTGGCTGGGTTGAAAGGACAATTGTCAGGAGCTAGTTTTCCCAGATGTGAGCAGAGTTTTCAGCAAAGTGGTGCCCTGGTTTCTGTTTCTAAGTGTTACTGGAGTGCAAATACGTGTAATTTGCATGAACAGGCAAAATAAAGGGTGCTAAATTTCCTCCTACTTTCTTCAAGTTCTGCTATTTCAAGCTGCTGTATTTGTGTTCTCCACTAATATTATTGCACAGAGGAAGGAGATCAGTTTATTTAAAAACAACTATTTCATGGCAGTTAATTTGTGCAGTGTTTATAGTAATTACTTGAAGAACACATGGTACCTTTTCTGTTGTGAATAAATACTGTACTGACCTCTGCTAAGGAGTAGTGCAGGTTGTCTAATGAATTGCATCAGGGTTCCCAACTGGTTCATTCATTTCATTGTTGGTGCTGGCTGAAAGATGATTTGTTCCTGCTGTGTGAGAATAATCCCTCTGCTAGTGCCTTGTGCTTCTCAGTCATGGCAGTGATAAAGTAGCATGCCTGGAATTGAGAGTGCTTTTGAAAACAGTCTTTCAAAAAGGATGTTCTCACATGCAGCGATGCACACTGCTAAGGCAGAAGGACCTTAATTTGTGTGGCTTTTCTGAAGGAGTCACTTGCCTGTCTCTTGTCTTTTGACTGGTTCACATGGGCAAAAGACAGGAAAGTGAGGCAAGCAGGCAGGGAATGAGTGGATTGTAGAAGAGATGCTTTTGAGATTCCTGGTCAGAAAAGAACGTGCCTTCATTTTGTAGGACACCAGTAGAGAGAGCTTTCACCAGGAAGAACGACAGGCAAATGATTCCATTTACTTGCCATAATTGAAATATATCCCCTCTGTGGAATGACTGTTGTTGTTGGAAGGTGAACGTTTTCCTGCCTCAAATGCCACTGAGATGGGTAAGGGTTAGATCTTTATGTTTGAAAGAGGGTGAGGCCTTATGAAACAGCTGAACCAATCTAATGGCCATCTACTTCCCTGTGTTACCCAGTGACGTGAGCTGCTCCCTTTCACTCTGCTGGCCCGTGTCTGACCTTGTGTTGGGCTGGGTGAGATAGCTAAACTAGCAGAAAGCTATTCCCATTATTCTGGAAGAGAAGTTCTCTGCCCAATCAGCTGCTTAAACAAATTCACTGTGCAGTCAGGTGGGTGACCATGCCTCGGTGAAGGCAGCGTGAGGAGAGGAGGATGACACACAGTTGGGTAGGGCCAGCTTCACTTTGCAGCAGTAGTAGTAAAAGTTATATTCATAGTATTTTATTATTAGTTATATTAGTTGCTTAGGCAGTGTCATCATCCATCTCTGTAAACCTCACATCAAATGCCAATTTCAGAGCTAAATGTGTGAACCATTTTAATAGAGCAAATCAAAGCCCAGCATGATGGTAATGGCAATATGCTCATGGTCGATGAGGTTGTTTCAGCATTCAGCTTCTTCTACAGCTGCAAAGACAAGAAGCTCCTCTGAGCACAAGAATCAGCTTTCCTTTTTAAAATAATTTCCGAACCTGTTTTTTTCAAGAAAACTGGAAATAATGTGGTGGCAATGTTGCACAAGTCTGTAGCAGAAGGAGGTTATTTCCTGTCAGCCAAAACAAAATGAACTTACTAGCTTTTTCTGGAGACTTGTCTGGTACAAATCATGGGATATGAGAAGGAAAGTGTTAGTATATGCCTGTGCCTTGCTGAACCTGAGGTTAGTGGCAAAGGTTAATTTCTTAATTACTTAGGAATAACGCTCTTTTAATAAAAATATGCAGTGTAATATAGACACTGTAATCTTACGTATTCCAGTATTTCTGTCGCTTTAAAGACCAATTTGTCCCCACTAATTTGAGTAGTTAGTGCTTGTTAACACTATGTGAGGGCAAAACACCTACTTTGCTGAAGATCTCCAGTAACTTTTCTGATATGTTCAGTGGGTGCAGTTGGGCTTTATTTACTTCAGCATCAGCCTAGAAAATCCTCATGTTCAGGTAAAATAGTTTGACTATTTGTCCATCAACACATTATCTTTTGGAGTAGATTTGGGTGGTTATGCTAACACCAATTAAGCTGGGGAATCATTAACATTGGGCTGTGATAGATTATCCAGTATCTGGCATTTCTAAATCAAGCTGGTTTTGCCTCGAACTGATAATGTAGCTGAACCCCAAGGCACACACAGATTTTGGGTAGAAACTTGCAGTTGGAGTCAGGCCTTGGTCCCCAAGGCATGTATAGGTCTGTGACTTGCGGTGTTCCACCTGTAATGGTTGCACTGAAGTATTTTGGTGATTTGCTACAAAGTGCTGCAGCTTTATGCAGTGTAAGGTTTGTGTTTTTTCTTGAGTTCACTTCTGTCCTGTCTGCTTAGCAAAAGTTGGAAGGACTGGGATCCTTCAGTATCTTCCTATGCACTTTCCTTTCTTGTTGCTGTTAGAAATTGCAGACTGGTTACTTAGAGTTCATACAGAGGTCAGAACATGGGAATCTACTGGCAAATATTTTTTCTTCCTCCTCCAGTTTACATTAGGGAATTAATTTTTGTTTCTTAGTTGTTTATTTTAGCCAAAGGCTCTTATCTGTTTCCCCAAACACATTTTGTTTCATTTGAGGCTTAATATTCATGTTGTCTAAGATGTTTATTGCACTTTTTAACAAGAGAGGTGATTTTTAGACTTTTCTTGTAGTCGTGCTTGTAAGGAATTAGTTCTGATTAGTTTAGAAGATTGAGTCTAAAGCCTATTAGTTTTTACCAGGAAAAGCTGCAAAGCAGGCTGAAGTTCTCTCTACAGCTCTGGCAGTTTCAAGCTACTGTTGCCAGGTGTTTTCACTTGTAAATGTTATGTCCATATGTGTACAATCCACCTTTATTTTGTGTTTATCAGTACCTGTGAACGAGGTCTCACTGAAAATGGTGATGTGAAAATAGATAGAAATCCTGCAAACTTCATTCAGTGTGGTTTTTGTGCCTTTGAATTCTTCTTTTTGCCTCCATTTTGAACATGAGACTTAATAACTGTTTCAACAAAAGTGGTAGGGAGAACCCACCAGGGGGTTTGGGTCTTGTTTTCGTGGGAGATGATTAAAGAGAGGTATTGTGTGAGATGAACCTGCGGCTCTTTTTGTGGTGCAGTTTCCTCTCTCAGGTTGTTGCAGGTGGCTCCTGAGCTGGGACTCATGCTGGGGCTACACGGGTCAGAGCAGTCAGGCAGATGGGATGCTCCTAAGAATTTGAAAGGTCCTTTGATGGAATTTGCCTTGGTAATTTATTACCTGCCTTGCCTGGTGGGGCCTGGGTTGGTAGCTTGGCTCAGTGATGTTTTAAATTTCCACAGTAGAACTTGCCACTTGTCAGCTTGCCCGCATCCTGCACCTGAGAAAGAGCAGCAGAGCAGAGGTTTGCAAGGGGCACCGTGTGGGTGGGCAGGAATTTGGATCGGGCTGCTGGAGCACCAGGCTGTTTGATGACAGCAATTGTAGGAGTGTTCTGTGTAATCAGGAATGGGAGGAAAGCTTCCTCCTTCTCTGTAGTCTCCTGTGGAGAGAGGCTTGCTTCATTCACCCAGAAAGACCTCAGAGTGCAGACCTGGTCCTTTTAGAAAGGATCAAAGTAATAATCAGAGATTGGAGTGCAAAGAACGAAGCTAAACAAAGTTCTTTTCTGCCATTGTCATTTGGCACCTCTTCCTGCCCTAAGTGCTCAGCCAAAGCATTAGTGCTGAGCTGCTGCAGAGAAGGGCTGTGTGCAGTTGTTCATAATATAAGCAGGCCTTTTTTATGCAGTTGTATGGATGTAGGTTACCTGTTTTCAGCTATTTGAGGTGGTGTTGACCATATTTCGTTTGAGTTTCCCCATGCAAACAGGAATCAGAGAATAAAATAGTTGTGCCCCATGTTTTTTAGGCTTCTGAAATAAGAGAATTTTAAAAAAGCAGCAAAACCCTCTCTTTTAAGTATACGCAGATGAAATGTTCTGATATAGACAAGCTTACGCACAAATCTAATGATGAGGATCAGTTAGTCATGCAGATGTTGGGATGTTTACCCACAACCAGGGAAGCAAACAGCAAACACAGTTCCCAGCTCTGCTGCAGCTCTTTCCTTATCTAACTCTTCCTCTTGTTTGCTGTTGCCTTACGGTGCTTTGGGAAGAAGGAGAGAGCTTGGCATTCCTTGGTGTATTTTGGGAATTCTTGTGCTGAAACTACTGGTGTTCTGTTCCATGTCATCTCTGACACCCACCCTCCTTTTTTTTTTTCTTTCCTTTTTTTCCCCCTCTCCTCTGTCATTGCTGCTCCTAAATTCATAATTATTTTGAAAGTGCTGAGCTCCCATCCCCACTCTGCGGCAGAGACAATGAAAAAGGCAGGAATGTGTCTAATGACCCATGAAATCCATAATCCTTGGAAGCAGTTGGTTGGGAAAATGAGTCACATGTCTTTATTTTGAGTGTCTGGGGTGTTTCAGAAAGCAGGCAATAGGAGGTCTGTCAAGACACTGCTTGCTGACACCCGTGTGTGCATCAGAACCTGAGCAGCTGATGTGAGAAAATCTTTGGAAGCTGCTCTCAGATCTGTTCTTCAGTGTCTGCTGCAGGAAGTCCCCACAATGTGCAGTAATTAGCCTTCAGCTTTTTCATTAATGTGAAGTTTTCTTCTTCAGTGTGAAAGTCTTCCTAAAGGTTGTATGTTCAGGAAAGTGCTGCACACTCAGTAATAGTTTTACAGCTGATGTATTGCCTGGCTTTCTTGCTGACCTTGGGGCTTGTCAGGGGAAAATAAAAGGAATATGTTCAAAGTGCTGCTCACGATGTTGTTTATTTCCATAACTTGTCAAGGTATGAAGGCATATTGATTTGTGGTTGCTGATTAGAGTGAACAAACAAGTTTTAAGTTGTTAAGTTGTAAGGTTAGAGCAATTAATACATATGGATGTATTTTCAGAGGCTTTTTTTGTATTTGCAAAGATAACAAGTTTTGCCCATTTCTGTACCAGCAGTGATAGAAATCTTGCTTAAATAAACTGAAATAAACTACAATGAAACCTTTAAAAACAAAGCATGGAAGGAAGGGGCAGCAATTTATTGGCTCATTGTGTTGATGACATGCTAAATACACAACTTGAGAGGGCTTAGCTCAGGGTCTAGTTCAAAACCTTTTCATTTGCATGTTATGGTGTCCGTGAGGAGAAAGAATTCTTATGTCTGGAGACTGTTTTGGGGACCTTAGTGCTAAGAACCATACTTTATCTGATTAAACACTGTTGAAACTGAAAGTTTTTAAAATAGTACTGGGTGGTTTTAATGTGATGCTGACTGAAGCTACTTTGCATAAGGATCTCTGTAGCTTCAGTAAGTGGCCGTGGTCAGCAGGCCAGTTAAATGTATTTCTACTTAACACATTTGCTGCTGTGCTTATTTTGAGTAACCTCTTCTTCCTGCACTAGAACTGTAATATTTCTTCATGTAATTTCTAACAAGTTATGCTTCTGTAGGCAAGGAGATGAGAAGTGTTCCTAAAAGCAGCCCAGTGGAACTGTTAAGTGACTTCAAATTGCAGATCTGAAGTAATTAATTAAAAAGCGAAGCAAAACAGAAAACCACAACCCAGTGAGGTTGAATAGAGGAACACTGGCAGCTTGTTTGAGAACTCTGCAAATTTAATGTACAAACAGCCAAGATACAGTAATGTAGAAACTCTTGCACCACTTACAGCAGCCATAAAGACCTTTATACTCAGGGCTGCACAAGAAATCTTCTATCTTCTTTATTATAGGGAAATGTTTTCCTTTCACTATGAGACGTTGCTGTGTTGCGTTTCAAATAATATATGTCCTCTAAATCTTCATGTGTTAAACACAGGCTGCAAAGCCTTTTTAGATTTCAAAATTGAAAGTCATTTGATTTAGTCTGTTGCAAAAAGCTGCTAAATTAGTAGAGCAAATAAAGAGGAAATAGTGTTGACAAGTTCCTTTTCCTTACCAAGATTATTAAAAATACTAGCTTGTAAAAAGGTCTGAGAGAAATGGTCATAAAATGCAGCAAGAGAACTTGTGAAAGAAAATCTTCATGTGTTCTCTTGGTTGTTACATGCGGCTGGTCAGGGACTAAATGGAAAACACTTCTACAATAAGCTCTAAATCTGAAGGGAAATTAATTGTATTAAAGATTATGCAGCTTTTGGGAAAGGGAAAACAGAAGCAATACTTAAGTATGACTAAACCCAGGGTCCCAAAATTTCAGGCACTTTATTCCTGGTGCAGTCTTCTATATGCAACTGGTTTCATTTGAACTTTCTTTTCTTTTTTTTTTTCTTTTTCTTTTTTTTTTTTTTTTGAATGATCAAATCATGTCCAACATAGTTCTGTGGGCCAAATACTGGCTGCCTGCTGTGCCTCATTCCTTACTCTGTGCAAAAGAAACTTCACTAATTCCCATTCATCAGTTTGCAGAAAAACTGGGTGCATGTGTTCAGCACTGCAGTTACTGCCTCTGTTCCTTCGGCCCTCAGATGTCCTAAGGGGGGATGAAATGTTTCTAGTGTGTAATACTTTCAGCTGGTTATTTTATTATCGTGTTCCTTTGCTCCTCGCTCAGAGGGATAAAATATTGCCAGGTCCCAGGGGATCAGGGTTGCCTTGAGGCTGGCTGTGTTACTTTAAGCTAGACTTCTTATTGCTACTCTCGGAAGACGTAACCCTTAGGATTACAGTCTGTGTGATACTCTGTTGAGTACTGAAAATGAGGATCAGAGATGCCATTTGTAGAAGGATTCCAGAATTTTCTAGTTTTACCTGGTTCCCATTCATACTTGCCCCTGAGAAACTCAAAACCTGCTTTAAGAGCTCCTTTTGTCCCTGTAGCAGAAATGCGGCAGAGAGCTTTAAGGGAATTTTCAGTCCTTTCTGCAGAAATATGTACAGTGAAGGGTTTTGGTGCCTAGTCCAGTCCTATCACAGAGGTGTTTTTTAAGGGGTGATGTCTGCAGCAGTGTGAGGCTGAAATAAGTGCATACTTCATTCTTGTGGCACTTGAGACTTGCAGTTTGGCCCATGGGTCATTTTGTGAACAGGAGTCAGGATTTACATCTCCTTTTTACCTGTAAAATGAATGGTGACTTTTTTTAAAAAATACACTTTTTATCTGCTGAATCCAAGCTTGACTTGGACTCGACTGTGCGGGAATCAAAGCCCCCAGCCGGCCCCCATCCACCCTCCTCGTCTCTCTCCCCAGTTCAGAGTCGCTTCTGGCCAGCTTCAAAGAATTCACTTCAAAGACTTTCAGCAGACGCAGAGCAGCCAGGCTGAGGTTGGAGTTTCCAGCTTCGGCAGAGTGAGCAGAGCCTTGGCTTCTCGGGGAGCCCTCTTCTCTTTCCTGTTACTCATTCAAGGCACAGCCAAATGTGAGCTGCTTTCGTGGGGGGCATGGAGGCTGCATTCACCCCTCTCTTAAACTGTGCAGCAAGAGGGGAAAGTGCCCATGAAAGGTAGGTATCTCCTGCTCTGGCAGAACAAAGAACTTCAAATTCAGCTATGGAGAGAGATTCCATGTTAGTTGTCCACCTCCCCTTCAGCAATAGGAAGTCTGGCTTTATAATTCAAGTACAAGGTTTAATCCTGCCCTTAAGGGGTCTTCTTTTTCTGTTTTAGCAGTCTTACTGCAACTCTTCTGATTCTTGTTAGTCCACCAAAGATTTGGTTCCTCTTCTCAGCTTCCTGAGATCTTACTTCTCGGCAGCTTCCTAAAACTATCATAAAAATGTACTCCACAGAAATAGTGTGCATTGCCTGGAAATCTGCATTCTTTTGTATTTGGCAGTGTGGGTCCTTCTGGGTGTCAAATGTCCAGTTCCATGAGGGGACACTGCTGCTCCTGCTGGTATAATTGCTCTGGAAACCTGCAGCAAGGTGGAGGCTGGGGCAGCCACGTCCCTCTTGTGCTGGGGGTGAGCTCCTCTGCAGTGGGCTTGGGACCTTGGTCATGCAAAAAGATGTGCGTCTTCCTGCCTTAACATCCTGAAACTGTGTATTGGCTTGTTGGGGGGGGACCCCTCTCTCCTCCAAACCCCAGAGCATGTGTTCCGTTAGCCACTGTTCTCGATTAAAAGCTGTTTTGCCTTCAGGAGGAGCCAAATAACAGTGGGGCTGGGAGAGCTGCCCGTTGAAAATAAAATGGGGGCAGGGGGAGAGCACCTGGTACGACATTTTTGTGTGAGGTACTTGGTGTTCTTCAAAAGTAGATAGAGAAATATGTCAAGTGCAACTCTTACCACATTCTCCACATCCCATTTTGAATATTAATAGTTTTCTTTTAGACAATGGCCCTGAGATGGTGTGTGGTTTATACTACACACTTGCCAGGCTATTTATATATTTAAAGCCTTGCTCTTGATAGTGGGGGTTGGAACTGTGGGAAAATGCTAAAAGCTATTTTTTTCTTTCTGTATTACTTTAAAGCAACTGTCTGGCATATGGAGAAAACAGAGATCCTGAAAACACAGAGGTTTGCTGCTTGTCAAAACATTAATCCAGAATCAATAACCAAAAAGATACCTCAAATACCAATTGTTCTTTTTATTAAGCCATACAAATATTTTTTATCCATAAATAATAAATATACATATGTAAAATATTTCTCCACACGCACTTCTTTCTGCACCAACTGTTTTGAGAGTGGAAATTAGGAAATAAGACTCTTGATACTGCCAGGCACTGGGTGTCCTTCCAGTTAGAGCTGTGAATGCCTGGAGCTCTCCACCCCAGCCTGGCATGTGCCACTGGCTGGGAGTTGTGTGCTGGAAGACATTATCAGACAGGAACTTTTGATTCATTTCTGTGCACATTTAAAAAAAAAAAAGAAAAAAGAGGCAGTTTTGGCTCCCATTATATCACTGAGATCTTTCATTGTCTTGATCTTGTTTTTTTAGAAGTCTTGAGGCTGAGTGGTGATTGAAAAAGCTGTGCCGCAGGGTGGAGGCTTTCCTCTGCCTCTGCCTGATCTCCTGTGCCAAGCGGCTGCTGCTGCACCCGCTCAGCACTGGGAACTGGGGCTGGGAAGAGGGTCCTGCCAGCTTGGCCAGGTGTCATTGCAGCAGGTGGGAAAAGCAGTTCACAGAAGCTGTTCTATGGGAGAAATGCAAAACTGTTCAACCTCAGCAGCTAATCTCTCTTTTATATTTAATTATTTACTTTTTATTATCATTGGGAGGGATAAATTTGCAGATCAATCATAAAGATGCAAGAGATGGACACGCTTGGGTAAATGGGGCAGCACTTGCAGCTGATTGCAAGTTGTGTGCAAAGCCGTAGAGCTGGAAACATCCAGTGGAGTAATCACTGCCGGGCATCCCTGCTGGGACTTAATTGGGTGTAATGCCTCATGAAAGCTGTGTGGGTACTGAAAGAGCAGTTTTGTGTATGAATGGCCACTTTCTAGGTAAGAAACTATTCCTGCAACACAGTATTTTTTCTCCAGTAAAGATAGCACAATAAAAGGAGCTGTTTGGGCCTAATTCAGAAGGCCAGGATGCTGCAATTACAGCATATATTAGAACATAGATTCCCAAAATACCCCAGGCAGGAGAACCTTGCATTGCTGTGCATACATGGTGTGAGTCAGAGCGTTGCATTATGATTTCACTGCTGCCACTTCATACTGTTGTCTTGCTTATAATTAAATGACTTTTGGGTCTAAGTTCCTGCTATTTTTGCTTATCAGTAAAACTGGGATTAAATGTTTCAGATCCCTCCTTCCCCTGGCTCTTAATTTTGGTGGATGTGTTTTAGGTGTCTCTGTACAGGCTTGTTGAGTAGATTTAGTCTCACCCCGAGCAGCAGAAAGTAACGAGTATCATTCTTACCACTGTGCTCTAACTGCATTTGAATAAGGGGTATGTACAGAGTGGTCCCTGAGAGAGGAGTTTAATGTTGTTCCCCAAATTACTGCTATTGAGAGGAATTATGCAGAAAGCTAAACAGAAAGGAAAAAGAATAATTTATGTCATTAGTACTCTGCTGCCGCCCCACCCTGGAGTGCAAACAAATGCCTTTCCCCTGCGCTTCTTTTTAATGTTTATTTATTGTTTTTACAGGATTTTCTGCTCCCAGAGCTGTTGGCTTTTAGGTGCTAATAAAATGTGAATGTGTCCCAGACTCACCCTCTCTGAAGTGCACACAGTATTTAAATGGCTAGATTTTTTTTAATTTTTTTTTTCAAGACAACATGAAAAGAAAACAAAAAATCTACATTGTCATTTTTGCATTTGGTGGCATAGATATGGGAAAATAACTTTCCCTCCCAAAAACCATTTTCAAAGGGAAAAATTGTGGCAATTCAACCAGATGAGTGGGGATGGGGGGCTGGAGGCTGGGAACAAGGGGAAGTCTTACAGCAACACAAACCCACAATTTGGGTAGTTTAGGGTAATTTGACTGCTTGGTGTGACCTCATGTTAGAGTGGTTTACCTTGGGCTTCTTTTTTGCCTGTGTGGTTTGTATTTCAACCCAAGAGCCCCAGGGGAAGGAGTCGAGGGAAAGACAGCGGGAGAAAAGGGACAGCCCATGTTTTTCCCAGTGACACATCCCTGTATGTGTTTTGTTAAAACTTTTTTTTTCTCCTTCATTAGGGCTTGACCTGGGGTCTGTCTGAGGCAGGAATGTGTTCTGAGCCTGGCAGTAATTAAGGACCACTGGGCACACAGTGAGGGCTGAGCTGGGCTGGCGACTCTCGCCCCATTCCCGCTTTGCCCTTCCCTCTGTGGCCAGGCAGTGAGGAGTTTCCAGCCTGGGTCTGCTGGGTGCCAGCTGAGCTCTGTGACCGTTTGGCTCTTGGGAACCACGTTCACCCTATTGTGGCTCAATGTGGCTCTTTGTTGCCTTGGCTTTTGTTCCCCGTGCTCAGCATCTGAACGTTTCTGTCGGGATCGAAATAGTTCCTCTCGATCTCCCGCCTTGGTTTCAATGCAAGTCGGAGGGGGTTGTCCTTGAGTGAACCCTTCTGTAAATCCAGCCCAAATTCATGAATAGTTTAGTCTTCCCTGAAACTGTGTTTCTTAATGAATAAATGATTGAGCAAGGGAAAAAAACCCTTTCTATCCAGAAGCAGCAATATTAAAATTTGCTAGGCCCATTTCTTTATTGTTATATGGTCTTTGGGCTGTTGTGAGCAGTGTGGATCCAGTTCAGCTGATAAGCAAACCTGACTCCTGAAGTCAGGGGAAGGATTTTATTTTACCTCTATTTTTGGGTGGTTTTTTTTTATAAACTTATAACTTTAAAAACAGAGCTTTGCAGCAAAAGCTGTGGTACTGCAGTAGAAGGAACCAGCTCATATGGTAACGCAAACAAGGTATCTATGAGGCAACATAAACTCTCTGTAATAAGGGAGGAAACTATTATGCATTCAAACTTCTTATTCAAAGCTGTTCTGTACCTTGGGTGTCTGATCAGTGTTTGAAATGAAGGGAGGAAGCTCTGGTGCTTTACTGGAAAGGTTTTTTCTGCAGAAGATTGGCTCTGTTGGAAGATGATGTTTTGGGTCTATTTTGGGTTGTGTAGCTATGCAGATACTGTTTCTGGGGTGACTGAGCCACCATTTACACCCAGCTTTTCTGATGGCTGCTATAAATACACTCTGTGCTCTGTTGATAGCGCTGCAATAAAATCTGTACTGAGGAAATTTTAAAAACTTCAGGGTTGCATATTATAGGGGATAAGAATTGATAGGTACATTAAGTGTTCCTGTGACATGGGAGAGGTGTGTGAAAGAACAGTGTAAGAGCTTAAATGTTACTGTGATATATTTGGGAATGGGGCATCTTCATATAGTATATGTTGAAATAGGAGAAGAGGGTCATTAGGAAAACTGGAAGTACCTTTCAGGATGCAATTCTAGTTAAATCAGCATAAAGAGTAGAAAGAATAGTGTTCTATCCCCTCCTTCAGTTTTTTCACTCTCCAGTGTGGGCAGTTTGAATGTAGGGTATAAAGGATGTAATTCAGATGAGACAGTTTTGGTTAACCTGCAATATGAATGCTTTGAATTAAAGATAGCATAACTGCAATTCGTTTTCTTTCATTTAAATATGAAGGTTAAATTCTGTTAAGTCATATCATTTAATAAGTGGTAGGTGTTGAATCAAAAAATTCACAGACCTTACCAGAAAATTTTCTGTTTAATTATTGTCTTTTATTGAAGTACTTGCTCCTTTCAGTGCAGTATTACCTCTGGTCTGACCTCTGTCAGTAAAATGGTAATTCCCCTGGTTTCTTCTGTGCTTGAGTTACCTCTGCTGGTTCTGCACTCCTGGCACCAGAGTAGTAGTGTCTGAATGAATGAAAGTAAGTGACTTCATGTTCTTGCAGTCAATAATGAAACATGCTTGTTTGAAGAAAATTCAATGCAAAATTTTTTTCTTTTTTTTTTCCTTTGGCAGCTACAAATTGTACCTTTTTTGCTTGTAGAAATCTCTAATCTTGAAATGTTTCTAGAAACATAGCCCTGATTTTAGAGCTATCCCTGATAAGACATTCTAGTTGGTTGAGGGTTTGGTGGTTTTTTTTGGTGGTTTTGTTTGTGGTGTTGTTTTATTTTGTTTTGTTTTTTAGCCCATGGTCTTGAGACATGAGTGATGCTGTGTCTTCCCTCTTACATGCAACAATGTCCTGTACAATCAGAGCTGATCTTTGTGCCTGCCTGCATCTGAACCCCCTGGCTGACAGTGCAAGAGCACACACTTGCTGATCCCTCCTCTGTTTTCAGACAAGAAGGAAGCCCCTTAGTTATCCAAACACTTTCCTGTTTGTTTGGCTTGCTTGTAAGGAATGTGCTTTGGTAAGTGTCTTTTGGAGGCAGAACAGGGACTGGGCTCTAAAACTTAGTCTGCATTTAAAGTGGGTTCTGAACACAGACTTCACAATGTGTAGTTGCTGTTAGAGGCAGCATAGATGTAAAAATCACTGTATGGGAGGGGAGAAAGTGCTGTAACAGTGGATTTTAAAAGGTTCTGGGTCATCCAGACGGAATATATCACTAGAAAAGGAAAAAAATGTCTTAAATAGAGATGTTCAGCCCTTAGGGGTTGTCTAGACATCTGCCTTCTTGCCTTTTGGCATCTGGAGGCTCATGTGTCCCAATACATGACAGAAAAAAAGTCTGCGGGTACATTTTCATTTTCATAGCTTGAGTCAGGTGGTGGATCAGGCATCTTTCTAAACTAGGGCTTTGTGTGCACTAGTGTATTCAAGCTGATGTGTTTCTCAGTCCTTTGAAAAGTGTTTTAGCTTTTCTGGGGCAGTCTGGGTGCAGTGAACAGTGGTCTTTAGTCTGACTTGGCTTGGTGTGCCCTCAGTCTCATTTGTATGTGTCGTCTTAGCTGAGTCTTCCCTCTTGATGAAACTCTTCCTGGTAGTGCCTGCAGGATTCCCTCTCACTGCTGCTGAAACACAGGGTGGAGATGCTGCCATGCAGGCCAGGGATCAAACCCTTTGGGGGTGTGTGGATCAAACTCCGCTGTCAGCTCTCACCAATAAGGCAAATTGTTCCAAAGTGCTCGTTCTTGTTAGTTTGTTTACTGCAGTTGAAGTGTAAGGAGGAATAAAGAAAGCAGTGTCTCCCAGGGGTGGGAGAGGCTGCCATAGCCTGTGAAGGATGCACTACTTGGTTCTGGTATGTAATCATTCTTATAAATGTTTTACATTCCATATTCAAACCTGTTCTTCAGGTAGTCACGTTTCTGTCAGCATTATATAACTCTGTGACATTTTGACTGTGTGTTAGAGACAGGAGAGGTGCAAAGGAATCCAGCTTGTGAATCACTCTTCCTTTAACTCTTGTTGGAAGGTGGGGAAGGAGCCTGAGGCCACTAGAGGAGCAGTTCAGGGAAGATGATGTGGAAGTAAAACCGCATCAATTAAAAGGTACAAAGATAACGAGGTTTTAGCAGCTGGAATGCAATTAACTCCCTCTTCACTCTTATCTCTCTCCCCTACCTGCACATTTTGTGCGAGTGAACAGCCATGTGGTGGGTAACAAAGGTCAGTTACTTGTGTCATCTCATACAAGGCTTTGACTTGTGACTCAGCACCCCGAGTTCATGTGTAATTTTTATTGTGCTAAGTTTACAGATATGCCAAAATCCCACCAGCAGTGTGGTGCAGAGCACTTAAGGTTTGTGTTTTATATTGCTGCTTTACAGGCTTGGCTGTTGGCAAGCAGCAGTTTATAGATAGTTACGACTATGTATGTTATCCCCCTAATCTGAGGGAACTCTAGCTATTACATGAGCAAAGACAGTAAATGACTTAGTCTTCTGTGGCATGCACATAAAACATGATGCAGGGCATGGAGGACTTAGTTTCATCTTTTTCTTGGAGGTGGTTTACTGCGTCTTTAGTTTTTGAGTGTGAGGGTGAAGCTTTGTGCAAGGTGAAAATGCATCACAGTACCTGAAGGGTTTTCTCTCTGACCTTTCCCAAAGCTCTTGCTCCAAACACAGACCCATTTATGTGGCTTTTCTGTTCAGAGCTTTGGTACTTCTCAACGTTAAACACACAGATGAGAAACTTCAGAAGCATATTTTTAGCAGATAATTCAAAGTTCTGTTTGTTGACTTGGTGTTTGTGAACTAGGTGTTTTTTAATACAATACTTGAGCATTTTCATAGCCTTACTGGTTTGCAGATTTTTTTGTTTGGGTTTGTTTTTTTGGGGAGAGGGCATTGATTTGGTGGTTTGGTTTTTGTTTGTTTGGGATTTTTTGTTTGGGTTTTTTGTGTTTTTTTTTTTTTTGCAAATAAATAATAGCAGTGAATGTGCTCTAGCTAGCTTTAGATATGTCCTTGTTTCCTCCCTGAATATGATAGAGCTGTTACGCTTTAGCTATTGCAAATAGCTAAAATAAAAAAAATAAAACACTTAACATCAGGCCAGAAAGAAATGTGTGTGTCGGGAAATCATGAAGTTCTTGTCCTTCAAGGTTTCCCAGGCATTTTGCAGTGGTGCAGGGAAACTGTTTCTATAGTTTAGAGGTTAGAAACCTTCTAGAGAAGTGGTGCTATTTTTTCACTTTCCATGTTTGTGGTCTGTTGAGAGCAGAGGAGCAAAAGAGAACACATCTACTGTTTCGAAGACATTGAACATATAATCTGAGTGAAATAACATCAAATCTGCTCTTGTGACTTTCAATTTGAGTCAAAGAAGAATGAACTGAAGGAAGTGTTGATGTGTTGTTGAAGAGCAGCAAAAATGAAGAGGAAGGATGAGGAGTTGTGATTGATTGTAGTACCTGCTGCTCATCTTTCACACTGCCATTTTGTATAGACCTATTAAGAGAGGCTAAAATAAATTTGGGATACCTCAGGGACATCCCTCCATTTGAATTTCTAACTGTCCCAAATATGCTTTAAAAAATATTTAGACTAAAGGGGTTAATATTGTAGGTCGGAAAAAGAGGAATACTGATGGAGCCCTCCCCACTATCTTCTGCAGAGTCAGATCTTCTGTCTCTGTCTTCAGATCTCCCCAGTATCTTCTGCCTGACCACTATAAGTTTTAATGTCTCACTTTTATTTTATTTACCATAGTGGAGGCAGTAGTTGCTACCACAGACTTTGCCAAAGGGAGAACCTGCCAAAATGCTTGGAGGATGGTACTGTACTTGTTGCTGCCCCTTTCTGCTTTTCTATTAGGGCAAAACTGTCAGATTCTGTGAAGGCCTGTGTGACACAATTATTCTTAATAGTGCAACAGTACTTCTAATAAAACTTCAAAGTGCATTTAATGTATTTTCTCAAGGCAGTCTGTGAAACAGAAGGCTGCCTGTATAAAATATACATGGATGTGTCATCAGAAACAGAACTTGTATAGGGATTTTTTTTCTTTCAAATCTTCTGAGTTTAAAATTTGCAAGAACCGTCCTCAAGTGGAAGGGGAATTTCTGATTGAAACAGTTGTGCCTCATTATTAAACCCACTAGTAGAGGATCTTCGTTTAGTGGTAATACAAATTCGGGTAAATTTGATGAATTTAGTCTTTTGTCTTGTCTTTCACTTAATTGCAATTTCTTAAATGTTTTTTTCAGTAATCTTTTATAAAAATCTTGGATTTGTTTGCCAAGACCATGCAATAGAAAGAGGTATGCTTTTGCATTCTTGGTTGTAGTGTAGGTGGAAGAAAATCCCTAAGTGTATGGAGGTAGCAGAAGCTATGGGAAGCCACATCAGTGGTACTAAGCAAATGACCAAAATGTTGGGGAAATTGACTCTTAGCTTTGAAGGCTTTCTAGATTTGGTTTGCTTTCTTTTTTCAAGTGGTATACAAGGCTAAGCAAACACTGCACAGTGATACGATGTGTGTAAATAGAATTTATTTGAAATGAGCATGTTTCAAGACTGGTAATAAATAACGTAAACATCTTCCTCTTAAAGTAAGAGTTTGAAATGAGCTGCTAGCTATTTGATCTGTATCAGAGCTATGTCAAATATACAGATCAGCAGGAACTCCTTCACATGTCTTGGAAGGAGAGAGAAGCCATGGATATTATTTTTGTAGAATACAAAGTTTGCAGCTGGTCAGGCTGCAGTGTCGGTTTGATCTCTGGTTCTGATGCTGCACAATCCAGCCCTTTTCCACCATAGCCAGTCCTCCCAGATGGCCATGAAGTTGACCTTTGAGAGACGTGCCTATTGACTGGTAAATGAGAGAGAGCCCATCTTGTTGTCGGTGAATAACTTCTCATGCTGCCTCAGTGTATTCACAGAGGCGAGTCTGGCGATGGGGTGATGGCAGAGCCAATTCTCATTCCTGTTTCTATTCAGCTTCTGTTCAAAGAGGAGGAAAAGAGAGACTCTACCAGAGCCCCAGATGAACTTAGTGAGCTGTACAATGAGATCTTTTGTTCCCTCCCAGGAGTACTACTACATGTTTTGAAGGCTTGTGGTCCATTTGTCTTTTGCTACAGTTCAAATTCATTAAAAGATTAAATGGGCTGACAGTTGCAGGCAAACCCCAAGGGTGTCCCTGAAGCCCCGTGGTGCTGCGTGTGAAAACAGCATATGGGAAAACATTGTTTAATCAATTTGTTTGTGTTTGTGATAATCTGATCCTTGTAGATCAGCCAGATCTCTGGCTTATTTTGGAGCGAGAAAAGGTTTAACATCAAATTTTTTCTTGTAAGGCAATTTGCATTTGTTTTGAGGAAGTCAAGCTACTCTGCTTTTAGGTCCCATCAAAAAATGTAGATTTGCTATAAACGAGTGCAGGTGAAGGTGTGATATTTTGTAAATAAGCTCTGCGAAGAAAGTCTAAGGTCCAGCCAGTAATTTATTGCATGAAATTACTTTCCTTGTGACAGGTTTATGATGCTTGAAGATTCACTGAACCTGCCCAAGCCAGCTCAGTGTGGTGTCATTATCTCCCACAGTCTTCATCTGAGAAGGTGCTGACATCTGCATCCACATTTTGCACTCTTATTGTGGTCATCCTTAGCCTTGTGCTTTCCAGAATGTCAACTTTTTTGGGAATTCAGACGTGTTTCCACGCTGTTAGTCACTTGGGCTGAAGTTAGATGGTTTTACTGGGGCCTCTAGTGGTCCCCAGCTGCATTGCTGAGCCAAAGCTGCTGTTCGCAGATAGGGGAGGAAGGATTGCTTTCCTCCCTCCCTTCGGACAGATTTACCCAGCTACAGGGCAAGGGCAGTGCCACACAGAAAATTTATTTGGATTCTAGTGGAGCATTTCACATGGAGTTAGAACTGAATGTGCTGAAGGAGCATAAATGAATGCTAATAAACAGCAACGGAGCGTGAAGGAGGAGGCGAAGGTTAGCCTGAGAAGCAGTGTTGGGCAGTGGTCGCACTGGTTTCTACCAGCTGCACAACTCACAGATCTTTAGATTAGGAAGTTTTCAGGACCCTGGTAAGGACAAAAAGATAAACTGTACTAAGAAAAGTGTTGAATTCAGGCAGGAAAGAGCAAAGCATTCATGTACCAGCATCAAGACTGCCAGAAAAAAAAGGATTTTCTGTGTAACAAGACAGTTTTGAGCTCTTGTAAGCAAGCTTGAAGGCTTTCACAGGCCATGGTTCTCCTGCCACCAGACAGGGTGTCATAGATCAAAAATTTGGTCCTTTTTGTCAGCATAAATAATTTTTCTTGATGTTGTCTTTGAGCTTTAGTGTAAGTTTTAAAATCCCTGTACAGCTAGTTTTACTTGGAAAACTCTCAAACCAAATCCAGGTCAATGTTATTCTCCTTGTAAAGTATTTTTTAACACTTCCCTGAGCTAAGACTGTGCAGAGTCCAAAGTGTCTGGCACAGGATAGTGAAATCTCCTTGTGATAAGGGAAACTTGAGAGTCCTGAGTGCACTCAGCTAAGCAGATCTGAAGTAGGGCTCTGTCAGGAAATGCTGCTGCTTTTCGTGACTGTGCTGCAAAGGGCAGGCAGCTGCTGGCTCTGGTGAGGGTTTTCCATGGTGCCTGGGTGGCCAGCCCTGCTGACTTGGCGACAGTGAGTGTTGTGTCATTGCCACCCTGGTATTTTTTTTTTTCTTTCTCCTTTTTTTTTTTTTTTTCATTGTATCCTACTTCTTCCAGGGTGTGCCTGAGTAATGACTCAGAGCGAAAATAGTGCTCTTCAGCTGCACGCAGGAATGTGGCTTGTTCACATAAAATAAAGCTCAATGTTTCCTCAGTTTAAAAAAAAAAAAAAAGGACTGGCAGTGTTAAGTGGAAGTTCCTCTTAGAAGAGGAGGGTTTTTTCAATTCAAGCACCGCTCTTGCACATCCATCTGCAGTTCCACCCATGTCACTAAGTGTCATGGTTTAACCTCAGCCAGCAACCAAGTACCAGATCCAAAACACAGCCCCACACCAGCCACTGTGGAGAAAGTTAACTCTGCCCCAGGTGAAATCAGCGCAGTATGACATGGAAATTGAGTCAGATAACTGTCTGGGGTTTAGTAAGTGGTTGTTTCAAGTGTTGCTCCTTGCCATTGTCAAATGAGCACATTGTTCTCTTCATAACCTCCTTCAGCAGGATGGTCTCTGAAAAAGCATTACATGTACAATTTACTGGGTTATGTGAATTATTTAAGCTTGTTGAAGCTTTCCAGCCTTTCTTCGGGCTGAAGTTTTGTTGTTTCCTGAGTGGGAGGGATCCTACTGAACTCTGAGGTGGTCTGTAGCACCTAATGCTTGTAATTAATGAGGACCTGGAGGTCTGGGTGAAACAGAACTGCTCCTGGGCTGCATGGAAACCTTTTAAACTAAAGTTTGATCTGGAAGTCATTGGAATTAAGCCTAATGGTTTTCTCGGGTCAATGGTGAGAAAGCTGTCAGTTGCAATGCAGTCATGTTTGGGTTTCGGTGTCTGTATTTTTCTCTCCATTTTGGATGTGTTGCCCAGAAAACGCCTTGCTCCTAGGCTAGCCAGCTAAAAAGCAGATACAGGTAAAACTTGGAGAAGAATCAGGAGAGGAAAAAAGAATTTTCTCCAGTATGTGTCATCACAAATTTTTATTTGGTGTCTCATCTTCATTTTCTTACAAGGCTTTGTATTCCACAGCATTTTTAGCTCATTGGAGGTGCTGCACAGACCAGAATGTCCTCCTATGTTTTCATAAAAGCCAGTGGAAAAAAAATTATATTTGGATTCTCTCTGCAGAAAGGCTTGCTTCAGGGAAGTCAGAATTTAGAAATGTCAGGGGCAAAATATAAATACATGCAAAGTGGAAATAGTCTTTCCTCTTTCACATAACTGCATAACAGCTCGAAATAGCCTGTGCACAGTTGTGTGTGGCTGTTTCAGGGTTCTGCACACATCTGTTTAATACAACAGGGTGGCCTAGGAGGGTCCAGCCCCACCCAGTTCATAACAAACGCCAGCTCATGTTTCTTCAGAGTTCTGCATCCCCATCTGGGCCTGTGCAGGCTCGTTAGTAGAGCTGCTCATTTAGGGTTAAAAGAAGACTCCAGACATCTTGTAAAAATTATGTGCAGTTTCTAAATTTAGAGCTTTTTTACTCCCACGATAAACCCACTTATTGCAAACATTCTGTGAAATGGTGCTTTGTGTACAGGCTGTGGGTACCTGCATAAAATTACCAGAGGGAAAACAGGTGGAACTGACACTTGCCATGGCATATTTTCCACTGGAAGTGAATGCATCATTATTATTGAGATCATCTGGAGGTAATTTGAATGAAAAAACCCAAAACTGTCACAGACTACAGTTAAAATGAACTTAGCAGAGTAAATATACACTAGAAACGGGAAAAAAAAGAAAAACAACCCCAAACTCCAGCAGTGAATCCAGAAAGTAGTCAATCTTCAGTGAAACTATACAACATAGTTAAATGCTAGCTTCTGACTTAGCCTCCTGTTGATTATTTTCTCCCTCAAGTGGTAAGGACCTGATACAGGAGGGCTGATTATCCACAAAAGCCACTGGAATTGGTAACTGAACTGTTACCTTAGCAGTCCTTCAGCACACAGGACCTTAGCCACATTGTCTTTTTTCTTGTTGGACAATAAGATTGGGGGAAAACGCCTGCCTTTCTTGGCTTGGCATATCTTTGTGTAAATTAAAGGCTGTCTGGAAGCGTTCAAGAGGTGTTTGGGTGTGGTGCTTGGGGTTATGGTTTAGGGGTGATCATGGTGGTGCTGGCTTGACAATTGTATTGGATGATCTTGAAAGTCTGCTCCAACTTTGATTCTGTGTTTCGTAATAATGAAGTGATTTGCACTTGAAGCTTTCTGCTTAAATACAGAGAAATGCTTTGCAGTTGAAGATTTATGAAATCTTATAAAGAAATTGGAAAATAGAGCAATATGTTACCTAGGTATATTTCAGCATTTTCCAGTATGATGTTTTTTCCACCCCAGAACCCAGACATTGTCCAAATAAGGCATGTTGCTTGACCTAGGTTCATACAGGTTTAAGGACATAGTTCTGTGCCTCATTTCAGGTGAATTCTTCTTGCCCAGTGCTGTAAGCATACAAGCTTCATTAATTTGGAAATAATATGGAAATGAATTAGATGGAACAGATGTGAGATGGGTTTCAAGAGACCGAAACATTTCATCTTTCCAACGTCCACCTTGTTCTTCCTGGAGAACAACAATGTCCTGCAGAAAGATGTCACTGCTCGGTGATTTAGACTTTGCACTCCCAGGGAAGTGGAAGGCTGTCCTCAGGTGGAATAGCAGTCAATGCCTTAAGTCCTAGAAAATCAGCAAGTATGGGAAGGCTGTATCAGTCTGTGGATGCAGTACTTGGGCAATCCCATTTCCATTACTGTGATGCTTCCCAGTGGCATTCCCGAGTTTGATTTTCACTTACCTTGTGTGACCTTGAGTAAAAGCTTTCCGTGGGAATGCTTCCTGTATAAGTCTGTGCTAAGTACGAAATAACAGAGGTGATAGAGGGGTCTGAAAGTGGTCAATCTTTGCTGGCTAATGTTTGTTGATTGAGTGGTGGTGACTGACAGCATCAGCAAAGCCAAGCCTGGAGGCTTAAAACCATCATGATGGTGCTGTGTGGTGGCTTGTCCTGAAGCCCTTAGTTATATGTGTGGGACTACTAATAGTAGGTGGACATAGAGGAGGAGAAAAAAAGGTGTGAGATCAGGGGTACTGCCTAGTGGGGCAGTGATCTTAATCATGCTGCTGCTTTGGTGAAAAGACATTGAGAAGCAACTTGGACACCACTGTGATAGCTTGGTGGTGTTTTTTGTGGAACTGTTCCAAACCTGAGAGGAGGGCTGGGTGGAGAAGGTAAGATCTGAAGGTACACGCTTGAAAGATCATTAGCTTTGGGAGGGATGCGATTAACTTCCTGGCTTTTTGCATCTGAGACTTGAGGTGCACCAGAGCGAGCACACCAGGAACAGTAAGCAGCAATCTCAAGTGGTGTTCTTGGAAGGGATTTGTGGTTAAGGGGTTTTTTGGCTAAGATTTTTTTGATTTGCTTGCTTTGACTGCTTAGCCAGCTTTTGGCCTTACATTTACATGAACCAAACTATGCTGTTTGTTTTGAAAACTGGAGCAGGTAGGTTGGCTTGATGCCTTTCCCTGGTCTTAAAATTAAAACTAAAACTGGTCTTAAAATTAAAACCCTGGGGAAAGGGATTTTTGGCTGCTGTCCACAAGGGTTTCCCCAGAGCGGGAACCCCAACGTCATTAGAAAGCACAGTTTGGCAGCAGAGCTAAGCTGAGCTGAAGTCCTGCAGAGGGGAGGCAGTGCTGTCTTTCCTGTGGCTCTCCCAGTGCATGTGTACAGCTGGCATGCTTTAAATCCTGCTCCTGAAAACATCTTACTCAGAGTTATCAGATATCAGTGGGATTTGGTCTTCTCAGTAATTCACTATTTTTGAAGAAGTTTTCCTGCAGTATGTCTTAATTCTTCCTGGATAAGATCACTCATGAGACTAGTACTAATTCCTCAGTTAGGTGGGAACCCAGTGTGTGCCTGAGGAGGATGGAGCTGAATTCTGCATGTATCACACGCCACCAGCTCCTGGTCAGTAATAAACTGCTCACATAAGGAGCACAGGGCAGACCTTGTGCGAGTGCAGATGAATTCCTCAGCTCCTCTGGAGCGTGCAGACTTTGATTAGGCCCTAAGCATGGCTGTGTGATACATGAAAAAATTCATTTTCCGCAGGTGATGGGTTTTTGTATACTTTTCTCTCCTGTTTTTCAGTTGAAATTCGTATTCAGTATTTGGCATTTTGCTGTCTTTTCTTGGTTAAGGATGTCCCACCCCTACCCAAAGTTCCACCGAAGTTAAAAAATTACCTAACTGTATATATGAATAATAGGGATGTGTGTCATTGAAAAACAAAAGCAGAGATGTCAGGGCTCATGGTATATTAAATGCAAATGTAAGGACAATCAGGTGTTCAGTGCAAATGTCCTCTGAAATCATAAACAAATGTTTTGTGTAAATTCTCACTAAGTAATAGCATGAGGTTGGAGAACAATCTGGTTCATGGCTGATACTGAAAAATACAGCACGACATGACTGAGTCAGGCAAGATGATGCTTGGGAATGGGATCATTTGTTTTGTGTGGTTTTGGGTTTCACAAGGAGGCCTGCCTGCTGCCAGTGGGATGTGATTTTTTTTTTTTTAAGTTGGTTTGCACATAGGGTTCTGGAAAGTCAGAAGGGTATTGTGAGGGTGTATTACCAAGTTGTGATAAGCAAGTGGAATGATGGGATGCGGTTCATTAATCATGTGACAGGAATTTTCGTGTAACTTTCCTTTTTGAGGTTGTTTGAGCATCCTTAATAAAACCCACATGTGGCAGTACAGCCAAATTTCTGTCAGCTTGGTGATTAGGTGCCATTAGAGCAGATGTCCATAGAACAGGAATCGACATGTTCTTTGTTTGAGCTGGCAGGGAAGAAATGGAATGGTAAAAAGGAGGGGTTTGGGGTACTTGATAGTGGCATACCTGTTTCACAGTCATATAATATATGTTGTTCCTGTTGCCTGGGAAGGGTGCTGTGCCCCTAAACTCAAAATTTGTGGAGAAGGAGATGAGAAAGTTTATTTTCAGGGAGTTCTACAGAAGAGAAAGTAACTGAAGGATGATGGGTTGTGAGTAATGTCAGGCTGTAGGGCTCTAGAAATTGCTGCAGCTTAGTCCTGTGGTGTTTCTTGTTGAGTTTGTTCTTCTTGTGAGTTCCCTTTCTTAATAAACATAACATCCTTTTGGCTTTGCTTGTAGATTGCCCTGCATTTCAGGGGATCTCACCTCTTGCTCACCATTCAGCAGCTGTTTCCACACAGCTTAGCTCTTCTGTTCTTGACACTGCACAGTAGTATGTTCCTGCCTTCAGAGTGGCTGTTTCCTTCTTGAGCCCTTCTTCCTCAGACACTTTGTGAAGGAATGCAGAAGCACTCTTGACCTGGGTGCAGGCAAATATTTCCTCACTTCCTAAATAGCCTTGCAGTTTGGTTGAGCTCTCAAAACCTCAGGTTGAGGAGAAGCCTCTCACTTGTATGCAGGACATCTGCATCCCGTGCAATGTCTGTTGTGTGCCGTATTGTCCATAGGGCTGTGCTAGAGAAGAGCAGACATTAGGAATCTTTGATGCCTACATGTGCTTTTTTAGCCTGGGGAGGGTGCCTAAACTCTTGCCGTGGCACTGAAACCATCACGGGAACAAGATTAAATGGTATTTTCTGGCTACTTTTTGAGGGTGTGTCTGCTTGGGCCTGTGACTGGTGCGAGGAGCTGCTGCTGGAGCTACTTGTGGCACCTGCAGCATGACAGCTGGGAGAGTGATTTGGGATTCAAGCATTGCATCAGGTTGTTGTGAGACAGCTGCTTGTTTTGAGTTAGCTCACGGAATTGCACAAAGAAATAAGAAATTGAGTGGGGGTAGAGAAAACAAAAGTTCCAAGTGCTTTAGATAAGACTGCTTCTTGCAGACCTCTTGCGGTCTGGGGCTTTGACTTCACTCCTGTAAGCAGCATTTTGTGGTGCCACCTGTAGAGACATGAATATGACAATTTATGGGCCAGTTCTCACACCAACAGGAAGGGAAATGGCTATTTGGAAGTAAAGTACAAAGTTCGAAGACTAAATTTTGTCCTCAGAGCAAAATTGTGCTGTGTTTGTCAGTTACCAGCAGAGGAGTTTCAGGCTGCAGTTAAATGGCAACTGCTGATAACGTTATGGATGTGTGCACATGTGTAAACTGGATTTCAGAGCATGCATTACGTGTTTTGAACTTTGACTATCCTGTTCACTTCAGAAAGTGCAGAAGATTCTTTTGTGAGAAGTCATGAGAAAGTCCACACAGCAAAAGGATGAAAGGAAAAATTGTGTTAGTAAGAAAGACCTAATGGCCATCTGTCATTTTTTTTGTCGGTGGTACTAACTAAAGTGTGTTTTAACTAAAATCTTACAGATTTGGTCTATAAATTTTTATGTGCAAAATAACCAGTTTGTTATTCAGAGGTTTTCTTTTTGATGATAAAATAAACTAGTTTTTTTTTAGAATGTGGAAACGAACATTTTACCAGCATATTTAGATTTTTGTTCTCTACTAGTTTGGGGGGTTTTTTTGGTGTTATTTTTATGTCAGTAGAACTTTATGTATGTCTTTTGCAGATTGAAAAATCTGGACTCTTTTTTTTTGACAGATTTTTTCCCCCCTCATGTTAATTAAACCAGTCTTTAATTTATTTGAGCTTCCAGCAGTTTTAAAGTTTTAACTTCTATTATTTGTTTTTGTTTTCCAGGTCAGATGTACAGTTCCTTGTAAGTATCATTCTGTTACTTGCTTTTGTATTTTTTTTATATAACTCTCATTATCTTAATTTCTTCTAAGAAAGATCAGACTGTATCAGCAAAGTATTAAAAAAACAAGCTTCCTGGAAAGAATTTTTAGGAATAGCAGTTAGAAATGTGTGCTCAGTTATTTTAGTGACTGTATGTTCAGTTATTTTAGTGACTGTAATACCTGAAATGCATTTAAGGATATTTAAACATATAAATCTGTACTTAATCCCTTTGGTTTCCAGTTTGTTGAGTGTTCTGGTAAAATCAGATACAGGTGTAATTTGCTTAGAAAGATGGGAAAATACACTTACAGACAATAAAAAACAAACAAACCACAAAAACAAAAGGCACACAAAGTGATGCTTTTAAAGAATTTCTGAAGTGAGTCTAGAACTGCTGTACTGACCAACATAACAAGTTTTTGTGTGGCGGAAATTTATGAAAATGTGTGCAGTTAAGTTCTACCTTAATATTGAACATCAGACTTACATGAGTTAGCCTTTAAATTTTAGGGTCTGAATCAAGTGTTTCTATGCTTTGGGCTGTGCTAGATATAGAGCCATGTCTCTTCCTTACTTCTGGGAACACGTCATTGGGAATAGTAGAGGGGAGGAGAGGAATATGCTGAGGGGAAGAGACAAAGTTGCTATGCCAGGTTAAACAAAACTTCTAATAATTTGTGAAGAAAACACACACATGGACTGTGGCTGCAAGTTGGTTTAACTCCTTTCAAACAAAACTGAAATGAAAAGAGCAGGTCATGATAGCTGTCATCCAAACCACATGTTGAGTCAGTGGATGGCTGAAATAATGGGCAATCACTTGAATCTAGTTCAAATCATCTCACAGAAGTTAAGAGGTGAAACCAGGAAAAGTGGTGAAACCAGGAAATGTGCAGTGAGGTTTCTCTCTGAAACTAGGAAAACAGAAATTACTGCAGGTCTGTGTGTGGTATCTGGAACTGACTGTACTTCTGCAAATGGGAAGTCCAGATATTTTGTAAAGACGCAATTTTGTGCTCTTCTTTCAGGCACTGAAGATTGCAGCTCAAAAAATGTAACTGCAGAACCAGCAACTACTAGTAGTGATGATTTATCAGTAACGTCTGCAAGTGAGAACAGAACCTCTCTAGGTGGAAGAGTGACCAGGGCTGTGTCACTGTCTGATGGGACAAGAGATGATTTAAGCACTGTAACAGGTTTGTGGTTTGGAATGTGATTGGGATGTGAATCTTGGGGGTGTTTTGCACTTTTATATAGTGATAATATTTTAAGCCTGAGCTCTAGTTCAGAGTGCAGAGAGCACTGCAGGGACATGGATCCACCTGCTTTACTGCAGTAGAGAATGAGGCTGAGAAATGTATATGCACACCTGACTGGGAGTGCAATTTCATACTGTGATTGGTGCATGGTGAATAGTTTTATCCATGTTAGATATCCATGTTCCTCCCTTCCCTGCTTATTATGGCTTTTTAGGTTGCAGGGTTAATAGTTTGGCTCGCTGTGACGTGTGGATTCGAAATGTGTAAGTGGTGGTCTACAGCTGAAGTCCTCTGCCTAGTGTAGAACATTCTGTGTCACGCATCTGCAGGAGAGATGTGTGAACCTTGCAGCTAGAAAGGCTTCACTGTTTGGGATATCCAGTTTAGGAGAAAAATGGCAGCGGGTTACGTGTTCCGGTCTTCCTCAGTATGCTGCATAAAGCTGACAGCTGAGGCAGCTCAGAAATCACTGCTGCACCCAGACAGCTTTGCTCCTTGAGATGAAGTGAAGCTTGAGGAACTGGAGTAGATGGCAGAGTTAGCAAGTGTGTCTTGCAGTAGAGAAAGGTGGCTTGATTGTTTTCCAAGGCTGATTTCTGTTTTACAGGGACTGGATATGGCAGGGAGGAGAGTGCTGTATGTGTTTGTCAGCAAATATTCTTGTAGGTTAAAAATTTTTTTCTCTTTTTGTAGAATCCAGCCCAATTTATAATCTCACAGCAGAAGACATTGGTATGACTTCTATCGTCTTAACATGGTCAGTGGACGACACTACTTTGAACTCCTACACGTTCAAGGTAGAGGTAAATGAGGCACCTGTGAAGACACTCAATGGCACCAAAGCAAACATTACAGGATTAATCCCTGGGACGATGTACAATTTCACTGTATATGCAGTGGTAAATGAAAATGAGACAGGAGTGTCCTTAAGCCTGTACACAAGTAAGTCACAGTTTCTTGCAGCCCTGTTTCTCGTGGTCTGTTCTTTTCTGTGCAGCTTGGGGGTCTGCCTACCTGTGTGAAGGTTGCAATTCAATACTTTTGTGTATAAGACATGATGTTTTAGTCCTGGAGGCTGACCTGGACAGTATGCAAAGAATGGGATATTGCTGTACAGCACAAACATAGACCTGATGGTTTTGTTTTCTTCTTTTAAATTACCTTCTCTTCCATCCTGGTCTCTTCTGTGCACACCTCTCTGGATTCCCAAGGGAGGCCCTGGGAGTTCTGTCACAGTGATGGCCTGTCCTTCTCCTTTGGAATGCCAAAGGGAGATAAATGCCATTCAGAATGGCTTGTCTTGAGTTCTCTCTTAGCTGTCCTCTGGTGCAACAGCCTCCAGGAGTGCCTGGCGATGTTGTTGGGGTGCTCCTGCACTCTGGAGCAGGAGTGGTGTGAGGGCAGTGAAGCACTGGTGTGTCTGTGTTCCTTGTGTCCATGTCTGTGGGCAGCTGTTCCTGCAGGTTAACAAGCTCTTGTCTTGCCTTTCACAGAGCCCAGCCCAGTTGTTGATCTCAAGGCAGAATATGTTGGTGTGACTTCTGTCATCTTAACATGGGTGGTGACTGACAGCGCTTCCAACTACACGTACAGGATACAGTTTGTAAATGATACAGAGAAGAACCTGACATTCAGTGACACCAAAGCAGAAATTTCTGCGTTAATCCCAGGGACAATGTACAAATTCACAGTGTTTGCTGTAGCAGCTGATAATGAGACAGAAGGAGAAGGAGTGTCCATATTCCTGTATACAAGTGAGTCACAGTTTTTTGCATCCCTGTTGCTGGTGGACAGCTTAGAGCTCTGCCTAACTGCCTAAGAGCTAAAATGTAAACCTGTTGTTTATAGATCTGATGTCTTATTCCTGGAGCCTTATCTGGGATGTCCACTAAGCAATGGGGTCTTTAAATGTGGAAGAAATACATCCTTGCTTTTAAAAAGAAAAACCAGGCAAACATAACCCACCTTGCTTCCTCTCCACTTTTGTCCTTATATCTCTTCATGTGGGAGATGATTTCTTGTCACAAATAGTGAGCCATCTAGGAAAGATGCCCTCCTGGAGTTGCTGTTTGTGAATAGAGTAGAACTCACGGGAAATGGTAGGTGGCTATAGTGATTAAATGACTGAGTTTCAAATTTACAGTATAATGAATAAAAAGAGACAGCAGAGTTGCTACCCTGGACTGCAGGAGAGCAAATTTTAAGCTATTCAGGGCACTACTTGGCAGCCTACCCTGGGCATCTGCTTTTGAGAGCTTAGGAAGCCACGAGTGCTGTTCAGTTTTTAAGAACTGCCCTTTAGAAGCACAAGAACAGGTAATTTTACTATGTTAAAACTCAAGCAATTCGGGCAGAAAACTAGCTTTGCTGAACAGCCTTGTGGAGCTTGAGGAAGAAGAAATTGTATGAGCTCTGGAAGTGAGTTCAGGCTTCTCAGGAGGATTACAGAGCTGTGGTGTGTCTATGCAGGGAGAAGACAACAAGGGCCAGAGCTCAATTACAGTAGAAACTGGCCAGTGCTGTTTCAGATAACAAGAAAGGCTTTTTGAAGTACATTAATAGCAAGAGGAGATCTAAAGAAAACACTGGACTGATCCTTGTTGAAGATGGTCACCTGCCTAATGGGGATGAAGAGAAAGCAGAGGCTGTTTTTGCCTCAGGTTTTGGTGGTACTGATAGACCTTGGTCTGCCTGATCCCCAGAGCTGGAGGCCCATGAGTCAGGGTCAGGAGCTTCCACTTGGGGACACCGAAACTGTAAGGGACCACCTGTATCAGGTGAATGTTCACAAGTCCATGGGGCCTGTTGGGATTCATCCCTGAGTACAGGAGGATCCCACATGTTACAGCAGGACCCTTTCCATCAGCTGCCAAAGGCCTTGGGAGTNTCTGCCTGATCCCCAGAGCTGGAGGCCCATGAGTCAGGGTCAGGAGCTTCCACTTGGGGACACCGAAACTGTAAGGGACCACCTGTATCAGGTGAATGTTCACAAGTCCATGGGGCCTGTTGGGATTCATCCCTGAGTACAGGAGGATCCCACATGTTACAGCAGGACCCTTTCCATCAGCTGCCAAAGGCCTTGGGAGTCTTGGGAGGTCTCTGCTGGGTCTCTGTTATTTCTGTTTGCCAGGAGGGTGGGAGGAAAGACCCAGGAACTTGCAGGCCTGTTAGACCAACCTCAGTTCCTGGAAAAATTATGAAGGTTGTACTGGGTGCTGTTGAAAGGTGTTTAAAGAACAGTGCAGTCATCAGGTGCCATTGACGTGGGTCACAAAGGGAAAGTCCCATGTAACTAATTTGATCTCCTTCTATGGGGAAGGGAGGGTGGTCAATGTATTTTTTCTGCATTTTAGTGAGATTTTTGGTACTGTCCCTCACAGCATCCTTCTGGACAAGTTGTGCAGCTGTGGGATGGGGGTTCATGGTGTGCTGGGTGAGGAGCTGGCTCAAGGGCAGGGCTTGCAGGGTTCCAGTGAGTGGGGCTGTGTCTGGCTGGTGAGAAATCACCAGTGCTGTCCTCAGGGCTCAGTCCTGGAGCTGCTCAATATATTTATTGAAGGTAAAGATGCAGAAGTTGAATGTATACTGGGTGCAGTTCTGGGCCCCAAGATTGAAGAAGGGTGTGAAGGTCCTTGAATGCCTGCAGAGGAGGGCAGGAAGGCTGGTAAATGACCTGGAAGGAAGGCTGGTCCTGTGAGGAGCAGCTGAGGGCTTTGGGGTTATCTAGTTTGGAGAAAAGGAGTCTGGGGTGACCTCATTGTTCTCCTCAGCTTCCCAAAGAGGGGAATTGCAGATGGTGGGGTTGATACCTATTCTCTGGTGTTCTGGGATATGATGACTGGGAATAGTTCAAAACTGCCTCAGGGGAGGTGTAGACTTGACATTAGGAAGTATTTCTTTACTGACAGAGGGGTCAAACAATGGAATAGGCTTCCTAGAGAGGTGGTCAGTGCCCCAAGCCCTTCTGTGTTTGGGACATCTGGACAGTAGTCTTAATAATACGCTTTAACTTTTGGTGAGGCCTGAGGTGGTCTGGCAGTTGGACTTGGATAGTTGGAGATCCCTTCTAAGTAAATATTCCATTCCACTCTATCACTTCCTTGCCCACCTCTGTATTCCCGAGGGAGACCTTGGAAGTTCAGTCACTGTGATGGCCTGTGCTTATGTTTTGGGGTGTCAACGGGACATGAATGCCCTTCAGAATGACTTCAGTTCTCTTTTAGCTGCCCAGTGAAGCACTGGTGTGTCTGTGTTCCTTGTGTCCATGTCTGTGGGCAGCTGTTCCTGCAGGTTAACAAGCTCTTGTCTTGCCTTTCACAGAGCCCAGCCCAGTTGTTGATCTCAAGGCAGAATATGTTGGTGTGACTTCTGTCATCTTAACATGGGTGGTGAATGGCAGCACTTCCAACTCCTACACGTACAGGATACAGTTTGTAAATGATACAGAGAAGAACTTGACATTCAATGACACCAAAGCAGAAATTTCTGCGTTAATCCCAGGGACAATGTACAACTTCACAGTGTTTGCTGTAGCAGCTGATAATAAGACAGAAGGAGAAGGAAGTTCCATATTCCTGTATACAAGTAAGTCACAGATTTTTGCATCCCTGTTGCTGGTGGTCTTTGCTTTGCTGTGCAGCACAGGGCTCTGCCCACCTGCCTGAGATTGTAATTTAAGAGGAGCCTTACCTGGGCCAGATGCTAATGAGTGGTTAACATAATAGAAGAAACATAGCCTTGATTTATTTATTTACTTATTAAGCACCAAATGTCCTCTAACCCCCTCCACCATGAAACAAAAAATCTTCCACAACTACAACTAAACCAAAAACCAACCAATAAACCAAACTGAAATTGCCTGCATTGCCAACCATACCTTTCTTGTCCGCCTTTCTGGATTCCCTTGAGCTCTACTTCGGTGGTGACCAATCCTTCTCCTTTGGAATGCCAAAGGGAAATAAATGCCATTCAGAATGGCTTGTCTTGAGTTCTCTCTTAGCTGTCCTCTGGTGCAACAGCCTCCAGGAGTGCCTGGTGATGTTGTTGGGGTGCTCCTGCACTCTGGAGCAGGAGTGGTGTGAGGGCAGTGAAGCACTGGTGTGTCTGTGTTCCTTGTGTCCATGTCTGTGGGCAGCTGTTCCTGCAGGTTAACAAGCTCTTGTCTTGCCTTTCACAGAGCCCAGCCCAGTTGTTGATCTCAAGGCAGAATATGTTGGTGTGACTTCTGTCATCTTAACATGGGTGGTGAATGGCAGCACTTCCAACTCCTACACGTACAGGATACAGTTTGTAAATGATACAGAGAAGAACTTGACATTCAATGACACCAAAGCAGAAATTTCTGCGTTAATCCCAGGGACAATGTACAACTTCACAGTGTTTGCTGTAGCAGCTGATAATAAGACAGAAGGAGAAGGAAGTTCCATATTCCTGTATACAAGTAAGGAAATGGTGCCTTCCAATTGCAAGTAACCATGCTGTTTGCACCACCTTGCTCTGCTTTCTTACTTTGTGTTTCCAACGTGGTCCTGTTTCTCGTTGTGATGTTGCTTTCTTTGCTCCAGGTGTCTGTGCGCATGAATGCAACGAAATCTTGGCAGAGGGACTGAAATTGTCTCTGTGCTTGTACGTGCCCCTGTAAATCAGCTATTTCATCAGCATGTCTGCTCTAGACTATGTAGAGATCCAGCTGTGACCACAGCATGACTTTTCTTTTTCCTCCAGACATTGAGGGCTGAATAGGCCCCTCACAACACTTCTGGGAGGAGGTTGTCACAGCTCATACCAAAAGAAGTGGTGTGCAGGGACATAGTGCCAGGGTCATGGAGGCGTTTTTGTTCTTAAAGATTGGTTTGAGCTCTTTGGCAGAGTCTGTGGCCTGAGGTTCCTGTGGGCTGTTGCTGTCCCACTCCCTAGGGTTGCATTATCAAGTGTGGTGCCAATTTTGTTGGCTTTATGCTGGGGCACCTCTTTCCCCAGACGAGATAGGTGAGATAGGAGGGGACAGTACTTTTGGGTGTAGCTCAGAAATGCAAAGAGAGCAGGCAATGTCCCCTTTGTTCTAAACTACAAAGCAGTTTAGAGGAGTGTGTCCTGGAGCTGCTACTGAGTCAATAAGCTTGTCTAAGCTGCCTGAGGTGAGTTCTATGTGTCTGGAGTTGATGCTGAGTTGGGTTTGCAGACACAGACCCCTAAGGTGTGCCATTTGTTGGACCTGCTCAAGCAAGCCATTTCTCTCTTCTGATATTGAAGAGGGTTTGGGTTGAAGGTCTTGAATTGACACTCATGGGCACAATTTTGACTTAACAGACCAAGATCAGCTTGTGCTGTTTCCTTCCCTAATTTCCGTCTGTTTTTCTGTCTGGAAAATGACTGTGGAAACAAGTAATTGTTGCATATGAAATGAAACGGAATATCCCCTGGAGCTCCTGTAATCTTTCCTGAGATGCCTCAGCATGAATGCCTGAAACAGGGCATTGATACAGTGGAAGTGATGCTTGGCTCCAAGTGATGCTCATTTTTTGTGGAATAGGGAAATGTGGCTGTGGCTCTTCTTTCTGTATTTCTCTGTCTTGACAGGTTGTTGTCTTGCCTTTCACAGAGCCCAGCCCAGTTGTTGATCTCAAGGCAGAATATGTTGGTGTGACTTCTGTCACCTTAACATGGGTGGTGAATGGCAGCACTTCCAACTCCTACACGTACAGGATACAGTTTGTAAATGATACAGAGAAGAACCTGACATTCAATGACACCAAAGCAGAAATTACTGAGTTAATCCCAGGGACAATGTACAACTTCACAGTGTTTGCTGTAGCAGCTGATAATGAGACAGAAGGAGAAGGAAGTTCCATATTCCTGTATACAAGTAAGTCACAGTTTTTTGCATCCCTGTTGCTGGTGGTCTTTGCTTTGCTGTGCAGCACAGGGCTCTGCCCACCTGCCCAAGGGCTGTAATTTAAGACTGTTGCAGGCAGAGGTGATGATTCCATCCTGCAGCTGGAGATGGCCGATCTCCAAGCATGGGGATTAGCTTGGAGATTAACTAAGAAGCATAGATGTGTAGAAGCAGAAATGCCCTGGTAGAAAGCTGTTGGTAAAGTTTGCTCCAAGACTGTCAGTGAAGAGAAGAGACTTTTCCCTGTGCAATGATCTCTTCCAAATTTGGGAAAGGGGCATTCACCTTTCTTTTCTAGGGTATGGGGCCCTGGTAGTCTCATATTAAGGGAGTCTCACAGGAAGCATATTGTACCGGGTGAATATATATAATTTGGGAGTCTATAGCTGTCGTCATGGTGCAGCCAGGAGAGATTCAGGCAGTGCTAGATCAGGAGAATTCCTTTGGCCATGCAGCACCTTTCCATGTTGAGCATTAAAAGTCCTGACATGTCGTGTTGGAGGGACCATTTAGGAGCTGGCTTGCACAGCAGTAGCCCAGTCTGACCATTCCACAGAGTGCATTTGAAGGAAAATGGATGGCTGTTGTTGTAATTTGTGTTTTCCTGCAATGTACCTGCACGTATGATCCTCGCTGACCAGTCGATGCCCAAAAATCTCACCTGTACTGTCTCTGTGTAGTGGCTAATTGCCCTCTTTTGAAGATGCAGAAAGAACAGGGTGCTGGAGAGGGGGTCTCCAGAGGGTCTGAAGGTGGTCTCTCTTCTATGGGAGTGAAGTACAGGGCATGAGAATTGAAGAAGAGTGTCTGGTTCATCACCTGTTCCTCTTCTAGTGATATTTCATCTTCCTCATTTTTTGTTGTACAGAGTTGTGCCACTGGTGTCTTTCCCCTCTGCTCTTCACACCTTCCTGCCCACATTTTTGCATTGCCAGGTGAAACCCTGCAAGTGGTGGCACCAGGGTGGCCTGTGCCCCTCTTGCCATGTCTTGTGAAAGGAAGATGAGTCAGGCTTGAGGATGGTTTATTTTCAGTTTCCTGTTACCCAGCTATTAATGCAACAGCCTCCAGGAGTGCCTGGTGATGTTGTTGGGGTGCTCCTGCACTCTGGAGCAGGAGTGGTGTGAGGGCAGTGAAGCACTGGTGTGTCTGTGTTCCTTGTGTCCATGTCTGTGGGCAGCTGTTCCTGCAGGTTAACAAGCTGTTGTCTTGCCTTTCACAGAGCCCAGCCCAGTTGTTGATCTCAAGGCAGAATATGTTGGTGTGACTTCTGTCATCTTAACATGGGTGGTGAATGGCAGCACTTCCAACTCCTACACGTACAGGATAGAGTTTGTAAATGATACACCTGTGGAGAACCTGACATTCAATGACACCAAAGCAGAAATTACTGAGTTAATCCCAGGGACAATGTACAACTTCACAGTGTTTGCTGTAGCAGCTGATAATAAGACAGAAGGAGAAGGAAGTTCCATATTCCTGTATACAAGTAAGTCACAGTTTTTTGCATCCCTGTTGCTGGTGGTCTTTGCTTTGCTGTGCAGCACAGGGCTCTGCCCACCTGCCCATGGGCTGAAATGCAATTGTGTTGCAGACAGAGGTGCTGTGCTTTGCCTGCCTGCAGTCAGAGATGTTTGTGTGAAAGAGATACAGCCTTCTTTGAAAAAACAAGACTAAAACAAACACCTCAAAAAACAGTGATTGTTGAAATTGGTTACCAAGGCTTGTGACACAATGAACTCTTCCCAAGAACTTCCTTTTTGGCCTGGGATTTGTGTGGGTGCATCTGTTGCCTTCACTTCTTGGAGAATCAGGGCCTCAGAACATTCTTCTAAAGGGCTCCCGTATAGAGATACTATGACTGGGGCCCTGTGGCTGGAGCAGAATGAACTTCAGGTAACACCAGCTCAGGAGTGCATTCATGGCATGACCTAGGCAAGCTGCTCCTTTGCCACCTTTCATGCCCTCTGTTGCACTTTCAGTGATATTTGAAGTTCCTTACCTTTTTCTGTACACAGATAAACCATCTCCTTTCTCCAGTACCCCTACAATCTTGCATCTCTCCTGACCACATCTCTGAATTTCCAAGCAAATCCTGGGAGCTCTGGCATTGTGATGATGTGTTCTGCTTCAGAGTGTCAAAGGGAGATAAATGCCACTCAAGGTTACATTCCATCAGTTCTGTCTTAGCTGTCCTCTGGTGCAACAGCCTCCAGGAGTGCCTGGTGATGTTGGGGTGCTCCTGCACTCTGGAGCAGGAGTGGTGTGAGGGCAGTGAAGCACTGGTGTGTCTGTGTTCCTTGTGTCCATGTCTGTGGGCAGCTGTTCCTGCAGGTTAACAAGCTCTTGTCTTGCCTTTCACAGAGCCCAGCCCAGTTGTTGATCTCAAGGCAGAATATGTTGGTGTGACTTCTGTCATCTTAACATGGGTGGTGACTGACAGCGCTTCCGACTCCTACACGTACAGGATACAGTTTGTAAATGATACAGAGAAGAACCTGACATTCAGTGACACCAAAGCAGAAATTTCTGCATTGATCCCAGGGACAATGTACAACTTCACAGTATTTGCTGTAGCTGCTGATAATGAGACAGAAGGAGAAGGAAGTTCCATATTCCTGTATACAAGTAAGTCACAGTTTTTTGCATCCCTGTTGCTGGTGGTCTTTGCTTTGCTGTGCAGCACAGGGCTCTGCCCACCTGCCTAGGGTTTGAAATACAATATTATGTTAAGTCAGAGGTGCTGCACACTGCCTACCTGGAGTCAGCAGTGGTAATGTTTTGAAGAGGGCTCTGTGGAGGGGGTTTCAGTGCCCTCTTTTCTCTGGGTGAGGCCCTCAGGTATTTTTTTTGGAAGGGCTCTCACAGGGTGTGCGTTATGCCTGGAGAACTCCCCCCTTTGGAGGGCTTTGGGCAGCACTGGATGGTGTGGCTGTCAGCCCTGCTGCTTTGATCGGCTCATCAGCAGACAGGAGAAGGCTGAGTTACTCCTGCATTCCTCATGTTAGGCATTGTGACTATTTTCCTCCTTGTTGTGATCATGTGCTGCCTTGTCCTTTCCTTTGTTTTGTCCCATTTTGACTGAGCTGAAGTGAATCTGTCCCAGAGCTCCTGGGTGGGCTTTCCAGGGGGGCTCTGGGATGAACTTGGGGAGTCACTGGTACTCTGAAAGTGCTGCTTGGCTACTCATAACGCTCAGTCTGTCTAAAACATGTAAGCATGGCTGAGCCTCTGCTTTTTTTGTCTGTCACGAAATATTCCTGAGCGTTTATGGAGTCTCCTCATGACTTTCAAAGAGCCCACATCTCTTTTCCATATCGGGGTGGAGTGTGCTGTTCTCTGACTTCTCCCATGGAGCATAGATGATAGTTCTAACTATGCCTTTAGGACAGAGATCAGAAGTCATGGTTACTCCTCTAGAAATCAGACATCCAGTGTCAGAGGTGTTCCAGGGTTTGTCTGTAATCTCCTGTAATTTCACCATGTTTGTAGGAGTAACTGACAGTGTTACTGAAGAAAAAGAAATACTTATAAAATGCAGCAGACGTAAGTCCTAGTCACATCTATTTTTACTAAATCTGTTTCTTCTGGTACACAATTGTGTACCTTAGTTTTTTAAAATAATACCCCTTATAATAACAAAATCATTTAATACATGAGTCTGTAACCCATATATTTGAAAGTACCCAATACTTTCTTACCAAGAGAGGAAATAAATTTGGTGTGTGTTGTAATTGTAGATTTATAAGTGTTTTGGTATTGAAGGCTAAGTTTTACAAGATTTTTAGTTTAGAGGCACCTTTCTTCGGAGTGTTACTGCTACATTAACTTCTTAAATATCTTTCTGTATCTGGTCATAAGTTTGCAGTTTTTATATCATGTCCTAGAAGACTATCATCCAAGCGGATTTGTTCTAGTTGTTGCTTTTATGGATGGCTGCTGCTGAGCTCTTAATGGACAGAGATTATATTAATTTTCTTATTTGTCAGCCACTAAGAGTTTTACATAATTACAGAGGGATTTAGTGACATAGATGCTATAAAAATGTTCTTAGAGTAGTGTATTAAAGGGTTGAACAATGTTTTGAAAATGTTACTGATCTTGATAGGTACTCAGCCTAAATTTTGCCAGTAACCCTCTCTGTAGAGGAGTTAAAGAGCATGAAATAGATCTGGGTACTTACTGCGTGAAATAATTGTCTTCCTCATAAGGTAACAAGTCCTTATGTAAGCAGTAAATGCCATGTAGGCATCTTTTAAAAAAGGGAAGGGAATACTGAAGTTTTTCAAGCATTTATACACATAACATACAAGTAGACAGCTTTTTCTTTTCAAGCTTTTTTTTTCTTCTTTTTTCTTTTCAAGCTTTTTTCTTTTTTCAAGCTTTCTTTTTCAAGCACAAGGTTTGATTTCTTACTCCTCTTAGGTTGTTATTCTTTTTTCTTTTGGCAGTAACTGTCTCAGTGAATTCCCTTCGCTGTGAACCGGTGGCCAAGCAGCCTTTCCTGATGCTGAAGTGGAAATGTCCTTTTGGTAACAACTCTGGCTTCAGAATTAAAATATCTGATACACATACTTCAAGGGAACAGTTGGCTCCACCCTGCATGGTAGAAGGCTTTGAGCAAACCTTCCAAATAACATCTTTAAATTTTTTCAGCACCTATAATGTCTCTATCATAACTCTTTCAAATGGCTCTGAAAGCTCTCCAGTGGACAAATTGTGTCACACCAGCATTTCTGGTAAGCATTAAGATCCAAGAATGAAAGATATTTGTAGGACAAAAATATAAACTTCATGATTGCAGAATACCAGACTTGGTATGCAGTACATTATCAGCCTGCAGATTATGAACAGAACACTAAAGTAATTCATAGTCTAGAGTGATGCACAGTAAATATGCATTATGCAAACAGTGTCAGTATAACAGCTTTTTCTTGTTTGGAAAACTTTCATCAGTGCTTAATGTACTAAAAAATATTTTTGTTGATAGATCCACCTCGTCCAAGTGAAGTTCCTTCAGTCAAAGCTGTCAGTCACAGCTCATTGTCTCTTGAATTCTCTGATTTTGATTCAAGGAATGGTCCATTAAAAGCCTACGCAATAATGATTACAGTAGAAGATCAAGGTAAGGTGTTTGATATTATGTCGTAGCTGAAACAATTTACCAGACAGCATTATGTTTTACACTCTGAGTAGGTGTTAAATGGGTAGAGAAAAAGCAGACTCAGAATTTTCAATCACTTTTCAGAAATTGTAAAGCAAATACCTTACCTCACTTGCTTCAAGTCAGGTCACTCCTTGTTTTCAGAAAGCCCCTGTTTTCACTCAGTCTTTTCCCATCTGACTTACCTTTGTACATAAATCTCATGTGTATTTGCCCCTGTGCTGTTCCCATCTCGATTTGCCAGCGATACCCTTCCCCAAGACTGCGTAGTATCCTTTCTTCTCCCATGGAATAACTTTCAGAGCAGGTAATAGAAGCAGCTTTAGAATATGGAATGTTTTTCCCCCTCCCTTCTTCAGCTGGAAGATGCCTGCAGTAAGGTCTTAAAAGGAAAAGAGCTTTTTTCCTGATTTTACTCAAAACACTTTTAAGAGGGATGGGATGTGGGTGGAAGGCTTAAATGTTATTGACAGCTTTAAGGTGAGGTTGAATGCCCCAGAAAACTAGAGAGTAGCTTCTCAGACTGGTCTATTTAAAGCATCAAAACTGAGAGATGTCTCTGATAAGTGAGTGTCTAGTGATAAGTCATTAAATTAAGGAACTTAGTTTTGCAGCATAGCTTCCACTTGAACAACTTTTCATTTTTGCCAGTGCACTGGAGGAATAAGGCACCTGATGGAGACAGTTTCTGCTAAGTGGGCATTGACATTCACGCTTATCCTTTGTTACAACACTGGAAATTCATTTTGCAGAATTTTAACTGTAGATCTTTCTTCGGTGGTTTTCCATGCAGTACACATCCAAGAAATGTGTATGTATGTGTGTGCATATATATATGTGTGTATATATATGTTTCCTCACATCAGTGCAGAAAATTCCTATTTTGCACATGCCTACTCAGCTGCCCCAGAATTGCTGATTTAACTGTCAGTCTTCGGCATGCAGCTCTGCTTGGAACTTCAGCCAGTCCTGGTTAGTCACAAGGAGATTTGGCGCATTCTCCTGCATGGTTTGGGTTGGAAGGTATTGAAGAAGGAGGACTTGCAGGATGTAACTGAGAGAAGTAAGGGAGGAAGGTTGCCCACATTTCTAATGTAGAGTGAGTGCTTTGATGGGAGCAGAAGGCAGCCTCCCAGCCAAGCATCGCTTCAGCTTTATCATGTTGAAACAGCACAAATGTTCTTGAGATGTGTTGCTCTGTTCTGAAACAGACATGATTACTTTTAGGGTAGACAGAGGGGGCTTTATTCTGTTGTGTAAGAAATTGTGTCTAAGGCTGTTTGAGATGTCCTAGGAAAATATCCAAGGCATCCACAAGGAGCTGCATGTATAACCAGGGATGTACATCTTGTTGGAATGGAAACTAGGGGCAAGACAGAGCATAACGTATCTCAGGTAGTATTGAGCACCTATTTCTAGGCAGCTGAGTTAATTGCAACCTCATCTGCTTTTAATGAGACCAAGTTAGTGCTTTAGAAGAGTTGTCTTGCACCCTGTTGCTGCAGTGTTACAGTTGAGGAGAGCTTCGCTGCTGATGGTAGATTATCCCTTGTCTGCACAGCTCTAGAAAATTTACCAGAGTTTTTCCACCTTTCAGAGCCTCCTGTAAGGCTTCTCCCTTTTAAAGGTGATTTTATTATTACACCCACTTTTAAAAGGAGCTTTTAGCTTTGTAAAGGCAGTCAGTAGAGAGCAATGTATGCAAACTTCTGTCAAATGAATGAGATTCTTCATCCTCCCTCCACACTGGGAAGATTTTTCAGTTGGCTTGTTCTTGAGTTGTTGGGACAACTGGTGAGTTGAGCTTGTTTTTTACCTCTTAGGTTTCGTGTGCCTCAACTGTATGATTTCCTCAAGTTTCTAGGGCTCATCTGCTGTAACAACAGACTCTGTAAAGCAGTGCTGTTCTGCAAATGGTGTCCTGTTGGTCATTGCTCACTGTGGTAGCCTGTTCTTAGTCTTCTGAATGGGAAAATATTCTGACCATTGTTTTGTCCAGTGGTTGTCTATGTCAAGGAAAGGCAGAAATTACCTCTTTCATCTCTTAGAGTTTAGGTGTGAGACTTCTTGTAGGATAGAACAAGGAGCAAGGTCAGGACAAGTTAAGTGTCACCCTGAATGAGGCCTGATGCTGTTTGGGTAGCACAGTGCTGCCAAATACTGCTTGACTTTTTCTACACCATTGCATTTTACTCTCGACATACAAGAATTGATAGAACACATATGAATATAGCTTCACTCGGCTGGTGAAGCCTGTGCACAAGGTTGCCAGGTTCCAGCACTCACGTACCTTTATTCAGAAGCTACACTACAATATGGTAGAAGTAAAACCAAAAGCATATGAAATAACACTAGGGAGAGGTAGTGCAGTAGATTGCACTGCAGTAGAAGAGCTTTTTGAGATTATCTGTTGCTCTCAGCCTTTCATTTCAGGCAGTACTTGTGGAGGAATGACCACTAATGTGGTTATTGTGACCATCTCAGCCACTGTGGCAATTGATAGAAAACCAGGGGATGAATTATATCTATTTTTTGTTTTTTCCTGAAGGTCCTGACTCTTTGAAGTCTAAATTGAACAACACATACAAAGATTTCAAGAAAAAGAAGACAACTGCGTATGTTACGTATGTCATAGAAACAAAACAGGCAGAATCACCTTCTTCCCGTTCCCAAAATGGTAAAAACATCATTAATGTAGGCAAGGGAAACACAATGTATGGCTATGAAAATGGACCATTGATCCCTCTTCGTTCATACAGGTATTTATTTCACACCACTCTTCTGTTAAGTTTTCTGCTGTTGAAATTTAAAAAATCATCTAATGGAAAGACTACAGATCTTGCTAAAGGCTGTTAAAACCCTATAATGAACCTGGTTTTATTTTTTTTTTCTTTTCTTCCTTTTCAACAGGGCATGTGTTGCAGGTTTCACTAATATAACCTTTATGGCTGACGTGATTGAGGGGGAAGACAGTTATGTATCATTTTCACCCTGTTCTGAACCGGTTTTACTACCCCAGGATCCAGGTATAGTTAATGTCAAATATAGGACTGGCGGCTTGGCACATACACAGCGTGTGGAGATTCCTTAATTATGGCAAGTTTCATAATATCAAAACACCCAATGGTTTCTCTGTATGAGCTGTTTCTTTCTAGCTTGGCAGTGGCACTGCTCTGTAAATCCATTCCTTGCTAGTTCTGCAGGTGATCCCTTCTTTCCATGTAGGATTCCACTGCAAGAGTAACCAAAAGCCATGCTACTCATGGCATGCTGAAAGGGATTGGATGACACAGTGAGACTCTGGCAGAGCAACAAGTAGCAAATGGCAACTGATGTTCTCACAGTTCTGTTAAACTAGAAGCAGATGTATTGGAATGCAGATACCGATCCTTTGATCCCAATTTTATATTAATTTAACACTCTCTGGTTATTATCCTTAATGGGGTTTCAATACTGATACTGCCAAAGGACTGTAAAGACAAGAAATTTAGTAGAGTGGAACATGCTCTGTCACTTGCAAGGTTCTGCTGTAGCATGTTGATTCAGTTAGAAGTTATTGAAGAGGTAAATGAGTAATACTTATTCTCTTTTGTCAGGTGTTATTGCTGGAGTGGTTATTGGATGCCTTTTGGCTATCTTCGCTGTAGTCGCTATAGGGGGGTTCATATTCTGGAGAAGGAGAAGGTAATGTGTGTGTGGTGTTGTTGCATTGGTTGTGTTGAGGAGCACCAGTTTTTCATTTTAGTATCTTTCTCCTAAAAAGGGCTCTCTCTGTCATGATACATGTCTGTCAAGATGTTTTAAAATATGTGGTATTAAAAGTGTTGTTCATATGTCACAGATTAGAGTTGAAGTCTCAAGCAAGTTGTTAAATGACTTTGTTTAACCCCATTTGAAACTTAACAAATTAATGAGCTACGAAGAGTTAAATCTGTTCTATGAATTAATGTTTATAGAATTATAGAATCATAGAAAGGCTTGGGTTGGAAGGGACCTTCAAGATCATCCAGTTCCAACCCCACTGCCGTGGGCAGGTACACCTCCCACTAGACCAGGTTGCTCAGAGCTCCATCCAGCCTGACCTTGAACACTGCCAGGGATGGGGCATCCACAGCTTCTCTTGGCAACCTGTTCCACTGCCTCATCATTCATGAACAGTGATGAAGTCATTCAGTGAGAAGTGAGCAAACATCTCAAATTATTGTGCTAAAAGTAATTGGGTGTAATTGTACCTTAGATGGTTTGATTTTTAAAGTACCCATTAGTGATTCTATTGCATTGCTTTATAGCCTGTCGCGTGAAACTTCTATTCTGGAATTTCCAGAAGCTGATGAGTTGGAGCTGGTCTCTCAGTTTCCAATCTTGTCCAAATAATCTGAGGTGTATGGGCGCACACAGGCTTTTTCCTGCTTCTGACCATGTAGGACATCCTTTCTCTAGGAAAGCTGTAGGACCCTTAGTCCAGTTTTCTTAGTTTCTTTGATTAACTCCTGTTATTTTCACAATTGTAACCAATAGCTGTCCACAACCATGAGAAGAGCTTCCTTTAAAGCTAGCAACATTTCTTTTCATTCACCTGCCACTGAATGACTTGACACATTGCTCTTGGAACCCTTCCTGTAGGGATTCTGGGATTAGTAGCAGTTCTCCTGAGATATTAGCTAGTGGTGCAGATCCCTCAGGTGTGCATCTTCCACCAAAATACGTCCAGGCTTTATGTTCTGGTTCCAACAGAAAGAAGCAGTCCCATTGTACAACATCACCAAAAGAAGGATGAAGTTGTTTTTCTTTAGGCCAGATGTAAAGTTTGCCTCAGGAGTTTGGGGTTTTTTTTCACAGAATGAGAAGCTTTAAAAGAAATTGTTCTCAACAGGCACAGGAAATAGGTGTCATAAGAAATCTCATATACATTACATTGAATTCTACTGTGAACCTATTTTGTTGTTTTCTTTCACCTCATAGGAAAGATAAAAGAAATACTGACGTGTCCTTTTCTCCAATTAAGTAAGTCCATATCTTTTCTCATGTTGTTTTTTGAGCTCAAGTCATAATTTGCAAAAACTACTCGGAACTCAGATCTTGTTTTCTGAGCAGTATTGTAGAGAATTTTTATGTATTAATTCCTCATGGAACTAAAAGACACCAGCATGCAGACTAAAAATAATCATGTTGATTGAGACTTCTAGAGCCACCACAGGGATTTGAGTATTCACTTCATGAATCACTATTAGACACACAAATGCTCCACATGGTTTTGAAAAACAGGATGTTTGAGAGAAATACAGGCTTCATGCACATTAAGGGAACAATCCAAATTGTTGATAAAGTGCACAAGGCAAAATATGTTCTGTGACCTGATTTTTTTCTTTTTCTTAATGACTACTTTGTGCTGAACCTTTCATTCGGATAATGTTGTGATTGTAAAAGCTGACTCTGGAGGGGGTAACCACAAGTATTGGAAGTCACAGGCCCTGCAACTGAATCATGTTATTGGTTCTGGCACCAATTTTTGTGCTGAAGGAAAGCCATGGCTAGAACATCCCATGGAGTCCTATCTCTGTAGAATTTGGTGGTTGACGCAAAATACACCAGGGAATGTGATCAATCCAAGGGAGTAAGCAGCTGACTGGCACTGTGTGATGTTCCTCTCCTGAGGGATGCACTGTTCTCTCCTTGATTTAACAGAGCAGTTAAATGCTATGCTTGATATCCTGTCCCCTGTAAATGCACCATTTTGAGGCTGCAACTAACAGTCATGCTTTCAGTCTTAGATTCACATAATGAAAAATACAACTGCATGTTTCTAATCAGCCTTTTTTTCTTCCCCTCACCCTCTCCTGAAGAATCAAGAAGTAAGTAAAGCATACTTTCTAACACATTAACTGAATTAATTCATGACTTATTTACCTAATACCAGTTGCTGACACATGGTTTTTCTCACTTTAGATCAAAAATGATTAAAGTGGAGAACTTTGAGTCATATTTTAAGAAGCAGCAAGCTGACTCCAACTGCGGTTTTGCTGAAGAGTATGAGGTATGTGCCATCAGTGGAGAGAGAACTGCATGACAAATATTTTTCAAATGACAAATCATATTTGCTATGGAGCATGCACAAGGCTTACTGAAGGGGAAGAGAAGGGCCCTTTTTTATGGAGATGATTAAGCTGTATGTACAGCCTTCCCTTCCCTTATGTAGCTCCAAATTTAGTTGAAGTGCCTGATAAATACTTCCTGTTCTGAATTATTATCTCTGCCTGTGGGCTTGTAGCATGGCCTGCTTGTCAGAGCTCTCACCAGGGCCAGATGTCCCAAATCCTTGCCCTCGTCATATACAGAGTTAGCCTAGGGGCCTCTATATAATTTTGCTGCACTTAAGTTTTCTCATATTTAGTTGTTTCGGGGTTTTTTAATCATATCAAGACAGGTCTGTTGCTAATTGCACCCAACTTGTCCAGTGTGTGGGTGGGATTTGCAAACCACACCTGTGAATAGCTCAGTCAGAGAAGCAGCGATTCTGATTCGCTTACTGAGCGTAAGAGCTTTTCTATGAAATGTGCTAAAGCTCAACTGTTGTAAGGTACAAAGGACAGGAAGGAAGGGACAGGGAGCATTCTCTGATGTCATGTCTGCTGTTCAAGAATCTCATTCTTTTTCTCATCTCCTCGAAGCTACTAATTGACTTTCTTCTTCAGATTCTGTCTCTTTGTACTTCACAGGCTGCTGCTCTGCCTTGCCTTCCCTCAGGTTTTGCTTCCTTCAGTCGCTTGGTGCTGTGTTTGCTTCTCTCTCCCTGTAGTGTCTGCAGAGCTTATGCAGTAGTTCCCTGCCTTGGGGGCAGAAGGAGCTGCCATTGAGATCAGTGTCTGTTTCCACAGAACTGTTTCCAGGCTTTTCAAGTCCATCTGTGGGTTTTAAACGTGCTGCTATTCCTACATTCTGTATTAATCCCTTCTCTCTCAGATTTGCCACTGTCACCCTGCCACTCTGTAATAAGATGATTTTTATTGACATTTATCCCAGTTTAACATGCCCACTTTTCCAGCACAGGACATGAGTGTTTGGACTGTTTTTCTGTTTGCCACATTTCTGTATGACTGCTAAAATCAGGACCAGGTGCTCATGAATTCTCCATTTATTGCAGGAACTCAAGTCTGCTGGTGTTCATCAGCCCAAATTTGCTGCTGAACTTCCCGAGAACAGGGGGAAAAATAGATACAACAACGTCTTACCATGTGAGTTATTCTCTTTGGGTTTGCATCTTCTACTTGTTGAGTTTTTAAGTGAAAACCATTGGGTTTGGCTGATCTTGCTTTAATAGTACCCAGAGGTTTCAAATGTCATTTTCCAAATTAGTGGATTTGGGCTGCTGCTTTCCCAGAGTCAGTGTATAAGGAAACCTGAAAGAGCCTTCCCTCAAGGATATTTCTTCAGAAAGCTTCTTTAAAGAACTTTCCCTTAACTTTAATTTTCCATTTGTGAGAAAGATGCAATCCAGGTTGAAAACACAAGAGGATAACAGTTGACCACAGACAAATACATGTTCAGAGCTATGAGGAATATTAAGACCCTGCTGGCCAGCTTTGCAATTGAAGTAAGAGTTTAAGCCCTGTCAAGCTGCCTGTGAGCATCCCAGTGTAGCAGGGTGTCAGAAGTAATTGAAAAGTGAACAGTGACAGGTACTTAAGGATGCTTTGGAGGAAAAATATCAGCTGCCATGGCAGCAGGAGTCAAATCAACTTTTTTTTTGTATCCAGTAATTAAAATTATAGTAGATTTCGTGTTGGATTAAAAATATATAAATAGGCAAAACCAAACCATGTTTAAAACCAAAATAATCTGTGTTTTTTGAGTATTTATCCTGGCCACTCCTTTTTCTGAAGGCTACTGGTATTTTTGATAAAGTTATTCTTATATATTCTTATTCTTAAAATGCATGTTGTTCTAGAATGCCTTTTACTTAGAAACCACACATTAGACAAGCAGTATTTTGCTGAAAGGTTCCAGTTCTAAAATTCATAATTTTCTTTTCCTTTTTTCTTTCTACAGATGATATTTCTCGTGTTAAACTTTCAAATCAAAGCTCTGGAACTGGTGATTATATTAATGCAAACTACATGCCTGTAAGTTACTTCTTTAGCTGAAATGAAATATAATGTGAATTTTTCTGATGTAGGCATAAGAACTCATACTGATGCTTAAAATCAGCTTTTATTTCCCACTGATGTGTGTATATATATATTTATTTTGTTTTTTTTTTCTTAGGGCTATAACTCAAAGAAGGCATTTATTGCTGCACAGGGTCCGTTACCCAATACTATAGAAGACTTCTGGCGAATGATTTGGGAAAAGAATATCTACTCTATTGTTATGTTGACAAAATGTATGGAACAAGCCCGGGTATGTTGTTAGCAGTGCTGAATTGTCTCTTGAAGGCAGCTGCATCTCTTCTAATTTTGTTGTCACCTTAGTGGTTCGGAGACTGACCACTATCTTTTGATGACCATCCTCTTGGTGGAAGACTGTTTTCTAAATTAAAAAAGCACAATTTTTTTTTCCTATTTTTATTTCTGCTGACTACCAGAACAGGCTGTCTCAGGAGGGTTGTGGAAGCACTGTTGTTAAGGATGGGTTCTCCTCTCTAAAGAATGATTTTGGTAGATCTTCTCTTGCCCTGGAATAGGCCTTGAGAAGAGTGATGTGCTTTCTAGCCCTGCTTAAGGTGATGTGTTATTTGAAAATGAGTTGTTTCATTGCTGCATGTGATGTGTCTAACTTTGTAACTCTCCTCTTAGACAAAATGTGAGCAGTACTGGCCAGACAAACAACCCAAGAGCTATGGTGACATTATTGTGACAATGGTCTCAGAAGTTGTCCTTCCAGAATGGACAATAAGGGACTTCACTGTAGAAAAGGTAAGGACTGTGTTGATTGTTGGTTGTTAGTGTGTAAATAACCTTGTGCTTATGCAGACACCTTTAATACCTCCTGGAATGAACAGTTAGCCCCATCAGCAAATAAAATGCAGCAGATAGGAGCTTGGAGTAAAGTAAAAGTGAAAGGAAATTATTTCAAAGTATTCTCTGCCACAGCAGAAGGAAGAGGGAAACTGGAATGTCATTGGTAAAATCACTGCACAGTTTGGAGCAGGCATCTCTGATGAGGCTGAGCTTGGCCCAGTACCTGTGTCAGGAAGCCCAAGTGTTACACCTCTGAAGCCAGTTTCCATTGTCTTTTTTGTTCTTTGTTTTTCATTTTAATGTCCATTCCTGCAGTCTAACACCCCTGAGAGCCACATGGTGCGCCAGTTCCATTTCACCTCCTGGCCTGATCACGGAGTGCCGGAGACAACAGACCTTCTTATCAACTTCAGGCACCTTGTTCATGAGTACAACAGCCAGAATCCAATGGACTCTCCTACGCTGGTGCACTGCAGGTAGGAAGAAGGTGTTCCTGTTAGACACACTTTGATCTTGTGGTTTTTTTACAATCAATTCTATTTCAGTGGGATTAAAATCAAAATCTCTTTGTCTAAGGACATGGGCTATTTACCCTGCCAGAGTAAAACCTTTGCCCTGTGCTTCAAAAACTAGCAGTGCTGTGTAGATAGCAAAGGAAGTGATACAAAATGTCATTAGAACAGAGCATCTCTCCTGGCCTGGAAAACTGAGCTGGAAAAGTTGTCCTTTCAAGAGCTTATATATATAAATATGTGCACATGTAAGGCTGAGAAGCCCCTCTTGGTGGTGATAAGAGCCCCCCCTCTGTCCTGCCAAGACTTTTATTACCCATGCCACTGAAATAATAGGAGGCATCACCCTGGCCTCAGTGGCTTTTCATGAGGCCAGCAGTGAGCAGAAGGTTGGGAGGAGGCACAAAGAGCCTGTCGGTGTCATTGCAGCGCCGGTGTCGGGAGGACAGGGACGTTCATCGCCATCGACCGCCTGATCCAGCAGATGGAGATGGAGAACACGGTGGATGTGTACGGGGTGGTGTACGACCTCCGCATGCACCGACCCCTCATGGTGCAGACTGAGGTGAGGCTCTCTCCCCTCCAGCAGCATGTTCCTCACATGTGCGTAATCGTCCACTTGTAGTCTGAATTACAGGAAGGTATTAAGGAGATAATATTGCTCTTCATTTAACTTTCCTCCTTCTTGCCTCATCCCCACAAAAGTAGTTGCAGCCAGGGACCATAGTACACCCAAGCAATCTCTCTACAGAGTACTTTGCGGGACTGGCATTTGCAGCTGGAAGGAATGAAGTCCTGAAGCAGACTTTTTTGCTGACTTGTTTTACCAGTCTGGGTTTTATCCTCTAGCTGTGAGCCAGAACTATCTGGAGTCAAGTGGTCTCGGTGTGCATCTTTGCTTTTGTGTCCTGCAGGAATCAGAGTGTTCCTGCTGAAATTATCACTTTGATCCAGAAAGGTGTGTGGACTAACTCAGGCTGGTTTGAAAAAGGGTGTAAAATCTCCATCTTGCACGTGTGTTAGGATAGTGTTAGGCATGACAGATCCTAGTTCTAGACAACAAAACTTGATCCTAGTTTTTTTATGGTGGGGATTGATCAAATGACATCATGAGGTCCTTTCCAGCTCTATTTTCTATGAACTACACCTGTAAGTCTAAAACAAGCTCTGTGGTAACAGTGCAGTAGCCAAACCTATATTCAGAAGCAGAATTCCAAAATCAGGTATTTTTTAGAAATGCATTACCTTCTCTTTTTCTCCCATCAGGACCAGTATGTCTTCCTAAACCAGTGTGTCATGGATATCATTAGATCCCAGAGAGAGAGGAAAACTGACCTTATCTACCAAAACGTGACAGCAATGGCAATCTATGAAAACTTCACACCTGGGCCAGCCTTTGGGAAGGCCAATGGCTACCACACATAGTCCAGAAGGAACCCAGTGCCTCCAGGAGGTGTTACCTGCCCAGAGGAAAGGGAGGTGTTCGACTTGCTTTTTCTGGGATTGTGTGCAGTGTCTCATGTCTGGCTTCTCCAGTTCTGTCTGCATTCAAAGGTGTGATCCACTGGAGGAAAAAATACACTGCTGGCAGGAGCTTGATGCAGATTGATGTTAAAACAACCTAAACAACAAAACCCAAGCAAAACTTTAAAAAGTTAACAGAGGAATCTTTCTTTTTCTTGGGAATTTAACAGTACTGATAGGTTAAATAGCATTTGCAGTATGAACAGTGAACTAGAATTTAAATATTAAAATAATAACACAAGCTTTTTATTACAATTTTATATTATTTCTTTTACAGACACCAGGCTTGTGGGCTGTTTTAATATATTTAAGTTTCAGGAACATATTTTATCTACTGTATCTGGTTACTTAGTTAATAGATATGTGCCTCTGTGATCTATTTTTTTTCCTGTGTTCCTCCTTATTTAAAAAAAAGGAGTGCAAATGGCTCCTTCAAATGGACATTTATACTTGGAAATTGTGCCTTTTCTAGTTGCTACTCTAGGAAAAAAAAACCAGCAGAGATTTTATTTTTGTACTGAAACTCTTAATGAGAACACAGATTTTTAAATAAGGCTTATGTCAAACTTAACTGTAGTTGCACTGTTGGCAGGACTCTCCAGAAGTTTGGAGGTGAGCTTTGTTTTTGCATTTCACCACAAATATCCCCTGCCTTAATGTTTTGGTGCCTCTGCCAGAGGAAAAAGGAGTGTGGTCTGTCACTCCGAGCTTTAACTGTAGTTAAAAACAGAGCATGTGAATCTGTGAATGTGTGTGCAGGGGGGTGTGTGGGGTGTGGATGAAGGACAGAATAGCTCCTCCCTGTTCCTGGCTGATATTTCTTTTTTTATACAATTTATAATGATTTATTTAAAGGTGCAATATATGATTTACTGAATAATGCTCACTCTAATATAGAGTTTTTCTCAGGTTGGTGTCTTTTTATCGTTGTTGTTTTTCCTCAAATATATAAATCTGTGAAAATGTTGAAACTAAGGTTCTGAGTGTTCAAGCGCTTCCAAATGGATCGACTGGCTTTACTGTTTCTACCAAAAGACATTGCACAAAGTTCTGCTGTAAAGACAAATTTCTTGGTTGTTTTAGCCATTCAGAACTGAGACACATCTTACCTGCCTGCATCTCACTGATCCAGTGTAATTGTTTTGTAATTATTTGCAATATACTGCTGCTTTTGTTTTGACTGGTCCTTTTAGAAACAGAAGGAACAAGCAGAAGTCCCCTGTTTGCTGATTTCACAAGTCAAGGATCAGATTGGATTTATTTTGCTGGTACATAACTGTTAGACTTAGGAAGGCATTATCAATGAAGGACTTACGTAGCTTGGGGTGGGGGGAGGGTCTGTTTTTGGGGTTTTGGATTATTGCACTGGTTGCATTGCAGATGAATATGAAGTTTATGAATAACGCTATAGAATAGCTGTAAAGCAGGGAAAAAAATCTTATGAAGGTTTAATAACCAGAGTCCCTGGAATTCTGCTGCTTTTTTGTTGTTTTGGAGGTTTTTCTTTGTTTTAGTAGAGTTGTCAGGAAAAGCTACAAATGCTACGAGAATATGTAGCTTTACAGTGGAACCTGGCAACCTCACAGGATCCAGTGTCAGCTGAAGGAGAACATAGGAATTCCTGGTGCGCAACTGTAACTTTACGAATATCCTGAGGAATTTTTTACAACCTGGTGTGAAACTGTGGTGTGCTGTGTGAGCAAAACTGGAGGACAAACCACAGTGCACTTTTGTTTGTTAGGTTTTGGGATTTGGTTTGGTTGTTTGTTGTTTGTTTGTTTTTTTGTAGCAGCCACTTGTGGGTTCTTGAATATAATGTTGTTTCTGTTTCTCTGGAAATACTTTAAAACACCCTCATTGAGGGTTCATGATCCTGCCCAGCTCCACCCAAACTGGCAGGCCACAAAGTGGATCTCTTCACCTGCATTCTTTCTAAGCTGCTGTCAGATGACAAAGATAAACCACTTGGACCAAACAGAACCATTCCAAAGGAACTGGGAGGGAAAAAAGTCTGCCCTTTACAGTCATGTTATTTTCTTTAACTCTCTTACTTTTAATTACTGCACATCTGTGCAGAGCACAGAGCCAGTATTCGTTACTCCAGATCTCCCAAGAACTTGATGCTTTAGGGTGGCAACTGCTCTTTTGTTTCAGAAGGCCCTTGTTTTGTATAGCATAGAGGAGAGGGAGATGAGTCTTCCATGAGAATTTTGTTTCTGTTCTGTTGCAGCAGAACATCAGAAAACAAACTAGGACAGTATGTGTTTCTGCCTAAGCACTGCCCAGATCCTCTTACAGAAAACAGATGGATCTGCCCCATTATTTTGGTGTTGGAAGCAGGCATCAAATTCTCACTTGTGCCATCATCTAATGAGTTTCCGTTTTTAAAGAACTGTATGCGTGTGTTTTTCCAAAACTGACTCATTGTGAGAAGAGACTTAAGGTTGAAGTAAATGACCTGTTGATTTTGTGTATAGGTGGAAAAAGTTGGTAAGGCTTAAACTGTTGTAACCACAAAGTTGGGCTTAGTATCAGTGTGATACTACATAGGACATTCCTTGTAGGGTGTCTTGGCAGGAAGAGGAGGACTACAGGTAATGCTCCACTACCTTGTGGATCTGTCTTGGTCAAGGTGACTTGAATTCCTGCAGATGTTTTCTCCCTGCCTTCTGATGTTCTCTGTGTTATAATTGCTGAGATCTGGCTCTTTGGTCAGTGTTTTCTCTCATTGTTGATTATTTAAAGCTGCCCACTGAAAGCTCCAGTGTGTGACAATTGCATCTCTTGGTTTTCTGTTCTACCCTTTTTTCCCATTTGGGGCCTGCTTAAGAAGGGAAAAGTTGATGTGTTTCAAATAAGTGACTGTTGAATATCTTGAAATGATGTACAAATGTTATTGTTTTCATATTTGTTGTACAGGAAATTTCAGTACATGTCTGTAATATTTTTAATGGTTTGATTTGTTTATAAAAATATAAAAAATAACAATTAAAAAGCATCATCCTAGAGCACTTTTGGTCTTATTTTTCCTTTGTTGGGATTTTGTTTTGAATAAAATTAATTTGCTAAAATACCTGTTTCATTTAGAAGGGCTTTATAATGCAAAGTGGGCTCCCATTCTCTGGGGTGGCTCTTGACTCAGTTGTGTATTGCAGTCACTGGTGCTTCCTGGGAGAGTGTTAATCTGTCTTTCAGACTTCCCTGGCAGGCCCTGGGTCTGATGTTAATGTGTCCTGGCAGTTGGTAGCTTCTCTAAAGGAACAACTTGATACCAGGTAAAGAAACAGGACCATCATCCAAGGTCCATCAAAAGATTCCCATTTGCTGAAATAGCCTTGGGGGGAGGACCAGTGTTTCTAGGACTTGTTTGCTTCCATAGAAACAAGCGTGAGGACTTTTTCATCCCTTGAAGACCCGGAGAAACAAGAGTGAGGACTTTTTCATCCCTTTATGTTGTCTGGAGGTGGTGACAGAAGGGGATGCAGAAATATCTTCGTAATGTTACAGCTGGCTGCTGGATTACAGATCACCTGTCTGTAGATGCATAGAAAATTATCTGAGTTAAGTCTCTTTCTACTAGAGTTGTTTGGTTGCCATTCCTGGCTGCCATCTGAATCACTCCCAAGGAGGATCACATGCCTGGAGGGTGATACTGGCACTCAGCAGCTCTCCAGTTCATCACAGGGTGCTTACACTAGACTAAAATCTTGTGATCCTCTGTGGCAACTGCTGTGTTTTCTGAAACGCCTGCATGGTGAGATGGGAAGAGCCAAGTGTGGTAGTCTTGTCATTGCTCAGTGGGTCCATGTGCCAAGCTCATGATGGTGGTCTTAGCCTTGTGATAGTAGAACTCGAGGAAAGCCAGCTGTTCTGGCTATCATTTGGAGCCTTAGTCTGTTTGGGTGGGTAGAGCTGAACCTGAATATCTGGAAAGTACTTTCTGATCCTGGTCTTGTCATGTATTAGTTTTGGAGATGTACTGCTTTGGAGATTAAAGAGATGGAGGTCAAAGAGGGAGAGGACATCATATTTCTGTCCTGGTCTTGGCTTGATAAATGGGATGTATTGAGCTGTCCCTGGCTGGGTGTTCTCAGGTCCAGTTTTTAATGGAGTTTGGAGATGAACATATGGGTGTTTTTATGGAAGAGGGTCAGAAATGGGGGCTTGGGAGGGAAAAACACCTGAAAACTTTGTACAGCGTGCTATTCTGAAGCAAAAAGAAAAGGTTGAGGTCTTAACACCTCCTGGGGTTTCTGAGTAAAAACTAAATTTAAAATGCAGATGCAATCACTATGGTCAAGGAGTGGAATGAGGGGCAAGTGAAGATCAACAGTACTTGCCTCTGAGGTGGGGTAGGTACAGTGTTCTCTGCTTCCTGTACTCACCAGAGGAGTTACTGTACTTCCTTCCTTTTACTGTGGAGCTGCTTCAGGGAATCCCTTCCAGCTCCTCACGTAAGAGCTCGTGGTGTTGAAAAACCTCTGCCAGCAAACTGTTCGTTTCCAGCACTTTGCGGAAGTGTTTTTGATGTTGGTACCAAACAGTGCTTCTCTCCAATCTCGTGTTTCATTCCATTTTCCTTACCCTTGGAGTTGGCAAACATCTTGGCCATGCCAGCCTCTTGCCTGTGAGGGAGTAGGAGGCAAATGAAGCAGAAAACCTGAGTTGGAAGCACCAGGAGGAGCTGCTTCTTGCCTGCGTTGCTGGCTGAAGGGAAGGAGTTGTTAATACATCTCATGTGGGGGAGAACCTGGAAGTCCTTCTCAACCTATTTCTTAGATCTGAAGAAAAAGATTTTGAATCCAGGCCTGTTCTTCTTTGTCCCTGTTACTTAGTAGAACCCCATTTTTTCATTCAAGTTGCTGTCCCTGGGTTTATTTAATTTTAAATTAATATACATAATTTCTTGACAGCCAGAAGCAAAGCTAGCAAATTATCCCCTCTTGCTGGGAAAAGATAGTCTAGTTTGATCCCAAGTGAGTTACTTGAATTCACATTTTATCTCCAACTTCCCAAGTAATGAGAGAAAAGCCAGATTGTTTGAAGCAATGTTCCAAGTGTAGTGCTGATGTCTCGTGGACATCCCTTGTATATTAATAGTGCTGACAAGAGGATTTCTAGGGACACACGAGAGCTGTGTGCTCAGTGTGTGGGGGACAGAGGGCTCTTCACACAGTGCCAGTCTGTGCCCTTGTTTCACCGCAGGGCAGGATGGACAGGAAATCATGGAGCCTCTCAAAGGGATTTCTAGACTTGTTTTATTTTGTCTGGCAGATTTTTGATGTGGGCCTTCCAGCGCTGGGAATATGCTATCAGAAGAAATCAGACTTTAGGGTAATGATCTAATGTCAGCTCTGATTAAGGTATATATCTACCTTAAGGGTGATTGTTGTCAATCCAGAAAGGAAATATATCCTGTTCATTTCTGGTTTAAGCCTCCAGATGGCATATGATACCACTGGTCTTTCCAAGGAAAGCTTTCCTTGCCAGGCTGCTCCTTTTTCACTTCCTTCCCAGATTCTGATAACCTCCCTCCGCTCCTTGTGTTGTTTGCCCCCTTCCTTCTCCTTGCCCGTGACACTCACTAAGCCCAGGCCACCGTGCCTGTGTATGGCCGTCTGCCTGCTCCACAGGGATATGTAGAGTGTTACACACCTGATCAGGTAACTTTTTTTCGTAAACTCCTAAGCTCAGCAATAGCCTGATAATGCCAAATAATCCTTTGCTACCTTGGGAAGTGCTCTTATGCTTCAGTGTTGCTGGTACCCAGGCATTTTGGGATGGTGTGTTCAAGGTGTGAGGGCTCTGGCTGGGACCAGCCTGGAGCTGGTTATTCAGCATTACCATCTGTGTGCTCATTTCCCAGCTTATCAGTCTGCTCCACAGCTGCTCCAAGGAATAAGAGATTTACGGGATTGCTGAACACAGGGCAGATACATCAATAAAGACAGCAAACAAGGACATGCTTGCTTGTGCTACTCAATACAAATAACAGTTAAAAGGCTGTTTCATATAATGGATCTGTTTGTGTGTGTGTGGGTAACACTAAATGTGACTTTTCCCTGCCTTTTTTTACACAGGTCCTTGGGGAGATTTTAAGTGTAGCTATTAAAGTGTCCGGCAACATCTGCTGAGTTACTTTGGCTTCCTGTGTCTCCCACTTGAAATATGGTGAGATTTCTATACAAATCTCTAGTGATATATTTTTTACAAACAAGGCAATAATGGACATGGGTGTGAGAGTGAGCTCTAAATCTTCTGGAAGATCTATCTGCAACTGCCCAGCTGCTTACAAATCCTTAAGCCTTTGAGCAGGGAATAAATCAAAACTAGAAATAACATTTCACATCAGAACTTCCCGTGCTCATGTATCAGCACTGGTCCTGTGGAAGATCTGCTCTGAGCTGGATTTGGCTGAGCTGAACAGCTCTCAGATGCTGCCTCCTGGCCTGAATGATGCTCCCAGTGCTGATGGTGACAGGCCAGGTTGTTACATGCTGAAGAAAGCTGAGCTCTGGAGGCTGCTTACCAAAACAGAGGGAAATTTGTGACCAATACGAATCAGTCAAACTTCTAAACTCTTCGTAATTTAATTATAAGACAGGTCTAAAGCTACCAAATTGCTTTTCCTCTGCATGAGGATCTCCTAAAATGTGACAGAGATGCCAGAAAATACATTTCATAGTGTTTGCTGCAATTGTGTCAAGGTCACAGGCATCACATTAGTACCAGTCATGTTATTTCTGTTAAGACATTTGATGTTGCCACTTGGTATTTTGAAAATGAGCTTTTTATCGTTTTAGAAAGTGTTGCCTTTAAAAAAGCCACTAAAAAAGATTTGAACAGTTCTACTTGGACGAAAATCATTCTTGGGAATTTCATTTTATTTATTCACCATTTGGACATATTTTTAAAGCAATTGAAGGTAAAGATGAGAATGGCTGTTTCAGTCAGGATTGAGGAAAGTATTCCATGTTTGTTTCCTAAAACGTGTTTTTTGGTCAAAGAGACTGAAATACTGAGAAATCCAAAGAAAGCTCTGGTTCCTGTCCCATGTGGAACATGACCTTATCTCTCTTCCCCTACTGAATGTAGGCATTGCAAGGAAGCAGCTTGCACGGGGCCTTGGCAAACCAAGCTCACTTGCTCACCCT
>VZRF01002614.1:121525-271510 GCA_013396875.1 Vireo altiloquus | reverse complement strand
TTGGAGCAATATTAAGCACACAGGTAGAAAAGGGTGGGACAGAACAGGGAATCTGAGTGTATATGGATGGCAATCAGTGATATCCTTTTTAACTTTCTGCAGATTGTATTCTGAGCAAGGTAGAACTGCAGGCAAGTTCTCCTAACCCGAACAGCTCTCCTATATGGAGATTTGGTATTCTATTTGTTGACCTATTTAAAGATGTGTATTTTTTATGCAGTATTCTCTTATCTGATTTTTAGATTTGAGTTAAGACCTTATTCTAAAGAAATGTAGAAAGTATATGCTCTTTCCCAAAGAGCATTGTACTGAGCCATCCATCACATATATTTAGGTTCTCCACTTACCATTTCACACACAGAAGTTAGATATCTTTTTACTTTTATGGTTTTTTTTCCTCTGGCTATGTTATTCTATTGCAATGAAATTTTGTAAGTCAGCATGAGCAGGGCACAATGTTATTACCAAACCAGAGCCTTAGAGCTCTCTCAAAGTCATTGGATTTAAATGATATTAGAAGGACATGAAAGTATTATTCTATGAACTACGGTCAATTGGTTCCAGATGAAACATTGTTGTAGTTGCAATTTATTACATGAAGGGATCAATATGTTGTAAATGTTTTTACAAGGTAGAACCAGATTCTCTGTGAAAGCACAACCAGCAGCATCACAGTCTGCAGAGACGGCTCTCTTCACTCAGAAAAAACACACCACTGCAGTTTCTCTTGTGACTGAGCTTTCACTCAGCGAACATTTCAACTTCCAAGGACTTTGCTGTTTAGTTTATTTTGGAAAAGGCAGGATGGCTGTGGAGGACTCAGGTGGCTGCTTCCTCTGGTCTGAGGGGACAGCTGCCAAGGAAGGAAACACCATTTCCTGATTAGAGTTTGCGAACTTTGATATGGCCAGAGGCAGGAGATAAACACAACCAGCAGCTGAGGCATGAGACAGCAGTGTCATGACCATGGTCACTCGAATAAGCAGCATTTGCAATTGTCTAACATTTTTCAGACTTCTTAGATATAAAATTTTTAGGACACATTTGAAGGTACTTTTGCAAACTGCTCAGAAGTAGTTCCTTTCAGCAAAGTGGGTGGAGTAGGAATAAAATCAGAGGGCTTTGTAGGCAATTCAGAGTTGGTATCATTAACAAAGACAAACAATCATCTTTGAAATACCCCAAAAAGAATTTGCAAAATGAGTTGATGTCTTTGCTAGCAGCTGCGTTGTGGGGATGAATTGCTTTCCCAAGGCTGGGAGAAGAAAAAGCACTCTTGCTATGCTGACCAGCTGTGGTGGGGAAAACCTGTGTGTTTCATTGCAGGTGTGTACTGCAGATACTTGCAGAAGTGAAGCTGCAGTGCTGCTTCTTGTTTCACACAACAGAGAAAGGAAAAAATAAATAATTTCTGCACAGTTAAATACTTCCTCTGCAAAAAATAAAACATCTCAATAATGTGTGACTGTACCAGAAACCAACAGGCAAACAGCAGGGAGAGATTAGTGTGGAGCCTCTCATCAGCCTCCATAGGAAAGGCATCATGTTCCAAGCTGACAGTGGCCTTTTAACTTTGCTGGTGTGTAAGGAAAATTCTTACATGCTAATAGTCAAATTATGATTTCCCATGATTGAAAGGCAGGAGCTACTAAGCATAACAAAGTGAGTTTCCCCTGCTCACTTGGACATCTGCCAGCACTGTGATCAAATTATGGCTTTCCTTGGCCCACAGTCAGGAGCAAACTGCTTATCCTTGATCAAAAGCGCAGTCTGCTTGGGTGGAGACGCTTTAATTATTGGTGGCAAATCTGACAAAAGCCCTTTGAAGTGACAGTCTCAGGATGCCTCAGTGTTCGCATATGGGGGAATCAATTGACTAATTACCGCAAGAAATAGCCTCAATGAAACTGAAACATGAGGCGGGGGTCTGAGCTGCACCGAGTCACGGGCAGCAGGTGTGAGGGTGGCCAGGCAAGCGGGACCTGCTGGGGCTAAGGACTGTGGGTGGGGGACGAGACGTTTGGGGTAGGTGGGTTGCTGTAGGATGTGTCTGGCTTTATGATCTGGTTCTTGCTATGCAAAAGCAGTGGAGGGACCAGCCCAAGAAGTTGCAGTGGACAGAGCAGTGTTTCACAGTCATGCTTTGCAAGAGCTTTATCTCCATCATGGGCCAGCCTCCAGTAGCAGCCACGGGGTCTCTGCGCCAAGCAGAGCCACAGCACAGGAAACCAATTCCATAGTGCTCTAAGGGATAGAAAAACCCAAAACATCTACAGTTAAATGAAGTACTATCTTTCCCCCTAACTAAATTCACAGAAGAGGCAGAAAGCAAATGGAAAGGACAGTGTAGTTACAGTCTCGCTACACCTGGGTGAATCCCCCCATCCTGCGAGGTTTAGCTGCAAGGAAGGATTTGTGACTAGGCTGAGAATGCCTGCTCTCTCCAATCCTCCCTGCTTCCCCAGTAAACCAAAACCAGGCAGGCATCCTGTCTGCTAACGGGTATGGGGAGGACTCATTTCAAAGGGTGGAAGTCACGGCACCCAGATGGATTCCCCTTTGGCAGCAGATGAAAGCTGTGTGGTTTCAGAACAAAGAGCTCGATTTTTGCATGTAGGAAATTAAGAGATCAGCTGAGCAATGTTATACAAGCCGGAGGGGAAGCCTTAAAAGTTAAAAAAAGCACATTTTACTTGATGTATTTACCAGTGGTGCTGACTGAGGCATTCTGTGCTAAATGAAGTTGCAATACAGTGCAGATGCTCTTACTGGCCCAGGATAGCAGCGGTGACAGCAGATTATACCTCTTCTACACTGTGGGATATCACTGCTACTAAAAAAAGGAGGAAAGTGCTCTGGTTTTGTAAAAACAAATTTATTTGTGGCTGTTTAGAAATGGAGGCTTGAATAAAATGCAAGCAATGGTATCTGGCACTTAAGTTACAGAAACCAGTAATAATTCCGTGCTTTTTCTCAATTTGGCTGGACTTCGATGCTGGGAGCTGACTTGGAAGGAATGGGCTGGCATCAAGTGTTTTCTTATGCTTCACGGCTCCCATGCATGATCCTGTTGAGAACACACCTGATTCAAATCAAGATTCCCATGGCACTGGCAGTTGAGAACAGCTTTAAGATCCTGGCTCTCAGAAAAAGCTACTGTGCTGTATGTAATTCCTCGTTCCATGGGTTTATAAATGTTCCCTCATGCTGCCTCGCCTCTCTTCCACCCCAGGCTGCTGTCAGGGCTGTTCCTCACGCTGTGTCCCTCACTCCTTGCTGCTGGTGAGAGTTGTGCTCTCACTGGAGGACGTTGTCCCGGAGGCAGCACCAGTTTCAGGGACAGGCACCGGGCAGTGCACGGTGATGTGGCTGGGGAGGAGTGGGCTGGACCTGGATGGATCCATCACAGGGCAGCCCCTGGCCCCTCTCCCCATAGTGGCCGCTCCTCCGCTGCCAGCACCTGGGCACCACACCAGGCATGGATCTTCTCCTGGCTTCCCTGCCGCTATTGGGCCCAGGGCGATCTGGCCACCACACCTACTCTACCCAACTCCCGCCATTGCTGGGGACAGGACTGGCAAGGTCCCTGTGTAAGCTGGCACTCGGTGGGCAGGTCTGTCTTCAGACATTTCCCTCCTGACAGAAATGGAGGGAAAATGGAGCTGGGAGAAACAGCGAGGCCCGTCCCAGGCGAGAGGGCCCTCGGGGCCCTGAGGCGGCTCCTTGGTGTTCCCGCCGCTGTGGGGGCTGAGGAGAACTGGTTTCAAACCTCACTTCGGGGTTTCTGCTGCACGCCTCAGCGGCCACCCCACGCTTTTAGGGGTTAACGCTGGGCTGCTCCCAGCCCACAGCACCCGCTTGAGCGGCAGGAGGGTTGTTGAGGAGCCCCAGGGGAGATGACATTTCTGTGCATCAGCACCCAGGTCTAACACAGTGCTCCTACGCCTTCCCGAGGTCTGAGGCAAACCAGTCAGTAAACACATGGATTTGGGGATCTCTGGCACGAGCCAGCAATGTCCAGAGCTGGGCCAGGCTGCATGCTCTCACCTTGGAGAGCTGGCGGTGATGGAGGGCTTGAGTTGATGAATTGTGCCTGCTGGTCCTTGTGCACGTGGAAGGGGAAAGAAGGTGAAGGTGGAGGGATTAATGAATAATTAAACTCTGAGACAGAGGAACATACATAATGCATGATAAATTAATCCAAGTGCAACAGAGGAAGCATGAGTAAAGTTTGTTTTAACAAGCAGAAAATGGGATGTGACAAGGTATTTACTCCAGAACAGCTGTTCACTAAAATTTTTCATTTATTTATAAAGATTTCCTCCCCCTCACAGTTAGGGGTCGGCCTAGAGTGGGACAGAAATCAGCAACTGAGACGGAAAACAAGTTTGGTTCCTGCTGGGTCCCAGTCCAGCATGCTCCCTTCCTGGGAGATCTCCCTCCTTGCTTAGTGCTCTTCTTTCCGTTCTGATAATCTGATGCAATATTTCCTGCCCGGTCGCTTGGGCTGCTGTTTGACTGCAGCTAAGGCGGGTAGGGTAATGCTCTTAATTCCATGGAAACAGAGGACCATGTTGACTCTCTCTAGCCTTTTCTGATCCCAGATTCCCTAAATGTTTTCTTTCTTCTAAACTGTATTTGCTGTTACAACATAAATTATTTATAAGATGTTACGTTCATTACAGATGGTAATGAGGCTGCCAAGCAGAGGACATCAACTCTATACTGCAGTGTCAAACTGATTTAAGGAGGGCTGTGTGTGTAAATAAAAACCCAGTCCCTTCCTTTTATTGAACAAACCCAGCAGGTCTGTTCAAATTCACTTTTCCCATAAATAACACTGAAGGCCAAAAGCTGCATTATTAGACTTGCAGAGTTGCTTCATCTGAATCAGAGCTCTGAGCAGCATGACTTGTTTCTCTTTCCCCAGCTGTGAATCACTTGAGGTCTCTTTCCTGTGTTAATGAATAAGTTAGGTATCTGTCATGGCAGATCACAGGACACCATACACAGAAGGTGTTTATCACAGTTACCTGCCACTCAAACCTCCCAGCTTTGACAGAGCTGGTTTCATCCCTTTTGCTCATGGAGTAGGACTGTGTGAAGCAACCTGGAGCTGAGCACTGAAACACTTAACTCTTAAATCTCGTCTCTGCTTCCACATTCTGCTCAAGCAGCCTTCCCTCTCCAAGCAAGAGCCACTGGGTGCTGTGCCTGCTGACCTGCCTGCTCCTAGAGAGGGTATCTCAGTTCTCATAGGGGTAGACAATTCACAGGGAAATCATTTTCTTTTACTCTCTTGCAGGCTGCTTTTTTTGTACTCTAGGACCAATGCCTGCTTTCTGGTGTATATTGCACTTGGATTTCTCCGTGTTTCTGGAGTCCTGTCAAACAGGGACTGCTTAGACTTGAGGTGGGTGAAGAAACAATCTGAGTTTTTCTGATTGTTTTGCTATTTTTTCATATATATGGCCTTTCATCACTCCTTGCTAGAAAAGGTGAAACTACAGTAAGTCACAGCATCCTGCTGTCCTTTGTGATCAAAGTAGGTGTCAATGGTTGAGTGTAAAACAGTTTTCTCCCAAAAATCAATACATTCTCTTTTAACACTGAAGTCATCTATATAATAATAATAAAAAAAAGTATTAAAGAACCGTGCAAATACTGAGCCCATAAAACATACGAAACCAGAATACTGCTGTTAAAAGGCTCAGACTGCCCAACCCCCTCACTGAGGACACACGGATGCCAGCTGCAGATCCAGGTGCTGGAAGAAATGGGGAAGAGGGAAGCAGCTTTTGATCTTGTGTTACAGAGAAGCCCAATGCAGCCTTAGCTCTAACTACAAATATGTGTTTCAGTTCCTTGAAGTGTCATAGGCTTCCTGCATGCTGCTGGGCTGTCCTAGTAGTAAGAAAGTGATGTAGCTTTCCCAGAAGGAACACCCTAGTTCACAAAGCTCACAAAGGATAAATGTGCTAAAGAGAATAAAAATGGGGCTATGGCCAGGCAGGGCAAAAGCATGCTATGGAAACTCCTCACTGAGCAGGTTCAGCAGATGAACAGAGTTCTGGGGTTTTTTTCCTTTTTTTTGTGTAGGGTTTTTCCCCTTCAGCTGTTGCAGTAATTCACTGATTTGCATGGCCACTCTTGTTATGGATTCTGAAAAGCTTTGAGTACACAATTGGGTTGATGAAATGCCCCGTCAGCCATCTCTAATTCAGCTAAATTTCTTTTCTTTCTCTTCCTTCTCCCTCGGAGTGCCTTAATCTAGATGGGCCTTGCCACTTTAAAACTAAAGTGGGACACAGGGATGTGAGAGAGAGAAAAGGAAAATTTCTGAACTCCCTGCCTTGTTCAAAACTAATTAGAGCCCAAACCTCCTCAAATATGTGTAGAAAGCAGCTTAGAAAATGTTCTCCTTTACTGCATTTAAATCCTGAAACTAAATTTATGATGAGTGATAAACCAAATCCTGCACCACCATCTCTCTGTGCAGTTTGACCTCACTCCAAACACACAGGAGAAGAAAATGTATGTGTTCACCAGGTTTTTAGCACAGTGTGCACAACTTCTAGCCTAAATCAACCCAATGCTTGGCCAGTGGGGTGGGACAGCAGCACAGCTGCCTGGCTGACTGATTATTTCCTTTTCAGCTGAGGGAAAATGAAGAAGTACCTGGAGGCAGGTTGCTCTGGGAACCTGCTTGGCATCCCCCTCTTTTGTGTGTCCCTGGTATGGGTCCCGGCCTGCTGCTGGCTTTCTGCTCTCCTGCTCCCAAAGGTAAGGGGGCTCCTCACCTGCTGTCAAGTGCCCCTTAGTGTTCTTAAGGCAGCTGCTCCCAGAAAGTGTATGTCCAGCCTGGCTGCCTCTTTGCAGCTAAGGCACTGGTTCCTGAAGTTACTACTTGACAAGCCTCTTTGCAAGCCCCAAGACCCGATTTGAGGGAGTGCTCAGCATGTCCTTGCCTTCAGGTTGGTGTGTGCTCCCTGCCCAGCACTGCCCTTGAATGGGCAGTATGGCAGCATACCATGGCTCCAAACGGAACCCTGTGTTTTCCAGAGATAGCAGAAGATCCCCAGCTGGAAGAAAAGCCTCTGTGAATTGACGTGGGTCTATGCCAATTTACATCAAAGGAAAATCCAGATCATAAATGCTTGCACATGCAGCTTTTTGAGATCAGAGTACAAAGTCCAGGCTGCTGAATTCGGTTAGGCTGTGCCTCTGTGCTGCCTGATTTTAGAATACTGTGTCTCTTGAGGGGCCTCTTTTCCAGCTCCTCCAGTGTAACAGCCTTCAGAGCTCTGGGGGAAACATCTTTGGCTTGTTGTCCTCCAAAGAGCTGTAGTACCAGCATGAAAGGAGAGGTTTCACGTAAATATATGAAAAGAGAGGAGAGGTCTCACACAGATACGTAAAAATACATCCATATAAACCAGGAGATTAAAGGCAATGGCATATGAAAACAAAAACCAGTTATTATTAATGACAGTCTTGCTGACCCTATTCTAATATCTAATCTATTCTAATTTCCAATATTCGTATTCTAATTTTTTTTACTTATAATTTGCTTTTTCATTAAGAATCCTTCCCATTTCAAAGTGCAGTGTAGCTTTTTCCAAAGTCTTAACCCTCCAAAGGGCTGTCTGCACTACTGACAACATTGTCCTTCAATACATTTAGGTGAGGGTATGTAATGTTACTGGTGAAGATTAGATGGTATTTGCTCTTCATTTGTGTCAGGAGACTGAAAGAAATGTTGCTGGGAATGTGATTTTCATCAGGGCTGCCCTCAGATTGGGTGGCAACTCAGTTTTGCAGATAAAGCATCTCGGTGCAAAATTTCTATGGAAACAAATCCGAATTGTTTTTACCTCAGAAAGGTTAGGAGAGGTAAATACCAGCAAGGCAGTAAAATAGTGTTCACAGACCACCTGTGCTTTTTCTCTGCTAAGATTCGTGGCAAAACATCTCACCTGCTGTCAAAATATCTGTGTTCAGATTGATGACACACAGGCCTGGTCCTCTTCAGATTGTTAATTTACAAGTAAAGACCTCCAAAGGCCTTTCTTGACCTGTTTTCATGCCTAACTGCCATGAATGCCTTGTCACCTTTAGGATTTACTGTTGGTTAGACAACACGTAGTAAGACTGATTTTTTTTGACTGGCTTTTTTTTTTGTTTTTCCAAGGAAAGGCAAGGCCTAAGGATCCCTGGATGTCAGACAGCTCTGACTGCCACCTCTGTGAAGCCTTGTTGCACCCTGGGATATTTTGCTGCTGCTGTAGGACTGGCAGGGTGAAATCAAGGGCTCTTCTGAATGACAATGAAGTCCAGGACAAACACGTGGGGTTGAGGACAGGATGACTTCCCGCAGCCACTGCAGCAGCTCCAGCTCTGGAAGATAAAACAAGGGTAAGGTTTTCACAGTCTCCACATTGCCCACCATGAACTGCCTGTCTTCGAGTGAAGCTGTGTTGTGTGAGCTAATTACTGAGTAATTCCCAGTGCCCCACACAAAGCTAGGTCTGCCGTGGTACCCCTCTAGCAGCATGAATCCATGGCTCTGGATGTCACTGTATTGCTTCCCAGCTCCTGAGATACCTGCCTGACTGATTACTTTACCCTTGTCAGTGTTCAGAATAGCTGTACACCTATTTTAGCCAGGCAAGATAAATGCAAGTTGTTTTTCATGCAGGATGATGGTGTACAGGCAGGAGGAAGCTGGATTTTTGGAGAGCAGACCCTTAGTATGGGGCAAAATGCTTGCCTGCACTCTGATGCTGATTTTCTCCTTTATTGGCTGCTCCTGAGGCTGCAGCCAGAGGAACAGTCTCCTGTGGAACGGCAGCTTTAGACAATTTTATTGGCTGATGAATCTGATCTTGCCTGGCCACCTTCCAGAAACACTGACTTGCCCGAGATGAGAGTGAGAGGAAGGTTGCTCTGCCTGGGGCTCTAAAGCAATTGTTTTGAGACCAACGTACCACCCATGCCTTGCTGCACGGTGAGTATAGAAAGACAGGTCCGTATGGCCACGTCTATATGCGTAAAGTGCTTTGTGATCTAATTGCTGACACAATTAAATGTGCGGCTCCTCTGTACTGTGTCTCGTTTGCTGCTTAATTGTGTGAAAATGTACTTGGTAAATGGCTTGCTGTCACAAAATGCTCGATTAACTGTTGCAATGATCTAAGTTGAAACACTGCATTTGTGTCCTACTCTGGTTATTTCCTGTGCTGCAACACATTGATTTAAGCTTTTAGCCATGAGAGAGCAAAACGCAGCTGCAAGATGTTGATATTAAAATGTTTTCTTTGGTTTTATTATTTTGCTAGTGGAAACTCAAAATACCAGAGCTGCTTGCTAATATTTTCTCAAGTCTTCTAAAAATTGCTGATTAATCTTGCCCTTTCTTTTTTAAGGGTAACTTCTGTGAAGTTTGATGCTATGGATCATTTTGAAAGTTGTGCTTTGCAACAGAGCAAAAATAGGGCAGAGCAAAGGAAGGGAATGTTTTTAATGTAGCCCCCAAAGTGTGTGGTGCTCAAAGCGGCAGTATACTGCATTGCACCTACATCAGTTGCAAACAGCTCTCCAGATAAACATTTCTGAAGAGCCCCCCAAAATATTGCTACCTAAGGAATTGATGATTGACCAGCAGCACTGGAACAGAATGAAGGAATGCAGCTTTTTAGACTGCAGCATTCTTATAATATAAAAAGATGCAGTTAATCCTAAAAGTGCCTCATACCTGCTCCTTCAGAAATGATACTAAATAACCCGAGTTTCACTCTAACAACTTGCAGTGCCCCTGATACTTGGAGTGGAGCTTGAAAATGTGTATTTTTGACAGCTTTGGGAAAAAACCATTTTATCACTGTACTTGTTCAAAATACCTCTCTCTAATATTTCATAGGTTTCTTTTTTAGGAGAGGTGATGCAGGAAGTGGGGTGTCAGTGTTTTCTGCAAACAGATCCCTGCTGAACATAGTGCAGGGACAATATAGCTTCCTCAAGCATTAAATTAAAGCTGAGTAAAGCTGTATACACCCCCAAAGATATCCCGAGTTAGAGCTTTCCATACTCTTGGGCTGTACATAGCCCAACTGTTGATGGCAATGATGCTTTTCTTCATTCTTCTTCCTGAGGGCCAGTCATGAACCTGAGCAGCTTCCTGATTTGCCTTGGCTGGAACAGCTCTGCAGTACCACACTGGCCTGGGACGCAATGGATTCCTTAGGGAGACAGAAATTAATGGCATGGGGCTGGCTATAACCTCTTGGAATCACCTGCACCACAGCTGCCTTTCCAGGCTGTGTTGAAGCTACTTTTTGACTACTCTGGGAAGAGGACAGAGTGAGAGGGACAAGTTTGTAGGTGGAGGAGAGAGATGAGCACTGATCTGCAGCTGTAGTTGTAAGGAGGACTCTCCCTATAATGTCCGAGTGGGGAGGAGAGGTCTCACTCGGTGCAATTCCATCTGTATTTCAGCTCAGAAGGAGATAACCTGTTGAACTGCCTCCCATGACAAGTGAAATGGCAGTCCATGAAGTCATGTGGCCCTGTTATCACCTGTGGTTATGAGAGTGAAGTAGGATCTTGTGTTAATGAGAAGTGAAGTAGCAAATACAGTTTAGTATGACTTTCGTGCAATTGTGCAAGGTAGCATTGACAAACTTTCTAAACATTTGTTTGTCCCTGTAAATAGTCTAAACTCCGTTTTTGCTTGTTTCTGTGTTTCTGCACCATTCCTGCTCCCATTCTTGCTGGCTGAGGCTTCCAAGTGAGCCATGGGCAGCTGATATCCATACTCACTGGGTTTCAAACATCCCTTTTAGAAACCACAGGCTATGTCATTATATGGAAGATGAGACCATTGTATACCTAGTTTTATAGATGTGTTTGTGATTTCCTGGGATTTTCTTGTGGAATTGCAATTAGATCTTATTTCAGGTTAAGATTTAAGTTTAAGACATGAAAAACATAGTATTGACATACCAGCTCGGTACCCGTTCATCCTCCTGGAGAAGTTTTTTGTATAAATGTCAGACATGCATCTGTGAAGTTGCAATCTGTGGCTGTTATAGTTGTAAGACTGGAAAGGAAAAAAAGAGGGGAGTGAACATGTGAATTTTGCTGGCTTTAGATTTAAATGAGAAGAGTTGAAGGTAACCCATGGTAGAAATGGAGCTTTGCCACTAAGTAGGATGCACTTTATTTGAAGGGGAATGAGTGATCTTCTTGATTTTTCAAAGGGCTTTTTGAAACCCTGTTACTGGTGTGCTGCTGGTGTGTTCCAGCAAAATAGTAACCCTGAAAGAGCTGAATCCAGGCTGCTTACTTGTTTTTTGAGCCTTTGCCATCACTCTAAGTGCCACAACAGACAAGATGTTGGTGACTTCTGTCACTGTCAAGCTGAAAGTAGAGGTGGCCTCATTTTGGGCACTGGTGGAATGGATGCCCAAGGAGTGCTCCTTGTGCCTGAGCTGTGTTGGTGGTCTCTGTGAGCAGTCCCAGGGAAGCAAGGGTGGCCCAGTGCCCTGTGGCAGGGCAGGGGATGAGGATCAGTCACATGGGATGAACTACCCTATCCTGGCCTGGCCCTCAGCTTGTAGCAGTGGGAAGGCAATGACTGCAGCCAGCCTCAAAACAGAACAGCAGGTTTTTTTCCTGTTCTGCTGTCAGTCCTCTCGTGTGGTGCTTTGCCTCCCTCAGCCTTGTAAATATTGCGAGTTTCTCAGTTTTCTTGGAGTAGATAAAAGACAACAGCATTTCTAGCCATTTTGCCTTGAGAGGAGAAAATGGAGAAAAGTAGAAAGAGGAGGCGACTAAAAATATCATAAAGCTTGTGATCTTTGTCAATGATGTTATTTGGCAATTCTGTAGAAATGAATCCAAGAGAAAACTTTGATTCTTTGACTTAAAAAAACCATTTATCTGGAAATGTTTTATTTTTAGCTTAAGACCTGAGTGAAGAAAGAGGAAATACATTGATTTGTATTTTGACAGTTTAAAATAGCTTCTATGCTATGCTCTTACAGCATGTTTATTTAGAATGTGGACTTGCAAATTGCAGTAGTATTTTAAAATACTTGGAATTCAGAAGGACATGTAAACTGTCTGCAGTGATTTTATTTTTATCTTTGTTGGGTTTGTTGGTTTGCTTGGATGTGAATTTGTATTTCTGTATATGTATATAAACATCATCCCATTAACATGTATGTAAGTAGGAAGCTGGTAGGCAATATGCTTACATATTATTGAGTCATAACATGAAATATTTACTATCAATATCCACGTGTAAACCTAATGTGCTGTGGATTCATGCTAGGAGTAATAAGGCAAGAAACTGTTTATGCTCTGTGATACAGATAGCCAGATCAACAGTGGGAGTGAAAACTGGAATTGTTCTTCCGTTTCAGTTACAGCCTGACAAATGGTGTGTTCATTTTTCATTGCTAATAAATGGCCCATATGGCATCCTTTGATCACATGCTCTGCAGCTTCTGCAACAGTAGGACATTTATTTTCAGGGAATACAGAAACTAACATTTGATCTGAGCAAAATATCGTCTTGAGTAAGGGAATGGACCCTACCAGGAGAAGGGTAGCTCAGAGTTTTCCAGTCTGAAGGCTTGGAGCATGTTTCACCCACCTCAGAAGCAGAGCCAGCAACCTCCTCACATTCCAAATCACACTGGATAAAACCAAGAAGGGTCTTTCCCCACTAGCAAATTTCATTCTTTCACAGAATATGTGAGAATAGTTTTTCCATGGTGCACCATCCAGTTTCCAGGATGCCTGGACTGCAGGGACAGATAAAAACTAACCAGAGGAGAAATTTAGAAAGCAAAGCAAACCAAAATTAGAATTTCTTTGTGTGTGAAAAATATGCATCACCAAAAAACACACCAGCCTGATGCACACATCCTTTGGAATAAAGACAACCTATTTGCTTTTAATCACATTATTTATCATACCTTTTAGAAGCAAAACTGAAATCCATAACCAGGATACCAGCTGGGGACATTCAGGAATATCTCCATGGAAATACCATCTTAGAAAGCAAAGCTTGCTGAAGTTTGCTCATTATTATCTGCAGAGCATTGCAGTCTGGGAGAAAGCAGGAGCTAGGTGACAACAAGTCTCCCTGTTCCTACACCCACAGTCACAACAGATGGATGGGTGATAGGATGTCTCCAGAGCAGCTCATGTCCTCCCTTATGGTATAGCTCTTGTAGCCACTTTGATCTTAGTGGGCAGCCAGGGTTTGGGACCTTTCTGGGTGTTCTACCACAAAATGATAATGATTTTGCACAGCTCATGCCTTTAATGTAAACTGAAGTGTTTACAAAGCACGTGTGGATGCACACTTCTACTTCCCCAAACACCAGAGGTTTCCTCCCTCACAGTTTTCATGTGAACCTTCCAGGGATAAGGAGATGCAGGTTGGAAGCAGGGGGAAGGGAAAGCCTGTTGGACTCTCTTTGGGAAAGTTTCATTGGTAAGACAGCAATCTGTGGCCACTTGTAACTGCAACACTGTCAGCACCCCCAGAGTAGTTTCAGCTTCTGGTCTGGCAGTAGCAAATGGCAAAACTGCACAGACTCACTCACCCATGACCCCATGTAAGCAAAGATTTGAGTCCCCTTAACCTTTTGCAAAAGATGGGCACAATATGAAAGCTTAAACCCCAAAGCAGATGGTGCATTTCTGTACCAAGCACACTGTTGTGTGTGTGATGAAATGTGGCTGGCTAAGCGTGTCCAGATGGGCGTTGCTCCTTTGATGAAGAAACCATTAAAATGTGGTAGGCTAAAATAGGCTCTCACATGGAGAGCTAGTACAAGGCACAAAGTTAAAAAAAATTGTTCTCCCCAACTGAGACGGGGGGTGAACTTTAAAAGATTGCTGCTTCATGCAACACTGAAAACAAGGAGGGATGTGAACTTTCAGCCAATAGTCTAGTGCTAATATAGAAAATGTTTCCCCAACATACCTGGCTTCTCTTTCCAGCTGGCTTCTTACAAAGGATTTTTGAGGAAAATGCTGTATGTGATGTTACAGGCCTGTAATTTTCAGGTTAGACTATAGAGAGATTATATACTTGTTATTTTGGTTTCCCTTGAGAGAGTTTTGTGATGTTTCATAAATCTAGATGACTAGTATAGGTTTTAGGGGGTATGTAATTTGCATGTGGAATATATGCTGGTCACTATCTCTGTTCTTAGAGGAGATGGTCACTAACAAAAATGATGTCTGACAGGCTGTTACTTACTGTGCAATGATCTGTCATCTCCTCAGGTTCTTGTAAATTGCTGTAGCTTAAGATTAGGGTAAAATGTTTAAAAGTTGTCAAAAGCAGCTTTAAAACCTCTGACCTTCTAACTTTTTTAGAAGTGGTTTAAGGGCTTATGATGTTGAATCCTGTCATCACTTTTGAAAATGTTTTTCTCATCTATCTTCCTTGAATGCATAGAAATATCTTNAAAAGAGACCTTCCCCGGATCTTCGTACGCGAAGGCTGGCCAGCAAAAATAATTTGCACATGGAATATATGCTGGTCGCTATCTCTGTTCTTAGAGGAGGTGGTCACTAACAAAAATGATGTCTGACAGGCTGTTACTTACTGTGCAATGATCTGTCATCTCCTCAGGTTCTTGTAAATTGCTGTAGCTTAAGATTAGGGTAAAATGTTTAAAAGTTGTCAAAAGCAGCTTTAAAACCTCTGACCTTCTAACTTTTTTAGAAGTGGTTTAAGGGCTTATGATGTTGAATCCTGTCATCACTTTTGAAAATGTTTTTCTCATCTATCTTCCTTGAATGCATAGAAATATCTTTATTTCCTACGAGTAAAAAAGGCCTAACTTTGGCCACAAAGCATTGTTGATCATGAACTTGCTGAAATCTGTGAGGAGTACAATTTGGAATTGACTTGCTGAACTGATAAGATTTGTCAGGGACAGTCACGGGTAAATGCCTCAACCTTTGTAATATAAAAGATGATGCTTGAAAAATAAGCGTGGGAGGAAAATGCACTTGTTTCAGGAAAGGAGCAGTGAGCACTTGTCCTGTGCAGGGCCAGGAGTTGCACTCAATCTTTGTGGATCCCATCCAACTCAGGATATTCTATGATTCTATGATTCTGTGACTTGAATTATTTTCTAGAATCCGTGATACAGGAAACAGGAATTTCCTCAAGCAGTTCTATCACAACGGATTAGGTTTTTATATTGAATAAAATATCATGTCTGCTTGGTCTACAAACCAAACCTCATTCCTCTTGCCCTTATTTAATACAGTGGACACCAAAGTTTAATATAAAAACTAAGGAAGTATTTAGTCAACTTCTTACCATTTTTTCATGGTACAAGGCTCTGGCTGGGTGGAAGGACAAAGATATGATGCATATCAAACACGAATGGTTTGTGTTCAAGCTTATGGCTCATGTTGGCTCCAATGTATGGGCATCACACTTCCCATCAGGGTGTCACAGAAATGCCATGAAGATTCTACATGGAGGTGACTTCTACCTGAGGACCAAGGTAACAAACATGACCCAGTCAAGCATGTGATAAATATAGACACCTACTGCAGCACCTGGCACCAACACAAGCTCTGAGTTGCAGGTAAGACATGGCTATGTCACAGCAGTCAGTCCCTGCTTCGTGCTGCAGTTAAGCTGAGCTGGCTCCCAGTTTATTGCATCTGCATGGTCCCAGGAAAAGTCCTGTCTGTGTGAAGTTTTGATAAAAACTGAAAGGAAATTAATACTGAGTAATCTGGGAGATGGCTTTCTATCCAGGCTTTATTAATGATCATTTCCTTCTGTGGTTGTTTACATACATTTACAGAGCCCAGCAGAGCTATTCCTTGCTCTGGTTTTGTCTCATAAAATTCCAAAGTATAGAACTGTTGTTCAGGGATGAAATGATGTGATGTAATTTAACTATAGACAAGGTTGCTTAATTAACACTTACAGTCTGTCTTTAATAGGTGGGCTTAGGATATCCAATTTTGTCTTGTAGTAACTTTCAGTTTTTCTTTTCCATCTTTCCTTTACCACTGTAGCAGTAGAAAAAGGGCTCATGTACTCTTCAGCTATCATGTGACCTTGCAGCTCCACAGAGGGACAGGGAATGCTCTGTTCAAGAAAAATCAGGGCTTTGGTAGGAGGACTCAGCAAATTAACTGGGAGCCTGTTTTTCTAAAGGCTGATTTATGCCAATGGGGAGCTCCTCATAGAGTGTGGAGCAGCGCTGCACTTTCAACAGAGCTACTTTGTTTGGTGGGGGTTAAAAATCTGGTCCCAAGTGTGTGTGATTCTCTTATGCTGATGCAATTATCACCACTGCGCCTGGGGAAGGTTGTGCCTCTCTCTCTTCCTCTTCTCTCTTAGGCCTGGCAACCCTACAATGCACTGTTTGTCCCCTTTGTTTTTTGGAGGTTATCTTTGCTCACGTGGAGAGCTGTGTTTGTGGCTTGGTGTTGCTCCTTGTGTGAGCTTTGATGCCATGAGCTTGGCAGCAGAGACAGCATAGCAGCTCTGGCTTTGCTGCAGTTTTACTGCCTCCAGTGGGACCCCAGGGCCTGGTTTGCCCATCTTGGCCCAGGCTGCCATCTCACTGCTCACTCTGCCTCCACAAACCAAAACTGTGCTTCCTTCTCTATAGCAAGGGAAGAATACTGAGGCAGTAGGAATTATCCTGGGATGTGCTTCCCTGCTGGCAGTGGCTTACCATGGTATATTGAACTGGTTTGCCCCTTGTGTTTGGCAGCAGGAAAAGCCTGTCCCCATGCTGCTGCTCCTGCTCAGTTTATAATTTTAAAAGACATGGTCCGCTTGAGTAGCACTCCTGCGTTTGTAGGTTAGGCAGAAGTCCCTGTGGGTCAGCTTTATGTCTCAGCTGTAAATGTAGGTCAGCTGGCTGCCGTGCAGCTTGTTCCTTATGCTTAAAAGTGCAGGTCCTCACACGCAACTTCACAGTACATTGACTTTACTGGTCTGTAAGGAAGCTCATTTTGCTGGCATAGTGAGTGGTGCAGCTGCTCTCCTGACACTGGCAGTCCTGCCAGCATGGGAGCAGGGTATTTATTGGTCTAGGTGGAGCAGATGTGTAATGAGAGCAATTTCTGCCATTTCTGACACTTTCCTTTAGTAATGAGAGATTGATATCAGGCCTGTTAATGAAACTAATTATCATAGGACGTGACAGTTGGTGCCCGTAAATCAGAGCAAGTCCTTCAGTTCTTCTGTGCCCAGGGTCTGTCCCTTATTATGCTAAACCTAAGATTTGTTCATTCCTGCATCCTAGAGAGTCCATCAGAGATCTGAAATTCAGATGTGAAAGATTCTCAGGAGCTCACAAAGAGCCAGTTGGGTTCAGTTACACTGCTGCTTCCTTCATAACACACATTCGGTTTACACATCCCTGCCTGCAGGCTCTAATCTTAGCTGTGACACTTAATATGCTTTGAATTTTTTTTTAGCCCAGTTTCCTAGGAAGTTGAAGCTTATGCAATCATTATGCAAAAGGAAAAGCCCTGAAAGGTTTCCTAAAAAGACAGCACAAATCAGCCAATGGGTTCAAGAATCATAAAACTTATGGTGAGTTGCACACAGGAGAAGGTGGCTGGTGCAGAGCTTCCTTTGTCCATGGCTGCAGGGACACTCCAGCTGCTCATAGAACCATGGCAGGGTAGGACTGGGGCTCTGGACGACCTCCAGAGGTCCCTTCTGACCTCAACCATTCTGTGATTCTATTGCCCATGAAGCACTAACATTTCAGCAAAATTCAGCAGAGGGGGACAGCTCTCAGAGAGAAACAGGCTATGACAAGTTTAAGAGGAAGTCTGTGGCATGCATGGGGTGGTTGGCATGATTATCGTTCAAATCACCAGGTTCATGATCCTCCAGAGCCTCTGGTGGCTGGTGGACATGGGAGGGAGTAAGTGGATACACTGCAGGAGAGATGTATGGAAATACAAGACCTATTAGGTGGTATGTGGGGAGATAAGGAGGTCCTGCATCGATGCACAGAGTCTTTCTAGATTTGATCACTTGTGCTGGCAGGATTCCTTGTCTGCAGTGTTTAGAGAGAAGGAGATGCAGATGTGGCTGTGGAAGTTAACTAGGAAAGGAGTGTGGTCCCTTTTGTGTATCCTACGTTTGCTTTCAAATTTGTGGAGACATGATCAGTGTGGCAGCAAAGCAAACATAATCTGTTTGTAATATTGTAAACCCTTTCCTCAAAGACAGGTTGCCAAATTTTTCATGGCAGAATTGTCTTTTTAACAAACTCCGAAAAAATGAAACTAATTTTTCCCCAATACTGGACTATTTTAATTACTGAGATTTGATATATTACTGCTTTACTGAAATTAATTTATTTGGATACCAGAAAGAGTAAAACAAATTCAGGAAAAGCTAAGAAAAGGTTTTTTTTTTAAATGAAATATCTTGGATTTTTAAAAGAAAATATCATTGTATAGTAGATTATTGAGATTATATGAGATGGAATAAAATCCTATTAAAAATTGGTTTTGTTGCTTCAAGAGAAGGATGTTACTTTATCTTGCTTATGAATATTCAGTTCACTCTCTTTTTTTTAACTGCCTCCTCCTTCTTGAGCACAAAACAGAAATGCATAACCCCACATGGTAAACCGAAATAAAAAATCCTGCTGCAAAAAACCACTGCTAAATTGATGCCAATTTAATAAGCCATTTGCAGGGCCACTTCACTTAAAAGAAAAGAAACCCTTAAGGGCATCCTTGAGGTCATCCTGCCCTGTTAGCTCTGAGGCAAGCTGAGGCAAGCTGTCCTTGTCCCCAAAATAAGAGCAATATCTAAGGCTTTGAAAAAGGCAGCCTCAGACCAAGAGTTTGGTGGGTGCTGCCAAAGCCAGTTGAGTTCACCACTGCGTGGGCACCCAGCCCTGTGGGAAGTATCAGTGACATCTCTTGGTCACTTGCAAGGACAAGTGCCATTTCAGCTTCATTCAACTGTAAGTAAATACATGGTGCTCACAGAGAAGTTAGTTACCCTTTTTCTGCAGCAGAGGATTGGTCCATTTGGAACTTTAACCAATTTGCTTTCACAAAAATTACACCAGAATAAAATAGGATTTTATAAGGGAAAGAGTGGAGCATTAAATATGGATTGTCCCTTGCCTCCCCACAAGGAAGAAAAGACATTTTTAATTTGACAATATATGTAAAAACCATCTATTTTTTTTCCACATTTCCTTAACCGTAAATTGCAAATATGCAAGACTAACTCTGTGTATGTTAGCAGTCACTTCCCTGTGGTAAAGGAGGCATTTCTGGTCAGATGTTAAAAGTACTGGACCAGGGAAATGACAGATAAAGCCTGATCAAGGGCCAATGCTGAGAATATATCACCTGGAGGTGTGACAGGCTGCCCAGGCTGCAGTGAAAGGCTGAAGCAAGCCTGTCCAGCTTGGCCCTGAGTTCCCCTATCAAAAAAATCACTGGCAGGATATGTTGCAGCTTTCTACTTTGATGCTCCTTGTTCTGCCAGCCTGGAACTTGTTCATCCCCTGTCCCTTGTGGTGCAGGAGGATGTGGTTTGCCAAGTTCACCAGCTTCCTCTGAAAAGGGCATTTCTGTCCTGGCCATGGCTGGATACAGAGTAAGATTTACCCAAGCTGCCAGAGCTGAAATGACTGGAGACGTGTTTTTATATCTCCAGGGAGAGTCTCATATCAGCTGTGTATCAGCTGGATCACATCCCCAGAATCTCTGGAAAAGAGAGAAAAATGGCACTCCCCTGGAGAGAGGATGACTGATTTTGCATGCACAAGGATCAGTCAGGTGCAAGACAAAAGGGTGCAGTGTATGTTCAGACCTTCCTGAGCAAAGGGATGTTAGAGGGTTCTTCCCTTGAAAGGGTCTGCAGAGAAATATTCCTCTAAAAATGCTTGGTTGGAAACACATTTGCTATTATAATCTACTCAATAGATGGGAGCAAGATTTCATCAGGAGTTTTGATGGATCTAGGCAGATTCAGTGCTGCAATCAGATTGTGACCTAACCATGTCTTCTTTGACTCCTCCAGTAACTACCTGGAGATTGTCCTGCGGTTGATTGGCTTTTGTTACAGAAGTCTGTTTGGGCAGCAGTGAGGACGAGCAAGGAGCAGATGTTCAGGGAGCAGCAGAATCAGGGAGGAAAAGGCTTTTTCCTGTGGCTGCTATAATGTCTTGAATGGTGACGGGGAAGGTGTCTGAGCTTTTATTAATACTACAAATACATACATAGAGCAGGAATTGGGAGGAGGAAGGATCTGCCTGCTTTGCTGTCAGCTGAGGGGTTAGGCTGCCAGCAGTGAATGCTGACAGCAGCTGTTTTAAATCAGACTCTGTCAAGGTTTTGAAGGTGGAGGGAATGTGTTGTTAGAGGTGGGGCAGTGACCTGGAAGGAAGCAGCAAAAGCACTGGCAGCAGATGACATGTGGGTCAGAGGCAGCACAAAGCAGAAAGTTCTTGCTGGGCCAGGGCTGTCTGGCTCAGCTGGAGGTGGGTGCAGGAAGAAAATGAGGCATTTCTACATGGCCACATCTCTGTGCTAGGATGTAAGAGGAGGAGTGGGTTCTCCTCAGGCATTTGAACCAGCTGAGCTGTTCAAAGGAATGGGGAAAGAAGTCAGGTGCAGCTGGTTTTTGGAACATTCTCACCAAAGGCTGTGGCTGGGAGCTGTCTTGCCTCCTGCCAGTGTGCTGGGAGGAGTTCCTTTCCCACGCCACCTGACTGCAGCCTGTGGATATTGGCAGTGTATGTTGCCATGAGAAGATGCTGTGTAGGAACACTCAAATTGCTTCCTTGTGGCTGTTTTCTGGGTACCAGGAGCAGTGTAACTGCCTTAGATCATCCCCAAATGTGGGCTGCGTTCAAGAACAACATGGTCAGGTGGGGAACAGTATCTGGAGGCTGTGCTGCTGGTTGTGCATGATTTACCTCACCCAGCTTTGCATCCTGCTGAGGGTTCTCTTATCAGAGACAATAGCAGAGGCTCTGCTGCCTGAGAGTCAGCACTGGGGGTGGAGGATAAGCAGATAAACATAATCTGTACATGAAGGAGGTTAATCAATCACTGAAACAACTTACCAGTGCTTGTGGGAGACCCTTCACCTCTTACAATTGCTAAATAAAAGATGATGTATGGCTTTTTAAAAATATAAAATACATATGTATGAGTGAGTTCAGTGACATTTTCTGCCTTGTTCTAAACAAAAACCAGGCTATGAGCCATGATGATTTCTGGCCTCACAAAAATGACTCTATACATAATATATAGAGTTCTAATGAATATTAGAAGTATTATATTAATTTTCTCTTGAAATATGTGTACTCTTATGTCTGGATCCTTCTTTTGATACACAAATAGATTTAATATCAAGTTGATTCCTCATAGCTAGTGACCTTCATTTATTCTGGCATAAAACAGCTAGTATTTTTCCAAGTGTTCCATAATCTTCTAGAATTAACAATGAAAAGCTGAAGGGAAGTCTTGGAGTCCAGAACTGCTACAGAACAGCAATGTGAAAAAAATTGTATCCTTAATATTAGCAGAGCGTGACCAAGCATGAATTGCAGAAAGGTCAGGATTTATGTAAATTAGGGGACTTTGAATATGAAGCCAAAACCCACTGAACAGTCTGGAGTGTCTCCCTGGGGAAGCATTTCACCATGTTTCAGGCCCATTTGGTCTCTTGCTTCTTTTCCACACACGGGCTCATGGCCCCCAGGTGTGGCAGTGAGTGGAAAGAGCTATTTTTAAAGATGACAGGCTGCATTTTGCTAGGATGTATCTTTGTGTAGCTTGCTAGTGATTTCCAGGGGGTAGCTCACCAGAACTGCCCAGAGTAGTTGGATCTGGTTTTTTTGGCCTTTTGGTGTGTGCAGCTGCTGCTTTCCACATGCCTCACCAGTTGTGGCATTGGAATCAGGCTCCACTTTGGAGGGGAGCAGCACAGGAAGGAAGGCAGTGCCAGCACACCCTGCAAAAGGAGCAGGAGGGCCAAAGGCATGAAATTTTGGAAGTGGGCGAGATGCCCAGTCAGGAGCACAATTACTCATGGCCTTGGCTCTGCTGTATTTGTAGTCAAGGAATTTTGTAAACCCCTTGTTCCTGGTTAAGTGTGTCATCTTGTTAGTGACAGCCTCATGTCATATCCCGAAGTAAAATACCTTTATCAGAAGCTCTGTAAATTAAATTGCTACTTTACATTAGACTTTTTTCCGGCGGTTGTGAATTCCTTGGAGATGCTTTGCTTTATTAACAAGAGGAGCGTGGGCTCTGCCAGAAGCAGAGAAGAAATAGGTTATGATTTCCAAAGGATAGGATTTCAAAAGCCCCTGCATCTGCAGAGCTAGAGTTTAAACCTTTTCTTACAAATGCTGTCCTTGCCGGGTTGGTCCCAGCCTGGGAATGTCAAACATCAGTTCTCACACACTAATTTTTTGCCTTGTGGTTTCCTGTGCTCTGTGCTCAGGTATTGGTCCCAGTAAAGGTCCAAATGTGCAAATTTAGGCCTACTGTAAGCTTTTTGCAAAAGCTCTTAAAAACTCACCAAACTGAACTGTGAAGTGCTATAGGCATGAATTATTCTACTTAAATGATTTCCAATTACTTCAGGATTTAAGCCAGACGTAGATAAAGCCAGCAATGTAGTGAAGTAAATTCGGAGAAACAGAGTTCAGTTATTTTTAATTTGGGCAACAGAACGCATCTATCAAACAAAACACAATCCTCTCTTTAGTTGTTTCTGGACATGACTAGAAGCACTAATATTTTTGCAGCTTGATTTTTAGCTTCTTTTCACCTCATATTCCCTCTGCTTTGAAGAACACTGTACCCTTAGCCAGAACATTTAAACTTGCAGCCCTCTTCTTTGGCCTCACACTAAAAGTGTTTTTATTAGATAATATTTTTCAGTGTCATAATTTACTTGACAAAGTAAAAACTCATTGTGGGAGACTATAATCTCAACCCTGGTGTGACAGTGTGTGCCCTATTGCCCTGTGCAGAGTCTGTGGAGAGAATGCAAGGAAAGCAGGTCCCAACTCACAGCAATCCTGAGATTGCAACCGAGATATTGGCTACTCACAGAAGAGAGGATCCTGCCAAGGAGGTTTTGTCGCTGATTTTTCTTGGTGTCTATGCAGAATTGAAGAGCTGGCTCTGGAGCAGGTAGGATGGGGAAGAGGAAAAACTCTGCCATGACTCCCTTTTGGAAGTCCTCATGTCTTCTGAGATTACTGTTTTAGAGATTGAATTTTGCTGTACCTGTAAGTCAACAGTGGGGCAAGAACTAATTTCTTTTTTTTTTTTGTTTTCAGTATGTTACAGGAAAAGCCAGCTTTATCTCCTTGATGTGATTGTTTTTAGGATGGTGAAGAAGCCTTTGGCACGAGAAGGATGTTTTTCCAATTAAATACAAAGTCAGGTCATATACCCAGTTTTTTCTCAGCTGGCTGTCAGTCTGAGCAGCAATGTGCCAGACAGTGTTGTCTAGTGCCTTGCTGGTAAAAAAAGGCAATCAAACCAGTTCCTGCATGCTCCCTTTCTGAGGAGTTAGGTCCCTTCAGTTAAATAAGGTCTTCTTGTAGAGATGTGAATTCTGGTGAACCTCTGCATGAAAGCCTTAATATCCAGGATATAACTGTCTCTTTTAGTGAGATTTGTTGCAGACCAAATTAAATCAGTGAAGGAAGTTCAGCTCTCTTTCTGATAGCACTCCCTTAAGGATCAGTGATTTTAATCTTGAATATAGCAAACACAACATTCTTAAAATGTTTGATGTTAATGGGAATGTATCCCCATTGAAGTCAATCATAAAATGATCTTCATTTCAGTGAAAATAATTCTAAAATGCCATCTGAGAAAAGCCTTCCAGGCAAAATTTTAACTCTACAGAATATATTTTACCTTGTCAGACCATCTGAAAGACTTTTTTATCTAACTTTATTTAGACTTCTGGTTGGTAGTAATCTCCCAATAGTCAGAGAGAGTGAGCATTTCCAGATGGCAAATCATTGTAGCCACCAGTGATGCCCTTTTTAAAACAGGATCAACTAATCTGTGAAGGTTTGGATTGCTGTGCATTAACTGGGGTCTCTACACTACTGACTGTATGACTTTAGATACCTGTAGTTCACTCCAAAGATGTTTGTTCCTCACTGTTGGAGTCCAGGAAAAACCTGGGAACTTTTCCTGCTCCTCTGGGTGAGCTGAGAGCACCAAAGAAATGAGGAGATGGTTGTTTAGTGTACCACAGAGTGTGGAGTTGTAGTTTTTAGATTTTGCTATATATATTGTATGGAGCCAACATGGAGATTCTAGGGTGTTGGCTTCTTCTTCTTCTTCTTCATCTTCTTTCTTCTCTTTCTCTTCCTTTATTCTCTCTGACATGAGTTCCTGTGGTTTGCTAATTGGTAGATAGAATTTAGTGTAGAGGAGACATATCAATAAGGTTGATATTAACTGGTTTTGGGAACAAAATAAGATACGTAAAGTTTTCTAACTGGTTGATAATAGATATAAAAGCTACCTGCTTCTGGTAGCCATTGCCATTCTGTCCCCGTGTTCCTGGAGGTCACAGCACAGTCTGTGCCTCTGAAACTTTGATAAGAAAGGAAAATAAACAAGCTTTGAAACAGCAAAAAGAAGCTTCATTTCATCTTTTCAGGACATGGGACATTGAAATCAGGAACACAGCCAGGCCAGGAGCCAGTAGGATCCAAAAGAACACCCAACATTTACCATATATGCTTAGGTGCTTATAAGAAAGGTTAAACTTAGTCTGTCTGTCTCTGTCAAAATGTGTGTGGATACAGTTGCAGCTCATACTAGAGACGAATTTAATTTCAAAGAACTCAGATGACCCGTTCTTTAAAAGCCCCCACCTTGATCACTGCCAATTTTCCAGGCAATGAATGCAAATAATACTGTCATTTTTTTTAACCTTTCCCTTACACATTGCCTTTGCGATTCAGAGATTTTTCTCTTCACTGGTTTTGTTTGTTTGTTTTCTCCTCTGTACTCCTAGGAAGCTGTAAGCTCTTGCAGGGCAGTGCTGGTTTAAAGCTTAGTGAAACCATGCCTCAGATGTTTTTATCTCCAAGACCTGCACTGCGATGTTGTGACTCTCCCTAGTGCCAGTAGGAGTCACACCGCTGTGGAGAGCAGCAGAAAGAAGCAATTTCCTGTAGTTCTTTTGTCATTTCCATTCTAGTCAGGGCTATAAGTGGGTAAATTTTGTTCAGAAAAAAAAAATTGTTTGAAAATCAGGAAAACACTTTGAAAATTTGTTTGATTTTGCAAATAATTCAGGGAAAAGGTGAAAAAAAGGTCGTATTACAACATACCCCAAATCTTCTTGACCAGTATATCCTTTCTTATCAGGCATTATTAACTTGAAGTTATTTGTAGACCGGAGTAATTTTATCTAGCCAGGGACATGCTTTTTAGTCTTCTTTTTTATTTATCTGCTCTGCATGAGAAACCCCTTATGCTTTGTTGGAATCTAAGGGTATGTAGAGTCACAAGATTGCTCTGCAGAGGGCACCCTGAGTGTCAGAGAAGCCATAGAGCCATGGAGAATGATTCCAGTGTGTCCTGTTTTCCAGCTGGGCTGGCAGAAGAGCTATGTTGCCAGTGTGTGCTGTACTGCAAGACAACCATCTTCTGGCTAAAACACAGCTCAGTAACCCTGGTGAAGTGGCCAGCATGACTCAGAAAGGCTCAAGTCCTGGAATGGCTGCCACAAACAGGAAGCCAACCCTCAAAGAAACGCACTGATGTGCACACACCCACTGCTAATTTGGGCACAGTAAATATCATCCTGACTCATCTGTTGGCTTTCTCTGCCACTCTTTCTGGAGGATGAGGACTGCAGGTTTTGTGGATGGTGTTTCTAACAGGAAAATCAAATGCTTCAAGCCAGCAGAAAAACTACTCACATCCCTTTCTCACTACTAAAATTTCCACATAATCCTGACTGAAAAAAATATACAGTTTTGGAAATAAATCTAGAGGTAGGCTCCAAGGGGAAGATTCTTTATAGTTATTTTTGTTCTTGTAATTAGATACCTGAGGGGGGACAAAAATCTTTCTGTTAGAGTATAAAGTGCTTACGAGTTAATGAAATGGAATCAATAGCAGGAATATTAAGTGATGACATTATGTTCTCCATTAATTTGCTTTGCATTTATCAGCATTCACTTATCTTGAACCTCTTAAAAGAACTGGTGATTGAAAAGACATTTGTCTTGAAAGCATAAGGATTTTTTTCTGAAAAGCATCTATTGTTAACAGTCCCAGGTGCAAACCATCTAATTGTACCATTGGTACCACTGGGGTCTCCTTTATCTTTTCTTTTTGCAGTTCCAAGGTTTAGTTACATTAGTTTCTATTTGTACTAGTCAATCTCATTCAGGCTGGAAAAGTGTTCCCTCTCTAAAATGCTCTTTCAGGGAGGAAAAGGGCTACAGGAAAAATGAGAGAGCTCTGTATTCTGGAGAGATATTTATCTCAGTTCTAAGGCTGGCACAAAGCTTACAAATCTCCTAAATCCTCCCTTTAAGCCTTCCCAGAGCATGACTCTGAATGCTTCCAGGTGTGGGTTCCTTATGCAGGGCTGTGTTTCACTGCATAAAGCATTTCTAGAAGATGTGGCAAGAAGAAAAGCCAGAAGAATCAATGTACAAAACTAGCACCTTCCCCATTTGTTTGCTTGTGGTTTTAATCTCACCTTCAAAATCTTCTAGAAGTCAGGTGGGGAATCTCTAAACAGGAGACAACCAAAATCTCTGTAAAGAAGGTGGCTTAAGGTAAGCTGTGATGGTGACCATGGTGAGTTGATGCCCAAGAGAAATGTCTAGTAAAGATAAGAAAGGCACTCAGTTTGCAGGTAAAAAGCAGCATCTTAATCACAAAGCACTGTTCTGTTCTATATCCAGCACCTGCCTGCATGCTGGGCCCAGCTCTCAGCTGGTAGCCAAGGGATGGACTCTCACTTTGCTAAGTGAGCTCAACAGCTCCCAGAGTGGCTTCCTGGAGCATCCTCTGGTGCACTGCAGGCTTCAGAGAGCAAAGCTTTGTCCAGGCTCTGTGCTAGGCATTTCTGGAGTGTCACTGATGGCTTGTCTCCTGGTTTTTATTCTGTTTCTCTTCAGAGCTTTGTACTAGACCAGACAGGTTCCAGAAAAGGCTTTGCTTTTTTTACCCCCATTTTGGGATGAGGAGCCAGGCCAGCAGCCTGCAGGCAGTTTCCCCTAACATTTATTGAAACCTTTCAGCTTCAACAGCTCCACATGAGCCGGTACTGAACCATAAGTGCCAAACTAATTTTTACAGGTGGATAAATGAGGTGCCTGAGTGTTTGCACATGTGCCCCATTTATTTCAATTGGCAGTGTAACATATTAGCTCGGGCCATAGGCCCCAGCCCCATGAAAGAAAGTGAGGTGGAATAAATCAGTTCAAAGCACTGACGCTCCTGAGGCAGATTTATTCCAGCTAGCTGAAGATCAAGTAGTGCTGAAGCAGGCTCCAGGTAGCAGGGCAGTACAAGGCTGTTCAAGGCCCTGAACAGCTAAGTATTCAGAGATTATTTCAAAGATTTTACTATGTGAAGGCTTACAGCTCCCAGAAAGAGGCAGGCTTTCCATCTAAAAAGTACTCCTAAAGTTCCAGTGCAATGCCATACCTATCATAATTTTTCTTCCCTAGAATGAGGGGTGGGACAAAACTATATTTTCCCATTTCTGTGGTGTTTTGGAGTGGTTTAGTTATGCATTATTAATGGTAGCCAATTAACCAAGATGGTTGCAAACATTGAGTTTCATCAAGGTTTAATGACAAATGCCATGGACTAATCACTATCTTGTTTCTGTTAATTGTTAGCAATTATGTTTCCACTATTACCCACTCATGCACACCACCCAAACTCACAAAGGCATGTGCATCCTCCTTACCCATCCAAGGTGGCTCCCCCCACCCATGGAATCTTCTCACTTCTTTTCATCTCCCAAGGATCTTTTTCTTCCATGCCCCTAATCCTGCCCTTTGGTCCTGCCGTGGGTGTCTGTGGTGGGTGCAGGCAGTAGTGGGAAATAGGGGCTAGCTGCTCTGGGAGGTGTGTTTGTGCTGGGCTGGTTAACACCAAACAGCTCCATGGTGCTCAGCCTAGTTCAGACAGAGAATAAAAAGGAGGCACTCCCCAGAGCCCAGTGTGACCCAGGAGATGAGAAAGTGCATGCAAGGGAATTTGAAGAGACTGAGGTCAACGTGGGTCTTCAGCTAGTGTGGCATCAGCCAGATGTGTGAAGTGGGCACTGCTTTTAAAATAATGTAGGCCTGGGGTGCTTACATTAGCCTTCCTGCCTAAATGATGTTAAGGGTAAGGAGACTTTTATTTAGCTTTTCAAAAAGAGGTAGATCCTGAATACAGGAAAGGTTTTGGTGTGTGAGGGTTTTTTTAATCTCTGTAGAAAATTCCAAGAGGATTTTCTGTGTTGGAAAAGCACAAGTTGACTGTCTTGACTGAAGAATGGCAATGGGAAAACAAAGTGATGATATGTAGCACTGGGTTGCCAAGAAACTTTCTGGCTTGCTGATTCTGTAAGTATGCCATTAGAAACTAGATCTGAAACAAGATGTGCCTCTTTTCATGTTCTTGTCTTATAGAGCAATTTAAACATTGATTGATTATCTATTCTGCTATCCATGATGTTGGAAGGAGTTAGTGTGCTATTTTGTGAAATTGTCTTTCTCTTTTATTTTATAATGGGGACTTCTTAGATGTTGCTCCAGTTCTTGTAGCTCCCAGAATTTGGTGTTACTCTTCAATGAAATGAGCAATGTTAAGGCATAACCCATCCCATAATGGGGTGCTGTCTTATCTCAGCTTCACTTCAATGAGAGTGAAACACATATTGAACCACTTTGCTGAATTGCAGTATTTATTATTTAGGCATGCAACATCCGCTCTGTTATGGAGTAGCAGTCTGAGAATACCAGGTCAGCCTGAATAACTCTCAGCAATTACCAGCTGCTCCATTTATTTGTGGAAGCAGTTTGTGTAATTCATTAAGTATCTTTAAATGTAATGCACAAAGTTTGTTGTGTTTTAGCTTTTGCCCTAAGAATTTTGACTGTATTTTGGGCTCTGCCTCCTGCAGAGTCATTTTTGGCTGATGAGAAACAGAGTAGGAAATGAGCGAAAAGACAAATTCTCTTTGTCATACCATAGAACAGTATAATTTGTTAGTAAAAGATAACACCATTTGTTCTAACAGCTCGTTGGCAGTAGCAATTTACCTTCCAACCTGGAGTATCTGATTTTGACCTCTTATATGTCTTTTATACCACTGTAGTTTTAAGATTCTTAACAGCATTTTGATTTAGGTGCAAATGCAGCAATGTGATTAAATCAGGATGAAGCATCTACTTAAAGCTAATTATGTACTTAAATATGCTGCTGAAGATGACTTTCCTACTGATTTATGCAAGGGGAAAATTGAGACCAAAAATACTTATGAAATAAGGCAGGCATCTATTTCTTTTGAGACACCATATCCTATCTCCTCCTCTTTTTTCCATATCTCTGTGCTAAAAAACTTTTTTTTTTTTTTGCTTTTTAAAGATTCGATAATGGTGTTTTCTGCAGCTATGCTGATGTCCTCAAATTTATGCCAGTAAGTCAAATCTCCATTAGCTTTCTGTCTTTCCTTAGCAGTCTCACTAGGCCTATAGTGTCTTTTAAAACAGTTTTGCTGCTAGAACTTCTATTTAGCTTTTTTTTTGTTGTTGTTCTATCTTCTGGAAAAATTGATGTCGACAGAGACTATTGAGCTTTAAATCTTTGGGTTCCTTCAGCCTCACAATTAGTGACGATGGGGCTGTCCCAGAGCCTCTGCAGGATGTGCCAAGCCTGTCAGAACTCAGGGAACTCTCTGCTCACCCCTTTAGGAGTGCAGCCTTGCCCTCTGCTTCACAGCTCTGGAGTAACAAGGGAAGGCCAAAGCAGCTGGGCTTTCTCAGAACACTCTAATATTGGAGCATCTCACCTGTTTTCCACTGGACAATGTTTTCCAAAGCCCAGGGCCTGACCCAGTGTGGGCAGACTGGGTCATCTGTTTAGGCATGGCTAACTGGTACCATCTACAATTGGGTGCTGCTTCCAGCCTGCTCCTGTCCCACACTTGTTCCTAGGATCCCAGCCTTGCAGTTGCTGTTGCTGTTGGAGGGAAGAGGCCCTCTTGCTGGCACTTGCAGTAGAGCACCTGAACAAAGCCCAGGCAACAATTTTCCTCTTCATTTCCAGGCACAGTGTTTTGCCGAGAATTTATCTGGCTTTGTGGTCACTCCAAGCTTGGAAATAACCTTAGTGTTGTTGTATAAGGTGGGAAGTCTTTCCACGTGGCAGGTTAACTTACAGTCCCTCACAATTTACAGCTACAGAGAAAACAAAGATAACTTGTGTCCAAGAAGAAGTTTGGTGTCTGGATTGCTGCACTCAGGACTATTCATCTATCCCTTATTTCAAAGTTTATTAAAATCACTGCTTTTCATGATGAGTGGTGATGGTCAATAACAAATATTGACCCGAAATCCATAATAGGCACTCTGGCATGCTGCTCGATACATCATGCCAAGTGTGGTTAGAATTCTACCCTGGTGCTTTGCTGCCATGCCCTTGAGCTACTCATTAATGTTTGTGCAAAGAGTGCCTAAAACACAAACATGCCTAAAATGTGAGCACACCAGAACATGTGTTGATGGCCAAATTACGTGCACCAGTGGCACATGCTTCACTAAGGCCTGAGTGAGCGTAGGTAGCTCAGTTTGGCTTTGCCTGGTGCAACATTTTGCCTTTCCAAGGCTGACACATCCCTGCAAGTGGGGCAGAGGCACACGGTGTCCTGGGCAGCCTGTGCAGAGTGCACAGGAGAGAGGATGCTCCCCTTTAGTACAGTTAACACCTGGGGACAGAAGCGTTTCCTTCCTGCACAGGTCTTGCCAGGCAGCAGACAGGGCATCCCTTCAGAGTCATATGCACAAAGAAGGCATAACCTGGTTTTGATGGTGGAGATACCAAAGTGCAGGACAAGAGGCTCTGAAGCTGGAATGTGGTGGGCTGGGAAGAAGCTCCCCAGACCTCTCTCTGCAGCACTGAGCCATAGCTCCCGGTGAATCAGTGCTTCCAGGTGTCTGGAGCAGCATGCAGCCTATGGCAAAGATTGCAAGTAAAAGAGCTGTGAAAAAAACCCGTGCAGAGTTCTTGAGGGCAGCTGAGAGCAATTTTTAAAGAGGCCTAATGTAAATTGTAATGTTTTGCCTTGGAAACCTTCTGCTCTCACAAGCTGCTTTCATTTGCGTATTTAGAGAAACAATGCGGTGTGTTGGGGCCTCAGTTTGGGTCAGGCTGCCTCAATATCGTGAGTGAAGAGTAATCATAAGATCCTGTCTCTTTGAAGTAGAAAAGCCAGAAAATCTTCTTGTTGAGCCTTCTTGTTATCACAGAGGTTTACAATTTATGTGGTATTTGTCTTTTAACCCTGAAAAGAGGGGTGGCAGCAAATTGTATTCAGATGTGCAGATAAGCTCTAATATATGGAAAGAGCCCAACACTCAGAAAAAGCTCTCTGTGGGCTTCGATATATACATTTGCCTAAGTAAAAATTCCAGGTTTATGCCAGAATATGTATTTGGGAATTTATAAGAGGGGGTTAATACTCTAGTTTGAAAGGGAAATAGGGGAGTTTTGAGGGCAATGTTCTCTCCACTGTCCAAACCAAGAGCCACAGCAAGAGGACAATTCCTAGATCTGGTCCCATAAATTCAGCAAGACCTCATCTGCTTAGGAGCAAGCATTAATTGCTGCTGATTGAAGCAATTTACTTAACCAGTGGTGAAAACAGACATACAACCCTACCCATTGGAATTAGACACTCTCCAGGTGGCCAGAAAAGAAGCACGTGGAGATGTGGACTCTTCTGGAGCCACAGGATGAGCACAGAAATGGAGAGAACTCTCTCCTTTATTTTCAGCTTTGTGGCAGTGCTTACTTATGAGCACTTAACCCTGAGGAAAAGGTCAGCCTTTGGCTCCTGCAGAGAAGAAATGAAGGGATCCAATAGCACAGCAATTCTTCGGTTCTCTTTTCTTTTGCAGCTATGCATGATTCATGGGTTACATTAGCATCCCTCCAGCAGAAGGACATGGATCATTAACACACCAGTCCGGAGGATACATGAGTGACTTCTCTCTGCTTTTGTTACAAATCACATTGTCTACCTCGCACACTGCCAACTTTACCTGTGGCTCTCAGCACTCCCCATTTGCAAGGAAATTCTCTGTGCTCCAACGTGTCATGTTAGATGCACCTCCTGTACAAGGAAGCCACCTCCTGTACAAACAAACCCTACCACTTCAGGAAAATGTGCACTGATGAAAGCAGTCCAGGAAGAGTTACACAGAGCAGCTTAACTTACACTCTGGAGCAGGTCACACTAATGTAATTGCTGACCCTCTGCCTTTGCACAGCCAAGTGTCACCACTGCAGTACTACTGCCAGCTGCCCTGGGTGGAGACGACACCCTTCTGGCTCACTTTTAGTTCAGGTCAGACAAAAGGATGTTGTGTGTCAAACTTGAAGACCATTTGAGATTTTTTTTTTTTTTTCTCTCAGTGTGTGTTTGTGGATGCTGACTTCTTTGTTAAAGAGAGATTTTTTTGACATTTCTGTGTCTGTGAGAAAAACTGTTCCCATGCAGCCAAGGTTGAGAAAAAAGAAAACAGACCTGACAAACACCACATGTTGTTGACTGTCTCTCCTTGTTTTTTCTGAGATATTTTTACACTAGTATTTTTCCTTTTCAACCTATTGTATTAGGGAGGGGTCTTTCATTTTAGCCAATAGTTTAGATTCATTGTGAAACTGAAAATTTATAGCGTACGCTGAAATAAAAAAGTTAGTTCCTGCCTCTTCAAATTTCTAAGTATGGAGTTTGTGTTGCCTTCTGCCTGTTCACGAGGTTCAACAACAACGTGTTCTCTTTGCAAAATAGTAGCTGCAAAACGCATAAGAACTGTTGCCCAAGATGCCTGATTGGACAGTAAAAAGCTATAGATTAATAAATAGGCCAGGGACAGGATGGAAATACCAAAAAGTACCAAATGGATCATCAGTGGAGCACAGTGTGATCAAAGGTATGCTTATTTGCAATAGCCTATGCACAGAGGAAAATGAGATGTTTTTATTTGTCCGAGTGGCAGTAAATTTGCACAGTAACACTGAATTTTGGGGTTACATATGTGAGTGTTCAAGATCAGACCTCTTTGCTAAACCTCATTTTCTCAGCTAAGCTCCAGTCTACTCAGTGAATTACTACTCCACCTAGCAAAGCCTGCTTGTCTTCCCAGCAGGTTCCCCTGGAGTGAATGAAAAGGCATCTTTCCCTCTGCAGCTGAGAGAACCTCCCTATGTGCCCCTGTCCTTTACGACTGGGGTTACCTGGGAGTGGGAATTGCAGTCCAGCCCTTTACAGTGCTGCCAGAGTGAAATAAGAGTCATGTCCTGGAGTCCCACCACAGATGCATCTAAAACATGCCCTCAAGCAAATATAAGATCACTGTCATTAAAAGTAAGATATTTCAATATAAACATCCACCTTTATCCTTGCAGCTCTTACAGGGATGAGCCAGCTGTTCAAGTGTGATTTTTTTCTCCTCGGTTAGCAATTTCAGGAAATCAAAATACGTGTTAGGTGAAGTGAAAGCTTACAGATTTGTGGCCATCTGGGACTAATCTCCTGCCCAGTCTCCAAAGAGATCGTGCTTTTCAAGGCACTGCATGCAGGCAGCTGTGTTTGCATAGTGTTTTTTGTGGGCTCACCATTTCTCAACAACCAACTTCCAAAAGTCTCACTTGACTCCTACTTATAGGTAAAAAGAGTTGCAGAAAAACTAAGATTGGTTTGGTCTATTTTTGTCCCAGAAGGTGTCACTGAAGAGCTAGGAAAGTTGCAGGTTTAGTGATAGTTTGAACTGAGATCTTAACTGCAGCCTCAGGAGGTGGAGCCTGGAGGTTAGAAGCAATTTAGAGTCACACATTCCTGTGCCTACTGGGGACTGAAGATCTGGAGAATTTTGCATCACAGAATAAATACCCTGCAACTTGCAATGCTGTGTTATTCCTCAGCTAAGTCATCTTACGTTCTGTAACAAAACGAAACCGTACTTGGGAGGTGCTCTTGGGGAGGGGTCCATGAGTTTGGAGGTGCTTTTTTATGACAATACTTCTAAGGGATTTTGTTCATCTTCTTGCTCTTTGCTTTACACCTATTGTGTCAACATTATGTTATAAAGCACAACCATCATGCTTTTACTGTCTAGGTCTTTAGGCCTTTTCTTTAGAAGAGGAGGAAGAAATTGGATTTCCAATTGCTTTGCTATGATTTATTATGCATTATTGCTAGACACAGAAGTAGCACAGATCTGGCAATGATGTAAGAGGCCTCAAGCAGATTGTCCTGTGAATTGCACAAAGAAAAACAAGTTGAACGCAGCAAGCTGGGTGTCCTTCTCTCCATTTGGAAAAGGGAGTTTGACTTACTGTTTTAAGTCTTTCCTCCGACGTTAAGCATCTTAGGAGACTTGATCTGATACATAAAGCAGATACATGAAGGATACTCGCCTCCATGATCGGTATTGGAAAGGAATTCATCATTGATGTGGCTAGAGTAGAAAACCCTCTCAAAAGGATATTAAATGTTCTGCTTTTAGCCAGTCTCTTAACTACTGAAGACCAGGCTGTGATCTGATCTGATGTGGGGGTAAGATTATCCTACACCAGCCTACTGCAGGTTGTCCGTTCCCTCCCCAGAAACATCTGCTACTGTCTGAGGCAGGATAATGGACCAGATTATTGCATCCATGTTCCCATTCCTGGGCTTTAAAGAAAGTAATTGGAGGGTCTTAAAAAAAAAAGAAAAAAGAGTGGGCTAGCTGATAAGTTGAGCTATACACTGGTACATTTCCAGCCAATTCTCTGCTTTTCAGGGTACTGGTGTTGCAGATCTCCTCCTTTCCTCTAGTTTCTGATAGCGTGTTCTCATCTGAATTGGTTTGTCTTGCCTATAGATTAATAGAGCACAGCTTTTTGACATACTGTAGCTCTCTGAGGTAAAGAACAAAGGAGGAAGACTAAATTTTTCCCTGTCAGAGCTATGTCAGGTTCATTGCTCCAACAGACTTCCAAGGTGTGAAGGAAGGAATATTAAAAAATGTCCTATTGTCACTAAAAAGTCTGTCTTCTTATTTGATAAAAAACACTCAAAGTTTCACTCAGGTGAAAAATTCAAATATTTTTCCTAACCTTCTCAGCACCAGATGAACCATACAGTGGCTGCAAGTACTTTTAATGGCAGAAATACCATAAACTTGTAGGAATGTATAAGTGAAACTGTTATTTTGTTTCAATAAGAAGAAAATTAGCTGGAAAACACACATTTTTAACAACATAATAGAGTATACAGAGTGACATTCTGCTAAAAACTTTGGTGTTCACACTGAGGGAGTAGAGCAGCAGAGACTTGCAGGTTTCAGTGCTGGAATTTTGCCATTTAATCTTTCCTCTGGCAGATTAGCATGGAGATTACACAGCCTCTGTGCATTGTTATTCACAGAAATAAAACCTATAAGAGTTTGTTCAGCCGTACTCCCCACTTCACTTATCCATTTTTTATTTCAGCTGCAAATCTGCTAAGGATTTCAGCCTTTAGCTTAGGGTTATCAGAATGGCATTGTGAGTGGATAACATCTGTTTCAGCTTTCATCCATCTAGAACACAAGCATTAATCACTAGAAATGGAGTGTGAAATGGAAAGAAAAGTTAAATGCACATTTGATTCTGAATGCTCTTGGAGATAATGTCTTTCAGGACCTGACCTGAGGGAGAACTTCACTGCACTGTGTTTGCCAGTGCATCCTACATGAAAAGCTGGTCATTATCTGATAGAAATTCTGCTTTTTTCAGTTTATTTTAAAGGCACAAACCTTGCCCTGTCTCATTTAAAAGAAATGTTTAAAACAACTAACCCCAAAACAGTGTATCTGTTTAGCTTAATTTGGTTATGGTCATCACTAAAGTTCCTCTTTCCAGGCTTTCTGTGCCCCAGCTCATACCTGGAGCCCTGAGCTGTTGCAGCCTCGTGCTGCAAATGGGTACCTGTGGCCATGCTTTCCTGGGGTACTGAGGAATATAGAGCAAGGACTAGGGACAATCTTGGACCAAGACACACTGAGCTGACTCAATAGGCCTTTTCCATCTCGAGTTTCTAGATTTTCACTGATGCTGTAAGGAACTGTGTTGAGTTTTTATTGGTCTGGCATGTGTCATGGGAGCTAGACTCTTAATTTTTAACTCTAAGAACAACGAGCAGCCCTGCCTTGATGGGAGCACTTAGGCACGAGATACTGTGAGCAGAGTTAATTTGGCTTGCTGCTGAGCGTGTGTACTTCCCTGACAGCTGCGTGGGAAATTTTTACAGCACAGTGGGCTGGATTTGCTCCATTTTGTGAGGACTTATGTGTTCCAGGTACCCTCTCTGCATTGGAAAACACTTTGGGTGTTATGGTGGCTGTGGAAAGCTAGAGATGGAAGATGGCTATATTCAGACCTAGCTGATGATACATGTTTTATATGCATCACCTTTTGCAGAGGTGATTTCCAGCTTTGCTTCTTGCATCACTATATGCTCAAAAAGCAGGCAGTAACCATTTTCTGAACCTCTCAGAGAAGGCTTTTCCAAGAATGTCTCTGAAACCACAGAGTATAGTTCATTCATAGCAGTCAATACTACCTACTTCTGTCATTTTAAAACCTCTTTTTCATCAACAGATAGCAAGTTTGTCAAGGCATAATTTCTGTGCAGCATAATGAATTCAGCAGTCCTGTCCCTGTATCCTTTATCATTCTCTTCCCTTGCCATACTTTGAGACAAACTATTCTCAGCTATCTATCTGGATCTCTCGAGGTCCCTGAAGAAAGCCATTATAGCTCATTAAAAACATCCCAACAACCCTTGCCCATCCATCAGGTCAGTGCTATATCTCTGGAAGCATCCTGTTTCCAGATCCTAAGAAGGATGTCTCTCTGAGGACAAGAGACTTGTTAACAAAAGTATTATTTCTCTAGCATTTCAAAGCTGAGCCCACTCCTAACCTTTTCATAAAAACTATTTCAGTTGCTGCCCTCCCTCTGACTTCCTTGCAGTTTAACTGTAGGTAGACTTAAATATATTCATTTTATGCATAGCAGCATCCAAGCTTGCTCTGTATTCTGGGAAGTGTTTCTGCAGGCTCTCTGGTCCTTTCATTTCCTTGTGTGCTTTGTTAAGAAGTGAAATAGTTAATGTTTACTGCATTACAGTCACAATACTTGTCAGCTGAGTTGGCATCTTTTCAAGTGAAGGCGAATGTCATGCAGCAGAGATCACTTCAGTCTCTCTTCAAACTCAGCTTATCAACATGGGATAGTTATAACAGAAGGGGAGAGGCTTTGAACCTCTTTAATTAAACCAGCAGTAGTTCCCAGGAGGACACTTTGTGTCTAAAATCAAGGCCTGTCTTTTTTACTGTACATTGCTGCATATTCTTTAAGCTATTCTGACAAGATCCATTCTTCACCTAAAATCAGAATGTCCACCCCAGTCTAACATGAATCATCTCATTAGACTTGTATAACCAGGAAAAAAACAACTGCACAGATAAGCTCACAGATACCTATTTATATTCACTTTGTGTTTAGAAAGATCCTTTCCTATTCTAACAGAGAAGAATTTACTTTTACAAGTGAGCTGAGGATCTGCCAGGCAGCTGCCAGACATCAAATCCTTTGTGTTTTCCGGAGCTGATTCCATTTACCTGTGCTTTGAGTAAGAATTGAGAGTCTGACACCTCCCCAGATAGTGCTCTCCTACCTTTCCATCCCCAGCCTCCCTCTACCAAGCAAGCTTTTCTTTCTGTTACAAAATTTAAACAAAAAAAAAAAGAAAGAAAAGAAAAAACAAGAGAGAGGACAGGGAGAGATAAATTATTTGCCTTATGCTTTTAAGGTTATGCTATTTATGCTATATCTTACTGGCCTTCTTATAAAAAAGACATATAAAGACATTTCTTACTTGGTTTTTCTTCTGCACAGGCAAAAGCCTAAACATAGAATACCATCTCTGACTGACTTGTTTCTTCTATAAACATAAGTTTTCTTCTTTGCAGGTCTTTTTAGCTTTGAAAATATCCTCTATTCTGAAAACTGGTGCTTTTAGAAACTCCCTGAGTCTTTTAAAGGGAAAATCTAATGAACTCACAGGAAAGCAAGAGAGAAGGAGTCAGTGACTGTTTTTCTGTACAAGCACTGAAGTGCAACACTGAACTGAAATAAAATATTGTTATTTATATCAGAATAGGAGTAATTGCAGTTCTAGACACGGTAGGTAAGACATGCACTGACATCAAGAGTACAAAATGTAAGTAAGCAAAGTCTGTGGGAAATATTTCATTCTGCATGTGAAAAATTGTGAAGGCATAAAAGGTTTGCAAAGAGAAACTCAGTATCTGAGGCCAAAACTGGGACCTGGTCTGGTGAGGATGTTATTTTCCTCACTAGATCCTATTTCCTTCCTTTGGGTTCTATGTTTTGTACCAGCTTAGAGAACAGACTTCTTGAAACTACTTAGTATTCATCACAGATGACAGCCTTGTAATTTTGTGAAAAGTAACATCTGTTCAGGGAGAAACTGTGTGTACATGTATAAGCAGGTTTCCAAGACACGTATTTCAGAGAAGAAGAGGAAACAATTTTGCTCAAATATCCCTAAAAATTACCAGCCTATTCAACATAATCCATTGACCCAGAGCAATCTTCTGGGGAAAGAAAAAGAATACATGATGATATCCAGACCCCCAGCTGACATCAAGTGATACTGCTCCTTTACAGATCTATTCCATTATGGTTTTGCTGCCTGATAAAAATAATTTCCTGTCCGTGGCAAGTGCAATTTTTCAAAACCAATCTATATGCTGGACTTCCCTCTGGCTTTAACCAGCAGAGCCTTGCATCACTGTCACTGCTGATACAGGCATCCTATGAGCTTTCTGACTGGGTCCAGAACTGCTGACTTTCATCTGGTTTCACTGGACAGTCTGACAGAGCTGTGAAGAGCATGAAGTTTTGCTGCAGAAGCACAAGCTGGTTGAGACGCTTGGCACAGCTCTGATGAAAATAGGATGAATTTGAAGGTTTTAATATGACCCTACACTCAGGAAGGTTCATTTGCATTCTGTTCTGCTTTAAAAAACCCTTTTCCCAAGGGTTACTTTGACAAGCTCTAGAAAATTAGCTCACCATATTCAAATGTAATTATTTGTTTCACTCTGAGATCAGCTAAAGAGAATATTTTATTCTTCTCATTATTCTACTCTCTCCTTTGTAGCCAGTGGGAAGCAGGACAAGGATTAATTGAATGTCAGAGAGTGTCATTCTGGGCAGCAAGAGATTATTGATGGTCTTGAACTCTGGTTTAATTTCTATATACTTGATGAACATTACTCCTTTAATTGTACAAACAGAAATAGTAACACTTTCAACTAACACATTCCATATATTTCTGTATTTTTTGAAATTTCTTGGTCTATGTAACCACAGGTGCATTTGTTGTTCAAAGCTATGGCATACTTTTCACTGATTCCTTTTTTAAAAGACATCTGTTCTTAGAAGTTGGTCTTATTTTTAATGCCTATATCTTTATCATGAGAGTTCAAAGTGAAAGGCTGCTATGTTTAACATAGTTCATCTTCAAAACAGTGGCATGAAACCACCATGTGACAGTATCTGATTGAAGAAAGCAGCCTTTGGCCTCACGACAAGGCTTGTACCCAATGGAGGCCAGGCTGGAATGTGGGGCTACGGTATTCCAGCTGGGGGATCTGTTTCCAGCAATGTCCCACATGGGTTAGCTGCTCCACACAGCTATTTTCCCCTGGGTGTGAACAGGGACAAATATCATGACCCTCACAACCTGGTAAAACTGAGGGAGCATAACACAGAAGGGCTAAGCAACATGCTCCAAGGCTTGTGCAAACCCAAGGAGCTATTACCAGTCAGCATTATCCTAAAACCTCTGTCTTTGCATTCAGGGTATTTTTTTCCATCAGTATCTTTCTTTTTCAGTCAGCAGCCTCTTTGTTTCTCAGATGTCACTCTCTGTCTTTTTCAGACAGATCAGCAATGTGGTTTAGAGGCAAATATCAAGATCGTTTTTATTTGCTGCTCTTTGGTTCATAGCCAGAGCAGTCTCAGAGTACATGCACCTGGAATCCCTTTCAGTGAATCAGCATGGAAAGTGTACTCCAGGAGCATGCCTAATTTGCTGCAGTTGTTGATGGATGCTGACTTGATGGGACCAGACTAAAGCTAGTCCAAAGCCAGTTCTCTGAAATGCAAATAGTGTGCATGGTGCATCCTCACCACCCATTTCTTTGCCCTACAGATGTGCTCCTGCTTGCTAATGTATCAACAGCATGAGAAAGCCACACACCACAGCAAGCCTGGTTCCACTGTATGAAGGGATCAGGAGGCACAGTCACTGACAGGGGAACAATGAAGTTCATCAGGGCTGAAAACAACTAGGACATAAATAATTTAATTTGCAAAATGATGGAGCAAATATCTACAGTTCTCTGTGGCCACCATCAGGTCACCCATGTGGACATCATCATTCCCAAGGTATTGTCCCATTATTTCAGGACTCCAAGAGTAGCTAAATCAAGCCATTCTCTCTAAGAGTGCATTTGTGTTTGGACTTCAACAGCATAGATCTAACCAGCTGGGATCAAACCAGGTCCTTTGTGGCATAAAAAGGATGGGCAATTTGCTCTGGAACAAACCTTTGTGTGCCATCCTTTTGGGCTGTAAGTCAGAGCATGGTCTTTGATTGTCTTAGATCTCTTCTGGGGAACCATTTTTCATCCAGCCTTCAGTATTTTGTGTTTTATTTCTATAGCTGTAACTTGTGACTGTAACACCGGACAGGTGTCCCTTTTTGAAGCAAAAAGAGGACAAAAATCCTGGCATCCCTCTGTGCAGACAAACCAGCTGCCCTTCAGAAGTAGCAAAAAATATTATTGTACTTTCTCTTCCTGATCTCCTTCAAGCCCCTGTGGGAGTTCACTGGAGGCATCAGTGGTAACAAAGAATCCTTAAAATGAATTGTAACAGCCAAGGAGACTTTTTCGCTTGATCACAAATGGCGCCAGAAGATGAATTTCAGAGAGAAGAGCAGGAAAGGAGCTGTGAGAAATTCCATAATTTATTAGAGATGAGCTGGCTGCAAGAGTGAGTCAAGTCAAAGTAAAAAGGGTCAAGAATGAGAACAAACATCCTGGGAAGCAGCTGCAAGCTTGGGAATATGATATAGTGTTATTACAAAGCTACTAATAGAGCTGATTTGTGACTCTCTGGCCTGACCTCCAGATCAATAGTATACATCGAGTGTCAGGAACCAGATTCAATCATCTGTTAGTCAAAATGCCCCTCTCTGGAGAGAATGAAGTAGTAAACAAATAGGAATTAAGCTGTGATTTCTGTCCAGGTCTATCTATGGACAGAGAATTGATCAGTTAATACATAACTAAATATGTGTAGAGAGATTGGTGCTGGCCCATATGAAGATCTGTGTGTCTATGTATATGAGTCTGACAGGAAAATCTTTTATAGAGATACATGTGTATTAGGTTTGCATAGCCAAGCTTTTGGTAGCATGGGGGCTACAGAGGTGGTTTCTGGGAGGAGCTGCTGGAAGGTTCCTCCATGTCCAGCAGAGCCAGTCCCTGGAAATCCAGAGGTGGCCAAGGCTGGGCCAATTAGAAATGGCGGTAACGCCTCTGTGATAGCATATTTTACAAAAAGAGGGAAAAAAAAAGGTGATTACAGGGTTGTAATTGTGGCCAGAGAAGAGCAGGGTGAGAACATGTGAGAGGAACAGCTCTGCAGACACCAAGGTCAGTGGAGAAGGAGGGGGAGGAGGTGCTTCAGATACTGGAGCTGAGATTCCTCTGCAGCCCATGGTGAAGACCATGGTGAAGCAGCTGTGCCTCAGCAGCTCTGGAGGTCCACAGAGATGCAGAGATCCCACTGCACACCAGAGCATGTGGATGCCTGAGAGGAGGCTGTGACACCCTGTGGGAGGCTCGTGGAGAGAGGAACCCACACTGAAGCAGCCTATTCATGAAGGAAGAGTGGACCCACCCCGTGGAAGAGTGACCCACACTGCAGCAGTTTGGGGAGGACTGTTGCCCATGAGATGGACTCATGTTGCAGCCATGCTAGAACTTCATTTATATACATATTAATATGGTCAGATTGGTTGGGACTCTGATCAACCTGACATAGTTGAGGATGTCCCCACTCACTGCAGGGGGGTTGGACTGGCTGACCTTTAAAGATCCCTCCCAACCCAAACTATGCTATGATTCTACTTATGGATATGTTTACATATACACAAATGTTTTTGTTTTATCCTTCAAGGCTTTGTAACAGCTAGCTTGCTTAGTAATTAGCTTGAAATCTGACCAACAACAAGGGCTACTGCAATGTTTTTGAATACCAAATTGGTTTTGTGTCATGTCTTATCACAGGCTTTGAAATCTAGCCCAGATATCACTGGACAATTTGTCAGATCCTGGATATCTTGTTTGCTTTCCAGACTACTGCTAGCTTCAGAAGGAGCCTTGCTCACCAGATCAGCTCAGCGTGTTGGGCTATTCTCCGAGATGATACTTGCAATTAGTTACTGGCCAGGCCTATGGGAGCAGATCAATGGCAGCCAAACTCTTTGATCTACTTTTCACACCAAAGCCATAATGGCAGCATTCAGCTCAATTTGCTGGCTTAGACATTTGGAGGAAAACAAAACAAGTCCATGGTGCTTCATGTGAACAGGCTTCAGCTGAACAGTAAGAAATTAGGAACTTGGGTAGTCACAACTAAACATCATTTGACTCCAGCTGTAGTAAGACCCACGTATGTGGAACAGTTTTACTTCCCAACACAGACCTTAATTTAGGATTCCTGAAGGAGTCCCCTTGAGACACAAATTCACATGGGTGAAGGTGCAGGGTAGGGAAGGTAAGGTCTGCCCTAGAAGTCTTGGTTAATATAAGATACCTAAGATCACAAACCATTTCTCTGGAATGACGTCTAGGGTGAAGTAGTTGAAATGGTGTTGTATTTAGATTCCTGAAATACACCCTTGAGGTTAAGGTTATAGAAAGCAGGGCACCATCCAAGCATCTGATGGGTTGGGTACGGGAAATAAACCAGGTAAGAGTATCTGTGATCTTTTGTCTTGTTACCGGCAAGTCTTTAAAGCTGCCTCCAAAGCCTCTGCTACAAGCTCCTGCTGGAGGCTTTTCCTGAGTGTTCAAAATCTCATTTGCAGGACCATCAGAGCTGTGAGGGGCTCATGAGCTCTTTGGTGGCTTGGCCCAGGGGTTAAATTTCTAACCAGATAACCTCTTTGCTGTAACTCAAGCCCAAACGTGGATAAGAGAAACCACAGTGGTTCGGACCACAGTGTGTGGGTAAAGACTTTCAGGTTGTTTACTTACTCCATCTTCTGCAGTGCTGTTCCAGGCAGGGATCATGGCACTAACATAGACAACATCCATCACTCACAAAATGTCTCAGATGAGCTCAAGGCAGTCCATAGGATCTACTGCAGATAGGAAACAACGCAGCAGAAAAGGAGATGGAATACAGAGCAGCAGGAGTTAAACAAGATCTTAGCATTGTATTATCTGCCCACCTCAGTACGAGACTGATAAGAAGAATACAAGCTGGCCTCTGGTAGTGTACAGTGAATATATTAGCCAGGAGAAAAGTTCTTGCTACCAAACCACTCAAGAAAAATTACCTCTGCTAACAGAGACAGAAAAAAAAACAAACAAAAAAACCCCAGCTAGAAACCTAATCTCAGCAGGGAACACACTAACAGACAGGAGCTACCACAGTAAACAGAAGCACAGTCTGCAGTATCAAAACACTGTGGCATCCTGCTCCTTTTGATGCTTGCCCACTGCCAGCTGTGAAGTCTTCATGCTGCTGCTTTTATGCTCTGCAATGTGACATGAAGCTCTTTACAAAGCAGATACTCCCTGTACCTCTTACTAGGTTCCAGCTTTCAGCAGTAATCACACACTGGAAATTTTCCTCTACCTTTTGCCACAAGAGGACTCCAGTCTCTAGTGGCACCCGGGGAGATGTTTGTGGTTTTTCTAACTAACTTCTCCGGAGACCTGTTCCAGCAAACTATCAATTAGGATCCTGGTTTAGCAGCAGCCCTGTTTTTCAAAATGTTAAATGAACAAACATGTTTTTTTCAGAGCTCTAAACAGACAGACTACTATTTGTTAACAAAAAAGTCCTGCTCTATCCAGCTATGGCATCGAATGTTTTTACTAAGGAACATTGCACTGGAAAACACTTGTGGGTAAAAGGGATCTTTTTCTTATCATTAATTGTATACAGCTGTGTTGAAGCTTATGGCTAATGATAAAGAACCATGTTTAATAACATTTTTAAAAACTCATTTGTTTTAAAGCTTCCTGCTTCTTGTCTCACTATGTGCCATGAGCTTAAGGGCAAGTATCTTACAATGCTAACAACCATTCATGTGATGTCTGATTAATGTGGTTATGACTGTAGAGCCATTGTAGCAATTGTAATGATAGGAATATGATCCTCTCCATTTTCATTTTAATAGAGGCCAATAAATATATCTCATGGCTTTTATAGTATTTAACTATCTCTCTAGTCACGAGCGGAAGCTTGTAGAACTATTGTAGATATATTGTGATATACAGGAAAGCATAAAATGCAAGTCTGCTGGACTCTGCACAATGGGTATGCATTTACAGTTCACACAGACAGGGGTCTGGTCTCTGCTGGGGGAAGAGGAGCTCGTTCAGCAGTTGTGAAAGGTGGATGATTTGTAAAGGAAGATGCAGGGGAAAGCACTGTAACCTTTTTCTAGGCATGCTGCTGACCTGAGAGAACTGAGTGATCTGTCTGTTGCTGCAGCTCACCTACCTGTCTGGATTTACAATTTTTAGACAACACTGATACAGACAACACTGATACAATCTCCAAGGGTTGTCATGAAAAGACACGAGATACTGCTTTTCAGTGTTCTGACTATAAAGTCTTTGAGTTGCGTTATTGGATTGTAAGGACTGGAGTAACAACAAAGTAAATTGTGCTTTGCTGCTTTTGTCACCCTTGTTTATGATTGAGTTAACACCAGTTTACAAGCCCTTTTAGGACAGAAGTATGTTGCTGTGGTGGGAAAGTTAAGTTGCAAACACTGGCAAATGCCCAAAGGAAATATCGCAGCTGCAGATCCCCTAAAAGGGGATTTCTTGCACTGATTTCTTGCAAAGGAGAGCAGAAGCCAGAAGGGTCCTCAGCCCTAACTGCAAGGTACATCCATCAGAGAGCTTTTGTCAAAGGGATATGTCATATCTGGAGGATACTGATGAATTAGCTTGAAGCTAGGGAGCTCAGGTGGCGTTAGGCCACAGCAAAGCTCACCCCAAGTGCAGGGCTCTGTATTCCACATCTACCCGCTTAGGGTTTTATGTGCAGTTCGGATGTATTTGCATGGACTGCAGACAGCACATAACCAGCAGATGTGTCTTCCGAATGGCTGTTAACAGAACAGACACTAGAGGGCTGTGGAAAACGGTCTTCTAAAATATCGGTGTTTGCATTGTTTACTCCCTGCGTTTCTGTGGGGGACTTATAAAGGGAGAACAGGTCCAGGTCCCAGCTTTGATACACAAAGGGGGAAGTGATGGATTGCTCTAACCCAGAGTCAGAGGAGCCATCTGGTGCAAGGCCTGAAGACACAGCAAATTCAAGTTCAGGGCTCCCTGGACCATAAGAAATGCCATGGCTGCATGATGCAAAGCATTGGTCTGAGGTAAATTTTCTCTGATGGTCCAGTTTACTGGCAAAATATTGACAATTTAACTGACAAGCATTTTGCTCTGTGTATCCATGTCACTAATGCCACATGCACTGTCCTAGAGCACATAGGAGAACATATATTATTCTTTACGGGGTCTCTAACTGTTTTGACAGAAATAATTTTGGATGCTCAGTTTTTATCAAATGAGTAGTGTGCGGTAATGTGGCAGTGAACAGATGAAACACTAGTAATCATGGAATGATTGCCTGATAAGAAAATAATTTAGTAGAAATTTTTAGCCAAAACACTTTTAGAAAGGTTTTCAAAAGCATTTAAAATGGAAATCTCTGGGAAGTGAACTGTAAGTCCCATTGAGATTCATGTAGGATGCTAAAGACTGTAGATGTCTGTACCAAAGTACCCAAGAAGCCATGGTGGGACAAAGCCAGTCTGGATACAGACAGCCAGACCAATGTCAAGTCCATGGTTTAGTTAAACAGCCATTTGTACTAGACAAGGTGCTGGCAAACTACCTGGCTGCATTTGAGTGTTCCAACTCTAAAAGAAGAAGGGTAAAGGGAGTGGAGGACACAGAAAGGACCCCAGTGCGGCCTGGAACAGACAGGACAGGAGGCAGCAGGGAGAGTGACAAGGCATTATGATGCAGGGTGAGCTGCTCTGCTCTCTAAGAGGGCGGCTCAACCTGGCAGTGCCTTGAGCCAGGGTGATGAGAGGCCTTGGCATCTCCATGCAATGCCCTGCCCCATTGCACAGTACAGGCTTGCCCTCAGGGTAAAATTTTGGTGAGGATTAAGTCAAAATCCCAACCAACTTGAAGGCAGCTGGAATCATGACAACTCTCCACACCTTGCAGATGATGGCAGAAATCACAACAAATACAGGTGAACTTAAAATCACCTGCCCTATGCAAGTGATTCAGGGGTTTATTTACTGGGTAGGGAAGGGCTGTGGTGACTCTTGCATAGCAGGGACAGCTTAGGCTGTGTGAACTGTTCATGGTTTATGATCTGTTTGTAGTTCTGCTTCGTACTAGAACTTCCAGGAAAGAGCAAAAATAGATGGTGACTTCTCCTTCCAGCACCATGCTCAACTCCTAGCTAGGTATAGTGCATTCTGCTCTATGTCCCACTGAGCTCCTTAGGAGAAAATCGGCTGCCTCTACTGGCATTAGTTAAATGGATATCAGTGATGCAGGGTGAAGACTTGTAGTCTGTGTATGGGCTGAAGCCAGCTGGAGGCACTGAGTGAGAGAAACTGTGCCCCAGTCCAAGTTGAGCTCGCAGCTTTGGGTGAATTCAAGATTTTTCATTAAGATCTGGGAGACCTTTTCAAGTAATGAGTTGCTAGCTTTTAGCGCTGGAAGTTGGTTTCCTGGGTTGTATGAGGAGCATCAGAACTAGTGGTCTTTGTCTTGGTTCAGAGGCTGCACACACTAAAGAGAACAAGAATCTGGCTTTTTCTGTGAAGGGTGGGGTAGCAGAGCCCTTCAGGCACATGATTTAAGGCTTCTGGTTTCAGAAGCATTAGTCTGAGCTTCGTGCTGTATTTTGCACCAAAGCTTCAGCTGTACATGGGTGATTCAGACTTTAGTGATGCAAGTCAGACTCATGCTGGTCACATTATGCCCTCATGTGATTTTGGTTTCAGAAAGTTTGGGTGCCTTTTAACTCTGCTACCCCTTTTCCCATGGAGATGAAGGCGGTGTGAAGTCCTGCTTGGCTTCCTGTTCTTGGTCCAGCGCTGTACCGTGGGACCCGCAAAGTGGAGGCGAGAGGAAGCTGCAGTTAAATGCGTGTGGCTGGGTCGTTTTCTGCCGTGATGCTTTACCAAATACTCTGCTGCCTGTAAAGTCATGCCTCCCCCAAAGGACAGGCAGGCTGCGGCCAGGGATGCGATGATTGGACTGTCCTCCTCGTCTGGAGGAGCTTAGGGGTCCGTGCTTGCCATGGGATTGATTTTTCGCTCTGGATGCACAGGCGAAGCTGGGAGCGTGCCCAGCTGCGTGTCAGGGCTGCATATTGCATGGGCGCCTTAGAGCCACGGCGTCGGCGGAGGCGTGTGGCTGGATGCTGAGACAAAGTGCTCCTGCAGCTGCAGGGCTTCGGCGTGGTGATTCCTCCAGGTTGGCTTTTCTCCATTATCTTGCGCGTGGCGTCAGTGAACCCCAGGGATGGCTTGCTGCTTTCTGGCCGGGGGGTCCGCCTGATTCTTGTTCAGGGGGTTGGTGTTTTTGCTTTATTTACTCTGCCTTGGCTTCAGGCTCTCCCTGTGCCGAGGAGAAGGGAAAAACAAACTGCGGGGAGTGTGGGGGGGAATAACGAAGCGAAGGGAGCCGAGCTCCAGCCGGGAGAGGCCGGGGCGCTCCCGCGGGGAGCCGAGCACCGCGCCAGCTCCGCGCCGCGCCGATCCCGCCCGGATTTTGCACGTTTCCTTTCCTTTTTTTTTTTTTCCTCTCCCCTCCGTTTTTATTTTTTCTCCCTCTATTTTTCTTCTCCATTCCCCCCCTCTCTTCCCTCCCTCTCTCCCTAGCGTGGTTGGATCAGTCTTTTGGTATTTCCTGCCGCCGCCTCCCCCGAGCAGCTGTCCGGCCGCGGCCCGGCGCTGCGCGCTTTCCGTGCCGCCGGGGGAGCGGCTCGGCGGGGCCCACGCGTGTCCCCGCTCCCGTCCCACGCGTGTCCCGGCGATGCGGCGGCGGCGGCGGGGAGCGCCGTGCTGAGGGCGGCACCGCGCGGGGGCTCGGCCGCCCCGGCCAGGTAAGACGCGCCGGGCTTCCCCCCCTCTCCCCGAAAGCCACGTCCTGCCCCGAACCCTCCAAAGCCATCCTCCCCTATAAAAGCAAATACCACCCCCACTGCCCCCCATCCCCCCTAAATTATCCAAATAAATCCATTCCTCCGCCTCTCATGGTAGCTGTTCTTGTCCCCGGCGCTGCCAGGCTGCCTATTTTTAAGTAAAACGTGGTACCCCAGAGTCGTCTTGCGAGCGATTTCGGTGAGGGTCTGAGCGCTGGCAGCTCTAGGAGGGTAACCCTGCCGCCTCTGCCCGTGCTTTGTGCCCAGGTCGTGTCGCCGTTTCTACGTGTGCCTTTTTGGGTTTCGCGATGGGAGCTGTGGGGTGACCACCCTGCTCCGCGACATCTCGGCATGGCAGGGCTGGGGGGCCAGCAAGCGGCCGGTGTGGCGTGTGGGATGGCGTGCACTCAAGGAGACCTGATTTCTTTAGACATGTGGGCATATCTGGTAGGTGGAACTCGTCTTTAATGTACTTCTTCCAGCATGGTGAGGAACTAGTAAGAAAACTGCACTGTATTACTATTTGGCTACATTTAATTGACGATAGTAATTACCTTTCCTATAGGCAGATTGTACAGATACCATAGTGGAGACTATTAGCATTGCTGTCTAAATACCAGATTTTGGAAACCTGAGTTTGGAAATGCTTTTAGCTTGCACTAAGTGAAGAAAGGCAGCGTTCCTAGAGAAATAAACGTATAAGCACATGGAACTGTCTGCTGGATCAGAAGCCCTATTTTTCAAGTGCTATGCAAACCTCAAGTGTTGTAGTGTGAAACAATTGTTTAACATAAGCGAGGGGGAAAGTTCTTTAAACTGCGTAGTCACATCACTTCATCCAGCTGCAGCAGTATCTTTGTTGTCAAAATATTCCTTCCCCCTCTTTGCACTGATGTACGAGATTACAACAGTATTCAGCATTGGATGTGTCCCCAGCTGCCACCTTTCCTCCTTGGCAGCAAGTTTTCAAAGAGGTGTGAGTGGGGGAGGGAGAGACAGAAGCCTCAAGCCAGGCTCTGTGTGAGTTTTCTTGCCAGAAGAGAAGAATGGGTGTTGGCTGGGCAGCTCCTAGTGGGATGGTAGGTGACCCTGGGAGTGTCCCCATCCTGGCCGGGCAAGGAGGGGAACAGCCAAGCTGGGCCAAAAGGGCGTGGGGGCAGCAAGGGAGTCAGATTCAGCTCCAGGGGTTACTTCGTGGCACTATTGATGGAGGTACAGACAGCAGTTCTCTGATTCAAGGGAGAAAATGCAGGCCATAGTCCTACCCACTGCCTATTTTGGTTTGAAGTGGACAATGTGAACCTAAGGAATGATTTAATCATGGTGATGCATGAAAGTAAGTGAAAGGCGGATTTACTGCTCTAATCTTTTCATGTTACCTAATTTAATTTTCATGTGCTTTATTGCAACACTGATTCATCAGGTGAGTGGGAGGGAGGCTTGTACAGTACAGGTGGTTCAGTTTCCATTGCTGGATTAGATATTTAGCAAGGTGCTTTCTTGGCTACAGCAGGAGCAGAATGGCTCTGTGTCTGATACAGTGCTGTGGTTTGGAATCCGGGATATCTCTAGGGAAAGGCCATTTCTATAACTTGTAATGTGAAATCTTTGAAATCAGTGTGCTGTGCTCAGAGAAAACCTGAGACTCGACTAATTCTTGTTATGTTCATAGATCATAAAAATTTGCTAATCTGAATTGGGATAGACTCACTTCATGTCCAAGAGAGCTGTTATCTGCTGGAGGCAATTGTGAGATTGTCAGTGTTGCCAAGTGCTGAAGGTCTTTAGTGCTGGATCTGGGGCTGAAGAGGTAAAAATGAAACTGCCCTGAAGTGTGTCAGCAGGGCCCTGCTGCTTCTGAGCTGCAGAGCACAGAGCTCCTTGTGCAACTGCACAGATTTGTGCTATTTGATCTCCTGTTTTATTTGGGGGAAAAAGCTGTATTTAGTGTTTTTTCTCCTGACCTCCCTGCCATTGGAGCATTAACAGCACAGTGTTTTCTCAACCAGAAATGCTGCTCCTCACGCCTCCACTCCTCAGCATGAGATGTCTCTGGCAGCATGTTGTAGGTGTTTGTGCATGCCTGCTCTGGTTACTAAGGTAAAGGAAACACAAGAAGCAGCTCAGGGAATGGGAACAATCCCAATGCCAAATACACACGGGTTTGGGCAGGAATGACAGTGGCCTGCTCTGCCAGCATGTCTCAGTGTGGGTCTGGGCTTGCTCACTCCTCATGCAGGCTCCCGACTGTCATTGCTGGTGTTTATGCTGTGTTATAGAGCACCAGGCGTCTGAGACTGAGCAAACTCCTCCCAGGTGCTGCTCAGCCCTCATTTTGGAGCTGCGTAGTTGTGGTGCATTTAATTGTACAGGGCTGTGTCTAAATCACAGGTTCTGCCTTCCTCCCAGCTCCTCCCCACCACTGTGGCTCTTTCTGGTCATGCAATGAAGGAGGAAGGAGACAACCATCCTGAAAAACACCCTTTTGATAAGTAACTGCTGAGCCTCTGTGGAGGACTAAGGAGCAGTGTACAACCTGCCCAGGTTTCCACATTTCTTAATTATTGGAATACTCTTTCTCTGTGCAAGGCGTGGGAGTGTTGTGCTTGCATCAGGCTCTAGGTACTGTATATGCATCTGTGTAATACAAAAACATCAAGGGACTAGAGGGGAATATTCTGCAAAATTGGAAGTAGCTAACAGCAGACTAGTAAGAGTTACCTGTAAATTGTTTCTGCCCATCACAGAATGAGAGTGATGCGAAAGTGGGATTTTTTTTTTTTTTTAGTTAGAGTAGTCCAGCTGCTTGCGTGGTGGTGCTTTTTAATTTCTTTCAAGCTGCATAAAAACCATGGGCATATCTCTTGTTCTTTAGTCTCAGTTTTCTGTAGTGTTTGTAGAGCTACAGTTGAAATTGTGCCATTTTTTCCTTTCCACTCCCTTTGGATTGAAGGATTTATAGGTGTATAAATCAAAGTCTGAACTGAAAAGGCTTAGTTCTCCTCTTTGTTTAATAAACAGCCAGTTGTATACCTGGGCTTTCTTTTTGCAATGTATCACTGAGGTCTGTGCTCTGTTCCAATATCAATAACTTTACCATGCTGTAGTCTTCTTGATAGTAGTTTTTCTATGTGTTTTGTTAAACTCCATGCCAAGCTTCAGCTTGCTGGGAATTGACTGCAGGGCTGCATGAGTTTGAGTGTTTTGGCAACCCAGTTGCCGTTTGCATGATTATAGCATCAGTGAAAAATTAACCAGCTAAAGGCAAAAGAGAAATACACACATCCTTAATAACCTGGGACGTGTGCAGCTCTCCTTGTGGAGGGGGGAGGGAAATCAGCATGAAACCTGCCTGCTTCATCCTATCTAATCTGTCAGTGAATCAATCAATGTGAAATTGTACCCCCAAGGAATAATGTAATAGCTATTTTGTGTGTATTCCCAAACTGGAATGCTACTGTAGTGGAGTCCTGAAGGGTGTGCTGTCTAAATCGATCAGCAGAGGCCGAGATAAAAGCAGACTTGCTGCTTATCTATCAGATGTGGCAGAGAGGCATCGAGAGATGAAATGTCTCGTTCTGTGTTGAGTGGAAAGCTGAAATGTGAACTTGGTCCTTCTGCATCCCAGCACTTCAGGCACAAAAGCAGTGTCCTACTAGCTCTCCTTCAGTTTTCTCTAGGCAAAATCGCGAGATTGCTCTAAAAAGCACTTTAATTGTCATGCTAATGCATTTTTTTCCAGACAACTGTTGTAGTGTCATTGTTCCTTCCCACCTTCAGTGCTGCAGAGACAGCTTGGCTTTTGTTACCTGTGTTGTTTGGTGCCAGTTAAGAGTGCAAAGCCTATGCTAGCATTGCGTTGTTGAATTGATTTGCTCTTCTCTCAGATAAAAATGATGGGGAATTCTCTCCTCACAGCAATATATAGCCACGTCCCAGTAAGGAGAGGAAGGGAATTCTGCTCCGTTGTGTGGTGTGGGTAACTGTTGATCATTGAGAGTAACTTGGCAGAATGAAAATAACAATTTAAATTTATTTTTTGTTATTGTTTTGATTTTTTTGCACTTTCTCTTTTTGGTATGACTTCAGCATCAGGAGAGTATCACTTTTATGTAGTAGTAGGAAGTGACCAAGGCTTTTATACACTTTGTCAAACATTGCGCAGTTCATTCGAGGAGCTGCTGCTGGCTCATCTGTAAAACCCCTGAAATGTGAATGTGAAATTGCCACTGGAATTAATGCTCCGCCAGGGTGGTTGTTCTGGCAGGCTCCTGGCATGGATGCAGATAAATGAGATTTCCATTTTATAAGATGAATCTTTCTGTCTTTTCTTGCTGTGGTGCCTTGAAAAAGAACCTCGTGCACTGCTGCATGCCTGACAGCTGCTGATGCAGTGAATTATTTTTTTCCCCTTACCCTACTAAGGAAAGTAATCTGGATTTGCAGATCATTTAATGACCTTTTCTTTCATATGTGGGTCAAAGACAGTTCAGGTCTAGGCGATTTTTTTTTTTTTTGTAAATTTGTAAATCCTTACTTGGACTATGAAGGCTTTCAGTGAGCACTGAATGTACCATACAAATTACAGCACTAGTGGGCAAGGCAGTAATTTAAACTGCCTTCCATGGAGCTCTGTTATTGTCAGTCTAGAGCAGGACACAGGTGTGTTAGATATGAAATACATAGTCTTTGTGTTTTTCAATTTCATTCACAGTAGGTTTTCTTCTCTCCATTTTAACATCTGTCATTTGGCCCAGCCTCCTTGTCTTGCTCTGACTTATTAACCTTTCTCATTGAAGAGATCTAGTTTGATAAGAATGTATATCATCATGTATAAGATTTTTTTATTTTGTTTTAAGTCAGGTTCAGTGGATGCAAATAAGGCCAAATTTCTTTGTTGTTAAGGGGTTTTTTAGGGTTGTGGGATTTTTGGTTTGGTTGTTTCGAGGGTGTTTTTGTGACTGATGAGCCACCCAGGCTTTGTTACCTGTAATCAATCTGCAGTTACTGCCTGAATTTCTCTCTGAACTCTAGGTCTTGGGAGGCACCTTGGCACACCTGCATTCATTTATTAATGCCTGCACTCATTTATTCCTACACCTATGCATTGCAGTAGACTTGGGGAGCTCCACTTGTGGACAGGGCTGGAGGCTGTGTAAACCAAGCCTAGACTGTCAGGCATCTAAGCTAGTTGTTCCCCAGCTGGTGTTCAAGTTCTGGCTTGTGGAATCCCTCAGCGTAGGTGCTGAAAGCTTTCTTTTCCAAGAGGCTGAGGTGTGCTGAGAAGCTGGGAGGATCCCCTAGCCATGAGTACATCTGAGAAGTGTAGTGTAGGGTCTCTCATTTCTGAGTACCCTGAGAAGGTACATGGCCAGGGTGTGTCAATATCAGCTTTCCATGCCTTTTTCATCCTCTCTTTGCCTGGATTCTGTGTTCTTTGTGTGTCTCTTATTCGCACAATATTTAGTGCTGTATTGTCTTGGACTCTGCTGGGCTGTTCCATAATATAAATAATCTCATTGTGTAAGCAAGATACTGAATAACTTTTCTAAATAAGCTAAGACAGTGGGTGCAAAAGCACCAGTTTTATTCTCTTTGAACAGGTGCATCCCTATGAGGAAATAAAAGGTAGGTAGGTAGGGACCAAGTGGGAAACATTGAGCAACAACGGTCTGTGACTCAGAAGCAATTTAACCATAATAATCCCCACAGCACTAAAAGTTCCTTTTCCCAGAAATGCACAATATGCTGTTCTCTGCCATAAAGCTGTTGTCAGCTGACATCATTGTGTTAACATAAGACTTGCTGTTATCCACAAGATGCACAGTTAGCAGAGAGCAGTTCCAGTGCTGGCTGCTAATTATTACTAATGTTCTCCCAACTGTTGAGAAACAATGTATTAAAGATATCTCCTGCTTAATATTTTATTCCTGACGTCTGGTATGCTCACGTTGTGTTAAAAATAATGTTTCTAATATCACTCCAAGTATTACCAAGCCAGCGTTTGATTTATTTAGGAGCACACAAAATGACCATTTACCAAAAGGTTCTCTTGAGTACCTGCTGTAGATGCTTTGTCTTTTTTTTTTTTTTTTCTTCAGAGTAGCAGTGTGGAAATTTATGGCTTTTGTTTATTGTGACCCTCTCAGAGTCTGTGTATTTTCCCATTGACTTCATGGCAGCCAAGTGCTTTTTATCCTGTATATCTCTTGGAGAAATCAGATTAATGATGCATCACTAGCCAGAGAGAGCTTCTGCTGAAAGCACACAAAGGCAATAATTTACCTTGCAATTTTATAAAATGCAGATTTTTTCCTTCACATTAGAAAAGGAAACTGTTGAGGTGAAGGAAAGTGGACAGAGAATTGGTGCTCGAGTCCTGCCTCTGCAGTGTGAGAGGGAAATTGTGATATCATTAATGAGATTCTCCTGTTTTCCCTTGGAGATGTGGTATTGAATTTAGAAATAGAATTTGAACTGTTTTCTACTGAACATCTCGCTTTTCTGTTCACTGAATAGCTACAAATCCTTATTGTTTAATAGCTGGCTTCACTTTTAACTGATAGAGTTTCATAGAGGTAAGATAATAGCTCTGAAAAAGTAAGACTTTTTCTAGACACTATTTAATTTACCGTAATTATATTAAGTGCTAAATTGAAAGAGGCTTTTCTAGTTAAGATGAGGATAATGAATAGTTGTGCGTTATTACCATAGCCACGATGGGGGAAGGAAGAAGTGATTTAAGTTTTGCTGGAGACAGAAAGAAAGAAAAGCTGCCTCAATGTGGTCCTTAATAATTTACTTTCCCCTCTTTATTGCTGACTCCCAGGTTTTGCTAGAAGAGTTTTCTGCCCTTTGTACCTAAGGGATGCAGCAGTTTGTGAAAGGAAACAGCAGGCACTCCAAGTGAAAATGACTGTGGAAATAGGATGAAGAAGCAGATTGCACCCTCCAGCCAAGCCTGGAGCTACATGAACAGGGGCACAGACAGCAAATGCCATTGCAGCTCTGAAGGCACTGCAGTGGAGCAGGGCTCCCCGGAGGCTCTGCTCCCTCCGTGCTTTGCCCACGCTTCAGAGAAAGCCGTGGTTTGCTGCTCTTTTCTGCTTGGAGCAAGTTGCAACATCTCAAGTCCCCGGGCGGGTTGAGTGGGTGCACCCCAGCTCTCTGTGCCATCCGCCAGCACCCGCCTCCGCTGCTCTTCCCGCGCCGGAGCTGCGGCAGCTCGTGCTGCTGCTTCCCTCTGCCCCCCTTGGGTTTGAGCAAGTCACAAGGTGTGCAGTTGTGTACCCCATGTGAAAACACACCAGCTCACTGTCTTGGCATATTTGATGCAATTGGGAATGGCATCTTTTATGCCACTTTTAACGTGGAGCTGCTGTAAGCGCAACCTGCCTCTCCATGTGGATGAAAGTGATTTATTTGGGGCAGGCTTTCATTGTGTTGTTGGAAGTTGAAGCTGTCAAGGGGAAAACCAAAGCATGTTCCCTCGTTTATTCACCTCTGTGCCCTGGAGTCCAAGACACCACTTCTGTGCTGTATTTCTTGCTGTCCTGCTAAGACTGCTCCTAAGTTGATCCACAGGGACTTGTCCCATACAAGCATTTATCTCCTGGGAGTTGCACTTGGGCCATGCTCTTACCTCTCAAAGTCTATCAAGAGTGTGTGTGATTGTACTTGACACTTGTGGTCTGGGCTAGATGTGAAACCCTGGGGAAAGGCAGTGTGTGAATTATTTAATCTCTTGAGCATTCCAGGCCCCTGTACAAAAAGCATTAAGCAATATGGGGCTTTTTCTTCCTTTAAGAGAAGGTCTGTGTCAGCCTTGCTTGAACTCTCAGAAAGCTGAGTACTTTGAGCACTAAACTTCATGCCATTGCTCCAAATTCATTGGAATGCAATTATAGGGGACCATATAGTGTATGCAGTGTTTGCTCCCAGGTGGACCAGAAGTATTCCTGATAAACCTTCTGGTTTTTTTGCTTTTATCCCTCTTTCCCTTCTCCAATAATTTGACTCTTCTGGATTGAGACAGGTTGAGGCAATGCAAGTAGGATAATTTTGTGGTTAGGGCATTTGGCTTTGAAATCAGGAGATCAGTGTTAGTTCCTGCTTCATCACAGGCCTCCTGTAGCAGTGGGGAGATTGCTTGCACCTCTGTGCCTCTGTCTGCACCGGAAAAATAACAAAGTAAGTTTTGGGGTTGGGTTTTATTTATTTTCCAGTGTTGGCCTACAGGGTTCTGTTATGAGGGCACAGAGAGGGTCTGGTCTCTTCTTGGGGTTATTTGGCATTGTCTGCTGGCCCAGTTCCAGCTGGAGTATGCCTGTTTACTCTCTGGATAAAGCAACTAGGAAGTCTTCAGGTACATATTTTTTTCTTCTTTTTTTTTCACTACTGTTCTTTTGTCATGCATTTTGCTTTCATTTAACGTCAAAATTAAATGCGAAGTTAAGTAGCGTAGCTTTTAATAATGTGTGGAAAATGAGCTGAGCTGCACACATAGATGGTGCTCATAAGAAGCCTGGAATTATCCCATAGTGTTTTTAATGGGCAGTCCTACTGCGCTGTGAGCCGTTGGCTCAATGAGGCTGTCTTAGATGAGCTACAGATGAGACTCCTGGTACTGTAACTCTCTGTGCTATTTAGCTTTGAGTACCAGGAAATGAAACGGCATATGAAATAATAAAAAGGTTTATTTTACTGCAGTCTGTAAAACAACATTTTCTTCGGGCTGATTTGGAAGTGGACATTAGAAGAGTTAAGTAGAGAAGAAATGCAGTGTTTTGGGGCTAGAAGTGTTTAACGAGCAGCACAAGCTGCCCATCGCTGGCTGCTCTGATTACAGCACAGTGAGGTGCAGGTGGGCAGAAAGGCTCTGCAACACTTGGCATGGTCATCTCCTAAGGTGCTTATCTGGTGAGAAAGTGGGCACAGGTAGGAAGGCTGAGTTTGCTTTCCGGACAACACAGCTTTTCTTTGCATCCTGGATTTTAAAGCCAGGTGTATCCAGTCCTATTGATCTAATTTGACTTTGCATCTGCAAGGATTTTAGCCTGGGACTCATACCTCGCATCTAGTAATTTCTGGTTGAGTTACAGCATTTTCCTTAGGAAGGTAGTGCATTTTAATTTTTGTTGGTAATTCTTTTGTGCTCTTCAGAAATGTGTGCAAATGGTAGTTTTCTTTACAGTAAAAGATATGTGCTTTCTCTCTAATCTGGCATTTTTCTACCTTCTTTTTTCCAGCTTTCTGACATCTTTTCCCTCTAAGTGATTGCAGGCTATGATCAGGTCATCCCTTAAATGTCTTTGTTTAGTTAAGTAGGTTGAACATCTTAAGTCTCATTGCAGTTGATTGAAGACTTGGAGACAGCCTTATGGTTTTTGCTGGGTCCTTTCCAATTTTTCATGCTGCCATATTTCAGGTAAGGATGAAGATTGCATGTGTTATGTCAGCAGTGATCTTGCAGCTGTCACATGCAGAAGTAAGGCTGCATTCTGGCTCTTGCTCTTTTCGTTCCTTCCTCCCTTGTTTATGCTTCCAGGAATTGAGCAAGCCCTCTTCACCCACGGTATTGCATTTGGCATTCAGACTCTGTTAGTTATCTGTAATTCTTTATAAATCAGAGCTGTTTTGGAAAGCTAAGGTATGTGTCTGGACAGAGAGGAGGAGGTGTTTTGGTCTGGTGCGTGGCAGCACAAGGTTATTTATCATAGATTGTGCTCTCTGCACTTTAATAATCTGCTGACATTTTGCCAGTAATAAAAAGGTCAAGGAAAAAAGTTGCTTCCTACAAATCATGGCATTTGATTGTTCTCATTATTAAACAGAGCATGGTTTCCTTGCAACAAAATTTCAGCCATCCCCAGCTTTGTAGAAGATGAATTACCAGCTGGTACAAATGTATAAAAATGAAAAAGCAGCTTTCTTTTGATGTTGCTGGTTCCTATTCCAGTGATTTGTCCTTTCCTGGAGCAGGGTATGGGGAAGATGCCAGAAAAAAGTGTCCCTTGGATGTTGAAGACAGTAGCAGAAAGAAATTATTAGAAGTTGATACTTGAAAAATGAGACATTAAGTTGATTCAAAAGGCCAAAATCATCTCTACAGTCTAGGGTTCACAAAATGTTACATATTCCTAATTTTTAGGAATGGCTTTCCACATCACCTATTAAGAATTCTCATGTTAAGTCCAAAGCACGGCAATTCAGTGAAACACAACATTGTATCCTCTTCTTTTTTTTTTTTTTTTTNTTTTTTTTTTTTTTTTTTTTTTTTGCTACAAACTTCCCTATTGATTTTTGTCTCTGAGATGCCTCAGCTTGAAACTGCAGTGCTGCTTTTTATTGTAACCTCGAGTGGTGCTTTCTGATACAGAGATCACTCTGTTGGAGGCAAGGCTTAAATGTAACAGTAGTGGCTGGGCGGTGGATAAGCATCCGCAGTCAAGTTGGAGATGCTGGGACACCATCCATGGTGGGGAACTTGGGTGGGTGTGGGGGAGCTCAAAGGGAAAAGGTTACTGTTGTTGGTGGGGGCAGCAGGCCCTGGGGGCAGATTGATGAGTGTTAGTGCTCTGAATTAGGATAGTTTGTTAGTTTGCACAAGCAGCAGCAGAGCTGGTGTATTTTTGTTACAGAAAATGAACAAAAGTGTCTTGCGGAGGAGTGATGGCTTGTTTCTCTTGTAGCAGGGCATTTGCTGCTACCTTTCCCTAAAGCACCTCTGCAGATACCTAAGAATGCATGCCTAAAAAAACTGAATTATAACAAGTATATGGCCAGCGTGGACAGAGGAATTGTGTACTGCGGTTCTTACTGCCAAATTCAAAATGATTTTGAAAGTAAATCCTTTCAAAAAAGGGAGGTGTGGAAAGGTCTGTATTGGGGGGATACAGCTTTTGTAGTCTCTGGCAGAGTCAGTTTTTTTAGGTTTTTACAGTGTCATTACATGAAAGTCCAGTGGGCAGAAGCTGCATATTTAGCTACCCAGGAATTCAATATTGCTATTAATTGATGTTGGAAACAAGCCACTTGAAATAGATTTATTTCAAAAAAATGCTGCTTTGCCATTTGAATTACTTCAGCCAAAGCACTCTTAGGCAACTCAGTGGGTTTTACGTTTTTACAGAGCATTATATATGTTGGCCCTGGCCATGTCTGATGCATTGTAAAATGCTGAAATGTGCTGGAGCTGAGCAGCCCACTGGCTGCGAGGGGGCTGAAGGAGCATTCCTGGCTTCCAGCCATCCCAAGGAATATGGGGAATTGCATTCAGGCCTCCTTTTCTAGTCCTAAGTATTTAAATGCTTTCAAAGGTTGTGCAGGATAACCATAGTGTGTTTCTGTACTTGCTTTGTATCAAACAGGCGTGCTGCTCCTGTTCACCCAGCAGATGTGTGCAGAGTACCTAAGCAGACTTAAGAGGAAACCCCTAAGGGTTTGCATTTAGCACACAAAGTACAAAATCTCGAGCTCTGCCTTTCAAGTAACTTTCTTAGGATGACTTACATCTGGAGGTCACTCTTTCCTCTCTATGCTCAAGCTCTGCCTTTAAAGTAACTTTCTTAGGATGACTTACATCTGGAGGTCACTCTTTCCTCTCTATGCTCATTACTAATGTAAGAAAGGATGCAGAAGGTTTCCCTTGTGAAAGCATCCGGCGCTGCTCTGTTTGGGTTTGTGTGCTCGTCCTCCCGCTCTCTGGAGTGTGTCTCTCACAGAATACGGTCATTTCCTCTCCTAAGTTCTTTTGTTTAATCAGCACTGGCAGGCTGAGAGATAAAGGTGAAAACTTCGAATGAGACTGGAGAAGCGGTCCTAATTTTAGGAAGATTTGAGTTGAGCAGGAAGGGAGCAGGTGGGCAGGATGCTCTGGGCCAAACACACAGTGTAATGTCAGTGCCTGTGTGCATGCAACAGTCATATCTTTCTTACAGGTCTGTTGAATTGATGTTACATTTCTCATTAATCAGACACCAGTGTTATCCTGGGAATTTCTGTGGCTTGTCTCCATCCCACCTAAAACTGGACTTAATGAGCAGCTTCTGGAAAGTGGGGGGAGAAAGTACATCATGCCTGCCACTGTTTCCGTTCACAGCTCATTTACTGGACCTTTTCTTCATATACTCAGTAGTTCTTCATAGGCTTGGGAAGGATTGTTTACAAAAGAAATTTATCATGTTGCGTTTTTTACATAAATGTAATTCAAGGAAATGTCTCCCACTGCTATTTAAAAACTAATACGAAATCAGGCAGTTTTTTCCAGCTATCAGAGGCTATGTCAATGGCCACAGAAAACAGAGGGGGAGCCAAGGAAAGAAAGGCAGGGTAATACCATGGCATTTGAAACACTATTTTGTTTTCATTCAGATATTTTTAGCTAATGGTGATTTTTTCCTTTATGTGAGTTGATGTGTTGTGTCAGTAGTAGAAGCTGCCAGCGTAGATGTCTATCCCAGGAAAAAGATACCAATTGACATTGAATACATTCCAGGGGCAGCTGGATAAAATTATGTTAAGAAATGCTTCAGCAACTCTCCTCATTAGTAGTAATAAAATCCAGATTTAAAATTGCAGCCCCAGTTAAATCAAGGTTTAATTAGTCTTCCAGCAGCCCACAGCCTTTGCTTTATTTCCACAGCTATCTTTCTGCAGCTTCAGACACCCCTTCATTCACCCCTTCACCCCTTCATGAAGATGTTGCTTCACTGTGTTTGCTGCAGTCCTTCCCACGAGAAGCGATCAAAATACTTTCAAAGACACTGATCAATTGTTTCCAATCACTCCTTAGCTTGAAATGGCCCTTTTTCCTTTTGATTCTATATATCCATTTAAGTCTTGATCTAAATCCCACTGAAGTTATGTTGAAAGTGGAGGGACATCGGGGAATGGGCACAGGTGGACGATGGGAACAAGTAGGAAATTGAGCCCATGGGGTGTATTCATGGCTTGAATATGTAAAGGCATTATCTTCAAACACATTTGGGCTTTCACAGTAGTCCAGTTTCTCTGAGCCTTGCACCTTTCGTGGACTGAGAGTGTGATGCAATGCTGGGGACTTGTAGGTGCAACCAGGGCACCCTTTACTAGGTGTTCATTAATTTTCCGGTATTCCACTCAACAGCTGCTCTAGAAGTGTAAAATGCTGCAAAATGTGTGTAAAAACAGGGCAGAGGACTTCCCCTGACCTTCTCAGGGCATGCAGAGCACAGGTACCTTGTGCTGAAAAAGTTTTCTTCCATGAAGATTTATTTGCCAAGCCCCCCAGCATGGTATGTATTCAGCACTGTCCCTTCTGGAGCAAGCAAAACTGGGAGCAGTTCTATAGCATCTTTGAAAAAAAAAAAAAAATAGCACTAGGGAGACACACACACAAAAAATTCCCATTCCTTGCTGGATAAATGAAGGCAACCCCAAGACTGCTATAATTTATATGCTTTCCTTTTTCAGTGCTGTCGCTGGGGAAAATAACAGCATGCCTGCTTGCTGTCCAGAGATCTGCTGTGCCAAAGCAAATAATTGCAGCAAGTGGCAAGCAGAGGAGGCACCAAGGTATTTGATGGATGAGTGTTCCTCCCCCAAGCAAAGAGGAACATTTGTGAGAAGCTAGTAATATACTGTGGTTGAAATGGCCCATTCACTGGATGAAATTCCCAATCAAGTTGCCCAGGAGAGACTTGAACAGCTGGTGTAGGAGCAGAAATTGCTATAGATAAATCAGATTGGCATCTAAATGACTGTGGACCCTGGACAGGCCCTGATACTGTTTTTTCTCTGGTGGATGAAGTCAGGGAAGATTTCACTGTGTGATGACTGAGGTTTGTTTCCCCCAGCTTCTTGCCTTCCTCTTATAGCTGCCTCAGTTTATCAGAAACAAGATGCTTGGCCTGTTGTGCTGCTGTTGAGATTTGGCATTGCTGCAGTGTCCCAAAGCCCTTACCCTGTCTGGTCAGGGCAAGGTGCTGCTCAGACAGGTCCCAGAGCTGGTGGTGTGGGACAGCAATGAGCTGGATGGAGAGCTGCAGCATTGCTGTGGGTGAGTGTGGCTGCTGAAGGGTTCTCCAGAAGTGGGAACAGTTCCAGCTGGCTGTGAGGGTGGAGGCAGGCTCCTGTGCTATAATTACAAAGGCTGGTGTTTAATTGCTGCTGCCTCCTTCAGAGGTGTGCTGTAAAGTAAGAAGGTGCTTTACAATAGCACTATTTAATTTCTTCCTGTCATCTGCTTTCATTTTAGTTGATCTGGGCTGGGATTTATCAAGGGATGCTTCCTGAGCTCTGTAAATCCCTTGAAGGAGTGTGGGCACCGGGTTCCTAACTGTCCTGGAGGTGACTTGATGCTCCCTCTAAGTGAGGATAATTGGGCTCTTCTGCACATCTGTTTGTGCAAGCCCACTGTGTCCCACATACATAAAATCCAGGGACTAATTGAGCAGATGTGAGAACAAGTTGGTCCATCTTCTTTGTCTTTCATAAACCGAGGAACATCCTGAGGTTACATGATTGCTGGATGTATGGGAAGAGGAGGGAGTGTGCAGCTGGAGGGATGTGCAGTTCGGTGGGATATTGAACTGCAGCCCTTTAAAAATTGCTGATGGGAGAGTGGGCACAGTAGTGCCCTATTTTGGGACTGCTAGCTGTTCTTCCAGCTTTTTTTTTTCCAAATTTAAATGAGACAGAGACCAATTCAAGGCTGGAGAGACAGATTTCATATGACTAGGTGTTCAAAATTAAAGCTCTAGTGTGTGGGTATAGTCAAAATAGCTGTGACGATGCTTCTCAAAAATTACCTTGCTCATCCATGTGTTAGTGATAATATTAAAGATTAAGGAAAATTTCGTCAGTCTTGGAGATCTCAAGGATGTTAGAAATAGTGAAGCTCAGTTTAAAAATAGAAACTTTAAGGAGGGGGGTTAAGAAGCCTTCTTTACTGTTAAATTTTTAAAATTCTAGTTCCACACACACTTCCAAGCTTTCTTTCTTCCAGCTAGAAAGGCTGGGCTTTTTTCAGGTTTTACCAACAAACAAACATTTTTTCAAAGCAGTCCCCTGAGGTTTAACAGGAAAAAAAATATTGTGAAATTGATTAGAGACTGTCAAATCATGGCAGCCCTAGTTGGAACACAAAATAGAGACAATATCTCTTTAGTATCCTCTTTTGCACTCCCAAAAGCGTTAAAGTTTGGGAAGAGCAGCTTTAGTGCCAGAGGAAGGTGTTTGTTTGAGCGCAGAACAAGTTACATGGAGTCCAAGATAGTACCGTGGATGGGTCATAGGCCTCCCCACTGGCACGTGAGCTGTGTGGATATGTGCAGATAAGAGCAGAGGATGTAGGAATAGGTCAGTACTGGCACACTTACTTACCTGTAACGTGGTAGCTGCGTGTGCCAGGTGCTCCTCCTGCGCTGCTCCATTCCCAGGGGCAGGCAGAGTTCATAGCCATGTGCATGAACTGCACCTGGTGCTTGGAGCAGGGCACTTGCAGGTGCTTTTTATACAGCTCTGCTCCGTGCCGTGCCTTCCTTCCTTGGCAGGCTTTATTCAAGATAACGCTCTTGCCGGTTGGTGTGGTGGTAATTAAAGTCACTGTTACATGTTATAATGTTGTGCGTTGTGTTCTCTTTGGGGGAAGAAGGGAAAATAGGTGAGGAAATGGTAGCTTTGAAGAAGAGGAGTGGTTGTGCCAATTATCCTGGATGAGTTGTTCAGTGACAGTTAATCCATGTGAGTGAAAACAAGTCCTCTGTGATGCTGTGCCAAGGTCAGGAATTTGAGCTCCGTTTGAAGAGTGAAAGTTACAGTCTTGCAGATTAGCACTCCTTAGAAGAAAACATCTCTATTGAATAAATTGAGGCAGAACTTTTCCCACTGTTTCATCCCTATAATCTTCTCTTTTTGATGACCAGAAAAGGACAATGGCAGAGTAGAGTTAAGCCCCCCTTATGTTAATTGTCCCACAATTCAGGGGTGTAACACAGCGGGTTTGTGAAACTTGTCTCAGAGTGAGTATGCCCACATTTGTGCCTTTGCATGCAGGCTGCCAGGGGAGATCAAGCAATGTGTGCACTTGATTTTGCAGGAGAACAGCTACTGGAAAGATACATTATCCTTTGCCATCCCTGGTGTCAACAGAGTTGAACTGATTTATACCACCTGGGGCTTCTGTTCAGTATGCCACTACATTTTTAGCAGGTGAAAAATGGTCAGATTCAGAAAGGTGACTGACGTGATTTTGTTTGTTTTCTCATGTTGCAGACAGGATTGAGTCAGGACTTAATATGCTGGAGGTTGAGCTACATTTGCAATACAGTTCTAGTAGCTGGTAATTTGGGGTATCTGGTTCACCCATATGAATCCCTCTATTGTGCAGAACAAGGTCATTTTCCTTTCTGTCTCTGCCTTCTGTTTATTTAACCAGACACTGTCTTGTAAACATTTTGTTCAATATCTGTGACATCATTTTCGGTTCACTTCATATGTGGGTTATATGTGTTTGTCTGTGTCCCCCTGCCCACCTCTCCACCCCCTCACTGTTAGTGGATATGTTCTATAGGCTATCCAGAGATTGACGTTTCGTTTTACTCTCTGAAAAATTATGCTATGGGTTCCATGATAGACTGCAGTTTGTAGGACACGTGATCTGTGATGCCAACCAAGGAGATGCCCCTTTACCTCATTACATTGACCCTGCTGATATGTAATCACACCCATTGTAGTATGTACTAGTACTGTGTATCCTTAGCAGAGTATAAATACAGTACTTTCTGTATATAGCTTTTTTCTTTAATGTAATAATTTTGTATAAATGACACTGTTTTCATGCAGAGATTGCCATCTGCCTCTGCAGAAGATCATGTAAGGCCCTGGATTTGGAAATCTCATTGACTTCATTATCCACTTATATTGCTGTGCTTGAACAAACGAGTCCCCAGTAAATAAAATGGCATAATGTAATTTACACATGCCTCTCCCGGAAAATGTGTGTATGGAATGCAATTGTTGAGCCTTAAAGGTTATTACCTCTGGGCATTAAGAGCTTGTTCGTTGAAAGAACCAAGTTGGATGGACTGGTCCTTGCTGAACCTTGGCACCATCAGTACCTCTAGAGCAGTGTGAAAGTAAACACTGAGGACCTGAATTCCTTTGGAAATGGCTCCCAGCAACTTCTTTCCTTATTGCTGATCCATCTGGAGAAAGTCATTACCATTTGACCCTTTTCTTAACTTACCCATAAGTAATTTATCATTTCCTCTCAGTCTTAGGCTGTTTTTTCTTGTATGTTTGTGGTGATACTCCCTTCTGTCACTGAGGCACTGTAAGCTTATTTAGTATGTCCCAAAGGCACTGGAAAACCTGAAGGGCTGTATTCAGTCAGGGATAAAATACCATTGTCAGACAGTAGGATTTTTCAGTGGGAATACCCCACTGCTGACATATAATTGAAACCACATTTTTCCAGAGCATCTCACTTGCACTCTGGAGAGCTGTGAGTACAGACACACCCTATAATTGCATAAATCAGAACGAATCTAAGGGGGACAGAGTCTTTTGAAGTTATATTTTGGAAGGCAGGATTACTGTTAATGTTTTGAGGTTTGGTGGTTTTTTGGACTGTTTGTGAACAGAAAAGCTGCCTCTGCTCTGAGAAATCTCTGTGCACATTCCTGAGAGGGAATAAGCCAAAGCAGTTTTTGGGAATGGGGCTTGGGGCTCCCTTTGCTGCTTGCTGAACAGAGTCACTCACACCAAGAAAAGCACCAGTGCTGTGTGGCATTCACCAAAGGCAACTGGGCAGAAGGGCAGTGCAAATCAGATAAAGCCAGTTCTTGAACAGATTGAGCTCTATGCTTTTCTAAATCTGAACATAAATGTCAAATTCCTTATAAATACCAGGCAGTGCACAGCTGCACTGACCTGGTGTTGCTGTTCTGGTCCGATGGGTGGGAGAGCAGGTCGAGCTGTTCCCCCATGAGCCAGAAAGATGGAGAAGTATTGTGGGTTTGCATGTCAAAAGCAATTATCTGCCTTTCCCCCCAGCCTGAAGCGATGGATCACCCTCTCCTTAGGGTGGTGAAGAATGTGTCTAGTCAGCGCTGGGGGAAATTCTGGAATAGTCCAGGAGTGCCAGGCATGCAGACACAATACCGTCATTGGCAAATCCGCGTGAATAGCTTTGGAGTGCTGTAATGTGGGCTGCAAATGGCAAGGCTGACTCCTTACACAGACCACAGATCCATCACTTTGAAATGTCAGGCCTTTGTCACCCAAAACAGTCTTTTGTCCTCTTTTCCCATGCGTGATACATGGAATTTTTTCTCTTTTGCTTTGTGTCTTACAGTGTAACTGGAAAAGAGCCTGTGCAGTTCACACTGAGTAGCCCAGCTAGTAAGAAAGGCTCCTTCCTAATTGCTCATTAACCAAAGAGATGCAGGCACAGCTGAGCTGTGGTCAAGGCAGGAAACGAAGAGGCAGCTCTTGGGACTCCTGGTAGAGTGCTGTGATGCTCTGCCCTGCAATGCTGTGTCTATAGGGTCTGAGAGAGCCCCAGGCCAAACTTTCCCTTTTCCATGGCTAGAGTGACAGTCATGTCAGATTGGCACTTTCAATGACAGTATTGTGAGAGTGGTCTCTCTCCCTCCCACTTACCTGCATGAGTCAGGAATGTGTGGATCCTCTGTGAAAACACAGTATGTGGTGTTAACAAGAGGGAGCTGTGATCCCCCTCAGTTTCTTGGCTGTGGTGATTTTCTGAGTCTTGATAAAATGATGTGTGGTCCATATGTGAGTTAAAGTCTCAGAAGGGAAAGAAAAAGCAAGTTTCTAATTTTACACACATGCTTGTACCACCAGAATTATAGCACCTACTGAAGTGTAGTACATGCTTAAACTCTCATCTGGTTTTGAGGTTGAGGACTGTGCTGCGCAGTGAGCAGTGGGTGGGGATTCAGGGTGTTCCCGTAGCATTTTTGTTTCCAGATAAGGATTGTGCTTTGCAGATACAGTCTCCACTTGTGGAGTAACTTCCACTTCCTGTGCTCTGTTTCATGTTGTGGAATATGCAAACTGCATTGCCTTCAGATGAAACCAAATCGTGTTTATGATAACCAGAAGAGATAGTCCAGAGTGAAACCTGTCCTGTAACTTGATTCCTTAATCTGGATGCATCTGCAGTGTTGGTAATTACAGTTCATGAGTTTGGATCTTGGTGTTTGGGAAAGGCATCAGCCCATCAGCAGCCTTGGAGAAATCAGGCTGGAGTTGGAGTCATCGGCCCATGTGCTGTGTGGGAGCCTGGAGGAGACGTGTTGTCTGAGGACCTTTCACAAGCGTGGTGGAAGATTAAAAGGGCTGAAGTGTTGTGGGTTATCACATTGCTTCTAAGGTTAGTCCCAGCAGAGTGGAACATATTTTTCATGTGGTTGTTGATGCTGTTGAGCTCTGACCAACAACTGTCAGAGCTCAGTTTCATTCTTGTGTGTCTTCTGTGCTCCAGGGCAAACTGGGGGCTTTTGGCCTTCTCAAAACTGGAGTTCAGTATTTGTGCTTTTTCTTGAAGCTACAATTAATCTCCTAGGAGATGGTACTCTTGTGCTCTTTCAGCGCAATTTTTACTTAAAATATCATAGAGGAAGCCCAGCATCCTGAGAATTATCTTGGCAGCAAAGTACATGAAGAGCATACTTTTATTTTTAAATTTAAATTCTAAATATGCTTTTCTCTTTTTAGATTTGGTATCTTTCCTATATAATTTAATTTCAGGTAAGAAAGGGTGGGTTGACTTGGGTTTAGTTTTTTGGTTTTGTTCTTACCTCACCATCCTTCTCCTCTTCCTGGGTTAGCTTCACATGCACAAATTGGTTCTATAGAAGGAGGTATACAAACCCAACCACCTCCATGCTCCACTTTTTTGGGTTTTTTTAAGGTTTGAACATAAATGCTTCTTCCCTTTTTACCAGGAGGCAGGGCATGAGCACTGTGTAACTCTGAGTGAGCAACAGAGGAAAGTGGATGTGTCCCTATTCAAGGCAGTCTATCTAGGGCTGAAGAGCACAAAAGAGCAGCTTTTCCTGAGCAACTTTGCAGTGCCTTTCTTAGCACTGTCATGTAAGTCCCTTTCTCTTAGGCCACCGTCCCTTTCAAGTACACTAAGGAAACCTGGCAGCTCTCATTTCCAGCATGAGACATGTGAAGGAAGTAGTGTATTTCTGGGAATCCCCACATCAAGCATAACTTTAGCAGAAGAAGAGATTATTCCCCCCCCGGCCCCATTAATGTAGGTTGTAATTGATTGGCTCTGTCATGTGCAAGGCTTGAAAAGTCTACCAAGAGTCTCATTAGGATGATCAGAGTTTAATTTGACCAAGTTAATCATCCCATGCTAATTTCTTATGCATCCTAACATTGTGTCAGAGGGTATGTTAGCAAAATTAGGGCCTCATTTTCTGAGACCTATGAAAACCTGGAGCTGTATCCCTAAGAGTTCACATCTGGGGGCCCAGTCGTGATAACTCCCTCCCTGCCCCAACACTATCCCATCACTGGTGCCTTTGCAAAGCTCTCTGTTAATCAGGTGTAGGGTTGGGAGGTCTGCCCCCGTGTATTGGTTTGTAGGAGGGAGTCACAATGTTCAAAGGTGTGAGCAAAATTCTCCTACCAGCCCAAAAGAGAAGATTGTAACCAGAATGTTTGACTTCTGTTTTGGGGGAAGAGGACCAGCAGCAAGAGTATAATTACTGCTTGACTGTCAGTAACATTAACATTTACATTGTGTTTTCTGCTTGGTCTTGAACAGGAAATTGTTTGCCATGTGATCTATTTGTTTATACATTTCTAATACCAGGAAGTTTTAAATATAAAAAAATACCATTGTTTGAGTTGGCTCTGAACAACACTCCTAAAACCTTTAATGGACTCTGAAGGAGGGCAAGAGCTTAGTGGCTCACTGTTCCATCCCTCCTTTGCAGGAGTATCCTTTGCAAGTGCTTCTCTCCATCAACTCTTAGGCTATTGCCCTTTCTGGTTACACAGAAACTGCATAGTCAGACCCCCAGGGACATGGAGAAGGGTGTTACTGTCCCACATTTCATGGGACCTGTGGGATAAGGGGTTTTTTTGTGGCAGAAAGTTGTGTAGGTGTTAGTGGAACAGCTCTAGCTGACCGCAATTCCAAGATCATCTTTTTGTGCTGCTGATAGAGTCCTTACTGCTGATAGGACCAGAGGCAGCTCACAGCTGTCATCTTAAAAGGTTACATTTTACCAGCAGCTTGAGTTTCTTTGTTTTCATAATGTTGAGTGAACCTGTTTTAAATTTCACTGGGGCAACCAGGGACACTGACTGATAACCTCAGAGCATCCTGTAGCAGAATCTACACGAGCAAATTTACAGTCTTGTCACTGAGCTCTTGAGGGGTAAAGATGGAGCTCCTCTTCAGCACGCTAGATTTTATGCAAATGATACTGCAAGTAATAGGGTGCTGTGAGGAAACATTCTGATCCTTTTTTCTTTAGTATGCTCATCTGGTTTTTTTCTCTTAAATAGTTTTATTTTTTTTAAATAGTGGCAGCTAGCAAGTAGAAAGTTGTTGCTGTTGGCCTGGAGCAGGCTGGTGTAGTCTAAGTTGTTTCTTGTTGACTTATCCTTGCACAACTCCCAGGGAAATGTACTGCGGGCTTTGCTCCATCTGGCTAAATGCCCCATCCTCTGTCAGGCACAAATGGAATTAAGAAACAAAGCTGTTTTCTACAGTCTGGCTGTTGCTACTCAGTCAGACACTGCTAGAAACCATTTTAAACATGGATCCCTAAGTTGATTTCATGTCATGTGTAAATAGGTGCTAGAAGGCAAGATGGTATTTATTTTTCCCATCTTTAGTGTCAGCTCTGGGATATGAACATACCCTATGTCCCAGCCAGACTTGGTTGGTAATAAATACTTTCATGTATTTTTCAGGTGCCTGCCTATTGGCAGAAGGATTCTTGGAGATCTTGGCTGACTCTCCAGAATTACAATGTAGAAAATTAGAGTCTGAATTTTGCCAGGATACCTACCTGGCAAACAGCTCCAAGACAGGTGTGGGATGGGGCAACCCTAACTTGGTTTTAGGACCAGGCACTGTCAATAAAGACTGCCTCTCCTAAGCCTTGGACATGGAAGAGTTTGGGAAACAAAGTGCTATTTTAGCAGATGTATGGGTTTAAACAAAATGAAGTGAAGCTGTCAGCCCTTTCCCCAGTCACACTGATGTCCTGAGTGTGGACATTCCCCCAGGAGCCCAGGGGTGCATCTCTCAGCTGACCCAGTCTGTTTCTCCAGGCTGAGACAGATCTGTTGCAGTGACAGGGTTTGTGGTCAGCTGCCCAGGCACCTACTGGTGTGTCAATGGGAAAAGTCCCCCAGAAGATACACGATAAAAATTGAATTCCCTCTCCCCTAAGGTCACACAATATGAAGCTGTCTACTACGGAGCTCTGGGGGAAATGATTAATGGGGACCTTGGAAATCTAGAGCTACACTGCTGAGTCTGTTGGGCTTTGACATCTCTACAATTGCAAGCTAGAAGGAAGTGTGAGATAGCACAGCTGTTTTGGTCTCTACTCTGTCATCTCCCAGCTCCTTTGCAGCTCAATCCAGTCTCGAGATGGATCCAAAATACAAATACAAGCTGGGAAATTTCTGAGCGAATAATGTTCTTCCCTGCACCCTTCTCTCATATCTGCACCAGCTCTGTTAAATGAGGAGCAGAAATATTGAAATGCATTTAGTAATGATTTAGCTTCTTTATTTCTTTTCCTCCTCTGTTGTTCTCAGAAATAGGCAGCGAGTGGTTGGATCATGGGGTTGCTATGGTGAGCTTTAAGATACACCTTTGATCATAGTTGGTAAGTGCCAGCCAGCATAATAATTCCAAGCCGTCCATATGCTTCCAGACCAAAATATCTCTCTCTCTTGCTGCTCTTCGTTTTGTTGAACACTTAGCCTGCTAGTTCACAGACTGCTGTGTCTTACTGTGCTGCCCCAAGAAATCAAGTTTGGTACTTCCTTTTCTCGAGTGGCAGCTGGCAGATTTACTGCATGAAAGGAGGTTGTGACCAGGTGGGGGTAGGTCTCTTCTTCCAGGCAACCAGCGACAGGACAAGAGGACACAGTCTTAAGCTGCGCCAAGGGAGGTTTGGGTTGGACATTGGGAAGAAGTTCTTCGCAGACAGAGTGGTTGGGCATTGGAATGGGCTGCCCAGGGAGGTGGTGGAGTCACTGTCCCTGGAGGTGTTTAATTAAACATTGAATATGGCAGTCAGTGCCATGGTCTGGTTGTCAAGGTGGTGTTTGGTCATGGGTTGGTCTGCATGATCTCAAAGATCTTTTCCAACCTAGTTGGTTCTATGACCATTTCTGCTCATGGACTCCAGCTACCTCAGCAAAACCCCTCTATAACAAACCTGATTTCAGGTAATCTGCCATAGATTTAGCTACTTAATGGGAATTCTGGGTATGTTAAATGAGACATTGAGATTCCTCCCTTGAAAATCAGTAGCAGAACTCCTACTGCAGATGAAGGAGACAGGGTCAGATGATTTTGCCCCAACAAACACTCTGCAGCAAGGATGGCTGCAGAGGTGGTTTTCTGGCCTTTGACTTCACTTGCTCTACAGTGGATAAATGCCTCCTACCTATGAAAATATTTTGCTGTCCTGTGTGGTTTTATACAAATATGAGTGAAAAACCAAGTGACAGGGAATGTGGTGCTCAGTTCTTTTCTGTGATTTATGCTCTGGTTTATCCGGCAAGGCAGCCTACGTACCCGAGAGAACAGTCTGAGTATCTGTGTGAGCAGAGATCAGATAGCAGGCTGCCTTGGCTTGCTGGGCTGCAGGGCTTAATCAGCTATTAGAAGATGATATTAGGAAATATAATTTACAAAGAGACTCTGTTAAGAGAATTTTGAATCTTTTGTCAGTTCTAATAGAATATTCAAGAAGAAGTTTGCTATTTCAATCTAGTTCTTCAGGGTTTATTTTTCATTTTTGTGTGCTTCTTTTTTCACCAAGCAATTGCCCACTGCAGCTGTTTGCTAGGACTGGCTTATCTAGGCTTCTTATTATTATCCTGGCTAGAAATTGTTATTTACTTGTATGGTAATACCTAGAGCTTCTAATCTAGCATCAAAGCGCCATTGTGATAGATGTTACACAGATCATTAGTTTATTAAAGATGGGTATTGTTGTCTTAGGAATGTATGGGCTTACTTTATGATAGCAAGAAGGGACAGAACAAGGTAACAGGGAAGCATTCACATGCAATATATCTGTGAAAATCATACCAGCTTGTTTTGAAATGGCAAAGGTTTGTTCCTGTAGGGAAAAAAAATATATAATGGCTAGAAAATATTGTTTTCCCCAGTAAAAGAGCAATTATCAAAGTCTTTTTATTTTCATTGCCTCTGAGAAATATTTGCAGTACTTCTGCAGCATAGAATGGGTTTTGCTACTATTTGCAGGACTACAGCCAATTTCACCAATCATTGGGCACAAGAGGTTTCTTTAAACAGAAATTGGGAAATCCTCTGTAAGAAGTTTGCATGACAAACATTAGTCAAATATACACTCCTTTGAATTAAGATCTGGCCTGAGCCTCTTGTAAGTCCTTGCCTTGGTTTAGGTCCTGCAAGCTTCCGCATATTCCGGCACTTCTGCAGCAGTTGGTGCGGCTCGTATTACTCCTGCTTGGCCTAAGTCTCCTACAATAGTGTTACAACAGGCACCAGTACTGACCCTAAAGGAATTAAATGGGCATTATTTTTGGATAAATCTGAGCATTTGTCATATGCTGAACTGGATGGTAGCATCAGCCAGGCTGGGGACTGGCTGATTTTTGTGCAGCCCTACTGAGAAGGACTGTAGAGTTACTGTGGACAAAATGTTAAAGGTGAGCTGGCATTGTGAGCACGGCAAACTGTCTGCTGGAATGCACTATGAGGAGCTTTGACAGCAGATTGATATTTTCTTCTACCCTTTGACGGGGCCTGAACGTGCTGAGCACATTCAGTGTGCGAGGAAAACGGTAGGAGTGAGTTTGAGACACTGAATTTCAGAGTACAGCAAAGGGAGAGCTGAATGTGTCCCAGCAAGCACAAAGTATGGGAATTTCCCCTCCTATGGGAATGGAGGGTTTAAATGTTATCTTCCTGATCTTAAATGCCTTCTCAGCAACCCTATCTGTACCAGTGGGATTTGTCCACCTACGTCTGGTGGTGTCCTTGGAAGAAAACCAGCTTTTGCATAATCAGTTTCAATAGGAGGGTGCCTAAAGCTTGCGAGGTCAAGTTTGTTTTGTTTGTTGTCTTGTTTTGGGATGTATTTTGTCCCTTTTTTTTTTTTTTTTTTTTGGAACAACAGTGTGTTTCTCCTGCCAGCAAGACATCTCTTCCACCTTGGAACTGTACAGCTTGCATTTCTGGTTTTTTTGCTGGCTCCTACGCTTGGCTTTCTGCTGCTGCTGCTGCTGGTGAGCTTATTTCAGAGATGTGCCAGGCTTAGCATACAGATCCAAATTTAGGTCTCTCTGCCTTCAAACAGAACAGAAGGTCTACAGAAGTTATTTTTTAGTGTGACTGTTCAGAATAGCTAATTGGCTTGTTGGCTGTGCATGAGACTGCACAGCATACTTGGACCCGGCCATGCTGGGCACTTGACTTTTCTTCTTTTATGCCTTCATTACTTGCTATGGTGATGGTCCTACATGACAGCAATCCCAGGGAAAAGTTGGGAACAGAAGCCTCCAACCAGGCTTGATGTAGAACTAGACTTAATTTTACTTCTCAAGACTGTGTCACTTCATCCCACCCAGGCCTGTTCCCTTGCTTAACTTACTGGCTTCCTGATTCATTTAGTCTCTTCTTCATATTTCTAGTGACATGCTGGTGCTGCCTGGCAGGGAAAGATGTTTCCTGAGCAGAAGATGGCATAAAAGGGCAGAAGAGAGATAATTTCCCTAATGCAAGGTGGATAAGTGTATACCTTTGTAAGGACTGTAGCCAGGGCTGTCTTAGCACTTAGACTGCTTCGAGTTGCAGAATGGCTGGAGCTGGGAGATTTTAGGAATCAGAGAGCTACTTCTGGTTTGTTTGGGTAGGAGGGGGTTGGAAATGAAGGGGCTGGTGAGAAACAATGTGGCATATAACTAATTGCGGGACAAATATTGTCTTGTATGTGTGTTAATGACTTTGTTTTAAAATTGACTGGCAGATAACTACTTAGTATTTGAAGTCTCTTATGTCTTCAGGCTTAACATCTAAACTGTAAGGGAATTCACAGCTCTACAGCTGGCTAGAAGCACATTTTAAAAGGTGCCTGCAAGTTTGCAGTTACTTAACTTGCCTTATGTTGTTCAGTAGTATGGCAGTAGTAAATGTATAACTCCTGGAGTCTACTTGTAGGTATGTCTGGTTACTGTATTTCTTTCTCCCTAGATCTTTAAGGAGCTGATATTTGAATAAGCAAAAGCAGATCAAAGGTATTGCGTTATCATTGGTTGCTTTATTGATTACTCAAGCCTCCTTCACCCTCTCATTAAAAGGTTTTGAGCCCTCACAATCTGCCAGGTTGCACAAGAGCTGTGCCAGGTGAGCACCACCATGTGCCACAGCTGCCAGCTGCATGCTGTACCTTCCTTTCCTTCCAAAATAGTCTTCATTTTAATGGAATTGTCTTCATTTTGACCTGGTACAGGTCTTGTGATGGGGTTTTATGTTGCTTTTTGAATGCAAAAGTTTACCCAAAAAAACCCAGTGAAATAAGCTTTGAATCTTGCCTCATGTGCTGTGGATCTGTAGGAGGAAGTTGGTAGAAGGTACCTGAATAATTTCCAACATTGCATGTTTGTCTTGGGTCAAATTTAACTGCTCTAAAATGAGCTGCTGCCATGGGAACAAGGTATCAATGATTTCAGGGTGCTGAAGAATGCTTAGTCAGGATTTGGGAGAAGAGCCACCCAAACCATTACCTCCTGTGTCTTCATTTCTTGTTTCTGTATCATGCTATTCCTGCTTATGGCCGTAACATCAGTAAATGGGACATGGGAAGGAGCTAAGGTTGCCTTTAGGACTCTGAGGCATTTCAGAGCAGTGATAAATGGCAGAAGTGACTCCTGAACTGTCCTTCATGAAGAATTTCTCCCTTTTGTTTTACACCAGTGGCAATGATTGAGGTTGAGGATACAGCTGTGAAAAGGAGCTGGGAGTGTGGCTGGTTTGTTGTTATCAGCAACTGCCATGTTGAGGGGGGATTTGGAGTAGTCAGGTAAGGGAACAGAGGACCAGAGCCCTTCCCTTAAAGCTCAGGCCCTTTAGTGAGGAGTGAAGGGTAGGTAGAGGGCTGGTGCTGGTCTCCAAGCATCCCTTAAGGGTAGTTCTTTGCAGAGGTGCCTGGCATAAGATTGCATACATCTGAACCAAAATGTGTCATCTTTGTGCTATTAGCTCCATCCCCAGCCTAATTCAGCAGCAACCAAAGAACTATATTTTTTCTATTTTAGGGTTAAATATCTGCTTGACTGGCATTTCTATCCTCAATTCATTAAAATTAGAATTACTCTGTAAGACCCCAGCCATTCATTAACCAACAAACCACTACTGATTTTGATTTCCATGGCTGCAATTTAATTTTGCCCAAAGATTATAGGTATTTCTGTGATTGCCTTTCAGTAGGCTCACTGGTACTTCTGCCATGACACTGTTATTACTAGCAGGGACCTACTAATGCCTTTCTGCTTAAACCTGTCTGAGAATCTATTAATGGGGTGGCCTACTTCCAAATTGCAAAGAGGAGCAAGAGCTCATCAGGCAGTGTAAATGGTGATAATTTCAGCAAATGCTTTCTGTGTAAGGAGATTGATATTTTAAGTGTCCCAGCAAATTGGTAATAATGATCAGCAATTCTCCACCATTCTTCACAAAGGAAAGGGCCTTTGAAAGAAGCAATTAAGTGCAGCCACCCTCTGGACCGAGCTAATGCAGACTTCTCTCATTGTTCTGTAAGTTAACTATTAGTCCTACAAGTCATGTTTAATGAGCTTTCTGCTTCCAGCCCAGCAAGGAGCCTGTAATGAAGCTGGGGAAATGTGACCAGCATTTATGGCAAGCGCCTACTGCAGCTTTCAAATGACACTGGACAAAGCTGTGATTTCCTCATGGTGGAAATAGGATAAACCAGGAGATGAGCAATAATTTTGCAACATCTGCTGTTCTCTTGAGCTGTTTGCTCATCTTACAGGTGGTGACTGCAGAATGAACATCAGGTAGTTCCCTAATGCAACAGGGTAGGAAGATTTCAGATTGGATTCTGTACATTCTGACTCTTAGACATATTCATAGATGCAAGGAAGATATTTAAATCGAAGGTAAAAATGAATGCAGAAGCTTCAGTGTAGGCATCCTGTAACTTTGCTGCAGGAGACATTATTGGCATGTGTGTATATTGCAATAACCCCTGAACAGCTTCATCTGCCCACCTGCAAGGCTATCAAATTTAAAGCCCTTGACTGAAACCCAGAGACCATTTTTTGTATCCCGTGTTCTGCTTAACAAGAAAACTCAGTTTTCTGACTCGGTCTCCTCCTGAGCCTGTGTAAACTCCTTGTAGTCACAGTGTCCTTTTACAGCGTGACCCTGTCTGAGTGAAGAGCAGAGGTGCTGTGAGCTCATTTAGTAGGATCAAGGTCCTGCTTTGAAGAAGACACCAAGCAATCAGTCATTATCCACACTGATGCCAGACATCCTTTTACAGACCTTTTTCCCCCTAAGTAAGGTGTTTTCCAGACTAATGGGTCCCAGACTATTCAGTCATTCCTTAGACTGACTTTTAATCATTCTTGCTGCCTTTCCATGTGCATTTTCCAGCTCTAATTTATCTTGTCTGAGGTGGGAGAACTAGGGTTTCGTGTACTATTCAATGTGTGAATTAGCTGTGGATTTATAATGCTGTCTTCCTTACTCCAGTGTGGGCTCCTAATGAACTTCACTGATGAGCTCCTGACTGGGAGATGAATCTTCAGTTCTGTGCTCTGTTTCCTAACTTGTAAATGATTCTTCTTCTATTCAGGAACTTCCCTTCTTATGCTGAAGCTTTTAGCTTTCAACAACTTTAGATTAAGATCTTTATCACAACTCTTCTTGAAATCCAGATTATGTGAGATAAATCACATTTACTCACCTGTCTGCTGACCTTTTGTGTGAACTCTCAGAGGCTGGAAGGGCAGGACTCCCTTTACAGCAGCTGTATTGACTCTGCAAGGAGCTTTTACTTATATGGGTATCTGTTGGCCTTTATTAAAGGCTTCACAAAGTTGCCAGATACAAACAGTCATAGAAACCTGTGGTTCCCCAGATCCTTCAAAAATATTTTCTAAAGGCTGCATGTGTTTAATTCTTCAGTAACCAGCTATCTCAACTCTGTGTCCTTAAATTTTGATGTGAACACCATCTAATCCTGACTTGTTATTGGTCTTTTTTTCTTATTTGTACCAGAAGTCCTCCTATGATCACTGAAATTTCAGATAGACTCTGAAAAAGCTCCACTGTGAGAACCTCCCCAGTTTCTGTTTGTGTTTCTCTTGCAATGAGATCTATGTAGGTTTTAATGGATATGGGTTTTGTTACTTACTTGAAACAGCTTTCAGATTAATTCCTGCTATAAAGAATATCAAGAGACTAGCTATGTATCTTTCCCCTATTTGCACATTTTATTTTAACATCAATTCTCTTTGAAAGGAGAAAAAAACTCCCAGACAAACATCTCACACTTGTAATGTTTCTTGTTGTTCTGGCAAGGCAAAAGGATCTTCAGATTTGGAAAATTATGTTTCTGTCTCTTTACACAGATCAGTGGAAAGCAGTTGCTGCTGTAAACAAGAATTACACCCCATCGTTTTCTTATGGCACGACAAAAATACTTTTTGTAGAACTTGAAATGCTCATAAAAGTCTCTTCATTGCTCTAAATCTGAGCAGTCACATTTAAAGAAAAATTCAGTGCTGCTGTTTCCTCATTCAAGTCAGCTCCTCTAGCTTATTTCTCTCCTGTGTTTATCCAGTTCCATCTGATAAGACCATCTATCTTTTGATCATGGTGGGCTTGAACTTTGTGCAGGCAGGCTCAGAGCTCACATTGGCACTGTGAGGACAGTTTATGGCTTTTCACATCGATTTCTCTGTGCCGTTACAATTTATCAGCTTGTTTTCATCCCTTGGAGGTATGCAGAAATGCAAATGCTAACCTAGTTCTCTCAATTTCTAGAAGTAGCTGAAACCAATGAATTTTGTAAGGAACTAAATATCTTTTCATCTCAACTGTTGTAACGTGGAGTCTTTGAGATGGTACCCAAATCGGGCAGTTAGCAGGCAGGTAAATGATATTTCAGCTCACAGGGCCATTTTTTTGCCTCTGTTCTTAGTTCAAGTTGCAACATTTTGGTTGGTATTTTTTACAGTTTCATCAGAACACATTGAATTGCCAACACTAGTGGGAAAAACATGCTTGAGGCTACTTTGTCAATCAGCTCTCCTAGTTTGTTGTTGGGCTTTTTGATAAATGTTTCCACTTCTCATGTTTTTGTTATTATGAGAGCTAGAAGCCTGTATTTTCTTAAATAAAAGCTGATGTGACTCATGTTCATGTTTCACATGGGAAAATACACTGAAACCGTTTAAATGGAAAATGAAAAGGCAAATTTTCACAACGATGTAAATAGTACAATAGAGACACCTTATTATTTTATGAATATATTTATTGTTATGTTACTCCAATCTCTGAACTTTTCAATAGGAAGAAGGAAATTTAGGATGCTCAGAGCTCAGTGTCTGAGCTGAGATGTCCTTTAGACACTTGTGTGAAAGCTGTTGGCTTTCAGAAGTGAAGACTCTTGCAATTGCTGTTGGAGTTGGTGAAACTTGTGGCTGCTCAGACCCTTGGAAACCAGGCTGGTTTTGTTCAGGTGTGCAGCTGTGGAGTTGGATGTGGATATCTGACTGTCACATTCTGGGTTTAGGTGCTCAGTGTCATCTTTACTGCCCAGTCTGCCTTTTCACATTGGGTTCACCTGCGCCTTGGTCTCACATCTGCTGAAGCCACTGACAGAACTCACTTTCATTTTTCCACGTTGCTTGGTTGAGCTGTGCTAGATCCTTACATAATTGTCTCTTATCATCTGGGGAATGAAAAGGCAATTCCTGATAACTTTTCTGAAGTCCCCTTTGCTTTTAAAGATCATCACATTATATGTGTGATCAGACCAACACCAATGTAAGTGTGGTATTAGCTCAGAGTTATTAGCTTTGATGTTGATTATTGCAGCAGAGGTTACCTGAGTGCTTTCCTTGTTACATGCTTGTGTTTTTAAAATTTGGTAGGAGGTACTAGGAAGAAAGGTAGGTGTTCTGACTTGGGCATATGAACAGAAAGAAAATCAAAGCTAACTCAAATTTTCCAAGTTTCCTGTTTGATGCAGCATTTTGTACCTCATGACAGAATACACTGAACACAAGAGCCCCAAGCTATGTGTGTAGCAATAATGATATCCCAGAACTCTTGACATGCCTAAGACTATGGCTACTGTGTCAGAGACTGAAAATAGTTCATGCCTCAAACACTGATATAAAGTTTTGCTCACTATAAAGAAGCCTCCCTGAAGCCTGGAACTGTGGACTGAAATCGAACTGCTGATTAGATAAAGGGAAACCCATTGTTCAGTCATCTCAGGTGGAGGGAAAGGTTTGCATCCACAAAAGGCCAAAACCACCAGCTGTGGCCAGGTTTGGGGTGGGGGCAGAGCACAGCTCATGGAGGCCGGGTTACACAGACCCCCCCCAAGCGAGGGAGGAGAAGGAGGTTTTGGGTGCGTGGTGTAACCTCTGGTCAGAGGCACTGAACACCCATCCTCTGTTACACAAACTGGCCCAGCTGTGGCAGCCCCAACCCCAAAGCCACATCCATGGGACTTTCATGGGAGAGGCAGCTGAGGGGGAGTCTCTGCCCCCCTCTGTCCCCCCACTCCTTTCCCTATTTCTTCCTTCCTCTCTTTTGTCTTTCTTTCTCTCTCTCTCTTTCATACCAAATAAAACCCTTAGTATTGACTGGCTTATGGTCTCGTTTGCACCTTAATTTGGGCTGAGGTATTTCTAAGAACCTCAATAATAATTGGATCTTAACACTGCTGTCAGTTTTACATCCTGATTCAAGCAAGCAGTCCTGCTCTACAAACCCCTGGTGTACAGTTTAGTCTCTGTAGGCTGAATTGGCATCACTGAACTGCTGCCCTAGAAAGGCAGTATAAATTGAGTCTATGTCATTCTAAAACACTGCAATGAATACTTCAGAAAAGGTTGCTTCTCTAGATCCTTTTATGCTAGCATTTATATGGTAGAGATTTGTTTTGGTGTGGGTTTTTTTTTTTTTGTTCCACAAAGTTAAACATTCTTTCATGTTATTCTTACATCTTAATATAAGAATATTGATAATATATTGAATATTCAATAATATATATTGAATACATAGTCTTAACATATATCCTTAATTATTTTAGTTTTTGATTCAGAGACATTTTAGGGTACTGTATTCTTCTATTAAATGAAATAAAACTGTCCTTAGACATTTCTGACAATGACTTCTTTATTTTCAGCTGAGGACATTTTGTTTTGAACCATTGGTCTCAAGATTTATTTCCCCATTTCCCTGTCCCCTTTTCATCAGATTTAAATGCAGAGTTATGATTGTTGTTCTCAGTCCCAAGCCTTCAATGTTCCCTCCTCTTGGTGTTTCAGTTTGGTTACAGCTATGTCAGGAATATTGCCTTGTAATCCACCTCCACATATATGGCTTTCTTTCACTGAGTATATTCTCCTAGGCCATCCAACGTGTAAATTGATTTCAGGGCATGAAAAGATTTCACAGATGTAAAGTGGTCAAAGTTTTTCAAATGTCAGTACTGATTTCAAGTTAGCTTGTATCTTTGATATGCTGCTTGAAAGTGCTGGAGAAGATCCTGGCTTGAAAAATGTGGTTGCTGAGCTCTTTGAAAGTGGAATCTCTTGCATTCTCTCCACTGGGACATCCAAGTTGCTAGATGCTTTTCATCACTGATAGAACAAAAATGACCCCTTCTTTTTTTTCCTCAAACTGAGGAGCATAGCTGGCTCTTAAATACTAGGAAAATCTGTTAGCTGTATTCAGAGAAGTGTGAGGTCTGTTTCTCTTTCAACTTTGCAGTTTATTTAAAACTAACTACTGAAAGCGCTAAGCACTTCTGTATATGCCTGTAAGCTCAGGTGCCTGTGGATGTCTCTTACCCATATCTCAAGGAGACATTGGTGCATTGCCCTGGCGGATGTGTGGCAGAGCTGTTACTCATAGGCAGAGAAATAAAACTGCCTATTATACATCCATCCATCCCATCTGTTGTCAAGAGATGCCAAATAACATCGATACTTGGGGTGTAGGTTCATGTCACACTCAGACAATGTGAAGCCCAGTTGTCCCTCCATTGAACTTTTTCTGAACTGGCACCCATGCATATTAAAACAGGTCCTTGAAAACCATCTATTTGTTTTGGGAAGGTTAAACTTCCTGGATCATCACACTGTGCCTGTCAATGGCAACACAAGAGGTCAGAGCTGTCTTCTGTCCCGTTGAGGAGCAAACATTACCCCTCTTGGGAGCAGCTCACTGTTGAAGTTGCACTGTTGTGTGATGAAGCCAGCATCCCAGGGCCAAAGCCTCTGTCCTGGATCTGCATTCCCATCTTGGGATGCTTTGAATAGAGGCTCCATGGATGGCTGAAAGCTGGGGAAGGGTGCATCAGGCTCATTTTTACAATCTCAGTAATGTTGGGTAGGCAGGTAGTTCAGGTCAGTGACTGGCAGGTGTGTCTGAGCCATTGTCTGCAGGAGATTATTGTTGATTCAGAAAGAAGAGACCAAGGTGTGTCTATACCCATATAAAGAGTATATAAAGCCAATTTCCATAAGTATGCACCTAAATCTGAACCACTCACTCGCCTTCTGGACCATCCTAGATGTTTTGATGTTCGATATTTAGAGGTGAAAATCCACCCCCACCTCTCTTTCATGTGAGTTTAGTAATTGCTGCCAATCATTCTGCATATAGTTTGGAATTGCAGTGTAGATAGTTCTGAAATGAGCCTGTGAAAATGCTATTAAATGAGCATGTGGGCAAGAATGAAGCACCTTTGACCCTTTGAACTCCCCTGGGCTGTTTAAAATAGTGATTGATATCTTCTCTTACACAGTCCAGTCATCTTCCTGCGTGTTTTACTGAGCTATATATTCTGGGCATTGATGGATGAGCTCTGGACAATCTTGCTACTGCAGTTGTAAAAGGTGCTACTCCCGGCCCCTGTATTTTCCTGCGGGTAATGGACCCGTAACAGAAAGAGCAGAAGGTAACATGCATTGGTAGCTGCAGTAAAAAATCCAGTATCTCAGCCTAAAAGTACTTCTTAAGCTGCTCCAAGGAAATTCTTCAAAGCCGGGGCACAGTCAGGGCTCCTGTTTAAGATAGGGGCACAGTTCCTCTGTTAGTGTTTCATTCTCAGATATACCACTGTAAAGCTGTTGGATTTTTCTTAAGCTGCTTTTTTCTGTTTGGACAAGGACTGGAGAAAAGCCAAAGTGGTATCTGCTTGGGCTTTCCCTTCTTTGGGTTTTTGGGAGCACAGGACCTGGAAGACTTCTCTTGCAATCCACAGTACAATTCCAGCTGATTTACAGACCCAGAACCAGCATCATGCTCTTGTCTCAGGTGGTTCTCTTCCTAAGTTGTTGCTTTCCTTTCTCTGTCATATTATATCTGGGGTAGATGATATTTTCCTTTAGGCTCCTGTTCTGGGAAGCTAAAGGGAATTGCCCAGAAAGGCAGCCCAAAAGTGCTGAAACATCTTGCATGTTGTATCTCCTATTTGAAAAACAGGAAGGAACTAAAAGAACAGAAAAATTATATTTTAAAATCTTATGGTGTGGTGTTGTGTTTTTGTTTGGTTGTTTTTTTAAGTTGGTCTCATGAGTTTCACAGTTTGACTCATGAGTATGTAGGGCTGTATCTTAGCAGTTCTGTGAACGTGCAGGAGTCTTGGCAATCACGGGGAGTCATGATGAAGGACAAATACAGCCTCATAATTATTCTAGTCTTTCCGAACAAGGAAAATGCCTTAGTGCCTGAAACTGCATAGTTTATAATCTTCTGGGATGCTCCCCCTCCTGTCTTGTGACTTCTCCAGCAGGAACACGGAAAATGATGTTGGCCATCCAGCTACATATTCTGGGCAAATTGCTCTTGCTAAGTGCCAAGAAAGGGTGCTATCTGTTTTAAAAGCACTGTTGACACGTGTATCCTTTGTCCTCAGCATGCTGGTGGTGCTTCAAGGTAGGAAAAACTTCTCTTTAGGAAGAACTAGAGGAAACAGGAGCTGTGTTTTAGCACAGAAGCTCTGAACAGTTTTGCTCATCCAGAATAGAACACATAGCTTGATCCTGCAAGGTCTCGTTACTTCAGATAGCAGAGTCATGCCCAAGGATCTCGACAAAGAACTGTCAAGCCTGGGCTTGCTGTGAAATGGTATGGAGTTTCTGACACAGAGCAGCTCTCCTGCACACTTCCCACATGTCCTGTACCTCAGGTTGTGAGGTTCCATTCCTTGGCTTGGTCTCGACAGGCATTCTCTCTTCTGTGGGTCTTACCCAGACAGTGTCTCTTTGAGGGGGAAGTCAGTAGCAACACCTATAATTTGATGCTTTTAATTTGCTGCTTATTGATTCTGGGGGTGGAGAGTGGTTTCAGGGCTCCATGCTAAGAATTTGCTGTGTAACAAACCAGGCACAATCTCGCCTCTTAAATCAGGACAAATTGTCTCACTGCTGTCTTTTCAGGACAGTGTTGGCAGACAGGTCAGACACTCTGTGGCCTCCACAGACTATGACAGCAGCACAAATCATGACCTTGAGGACAGTAATTGTAGCTAAATTATTCCCTTATTGCTTCTATCAGCAGCATTCTCCATGTCGCAGCCATGGCTTTTGTCTGACACCTATGCTACCCCTCTATTATGCTGATAATATGCAAGTCACATCTTTATGTTTTATTTGTATTATTTTGCTTGTTGAAAGCCCTTTTCACATACCAGCCAAGGAGTTTCACTCTCAGAATACCCATTTAAAAAAACCCCAAACCTAAAACCATCCATGGAAAGACCACTTTACGTTTAAAACAGATGCCTGTTTGTCAATCCAAGCACAAAATAGGTAATGACTTGGCATCTTGCCAGTAGCTCCCATTCCTCTGCCATGAATAATGAGATAATGTGTTTCAAATTAACTCTTTGTCTTACACTGGCAGCTCCCAGGAGAAGAATCTCCAAATGTGCTTGTAAAACATGGTTAATGTAGATCGATCTCTCCCTCCCTTCACAGACACAGCTATGTTGAGTTCAGAGTTAAATTCGGTAACTGGGAATAGGAGAGGAGAACAATTAAGAGCTGGGAGAAGATTTTTCTGGTGGTGATTTAGGAAGGAGTAATGGAGGAGATACTTCAGGCCAGATGCAAGAGACTATTTTGGTTTATAATTCTTGGTGGAGTAAATGGGAAAGCCAATAAAACACAGACCTATTCTAATGAAATCAATGGTAAAAAAGGAATGTAAATAGCTTGTTGAATATGATCCCTAGGGTGGTTTGCAAGAAAAACAGATGAGAAAGTTCTCCTGTCAAAGCATGTCCTTATTGTGGTAACAGAAATGAATATGTGAGAATGAACTGAGCAAATCGGAAGCAAAAAATTAGTTTCTCTTCTCTTCTGAGCAAAAAGAAGCAGGACAAAAACTGTATTTTTGTTACTAGGAAATTTCTTTGCTAAGTTTCAGGCAGAGAAGAATGTTATTTGCACCAGGTAAAAACACATTCCAGATTCCAGAAAATGAGTCCTTAGCATTGAAATGCTGATGCAATGCTAAGTACATTTTTATAAATAACTCATTAATAAAAGAAACAAACCCAAATATGTTTAAACCAGTCCCAGTGGTCTGCCTTAGATGAACTACAACTGGTAGAAGCAGAGATATTAAATCTTTAATCACTTTCACAAAGAGGAGGAGACCTCCAAAGATGTGCAGCTCTCTGACATTGAGCCACTCTTAGGAAATATTAATTTAAATTTGACTACCAAAGTCTTTTTGATCTTTCCAAATAGTTGTAATCAGGAGAATACTAAAAGTGCTTCTCTCTATGTAAACAGCTTGTCTCAAAATTTATGTGGATGTGATCTTAGCTGGGACAAACGTCTTCTGTGTACATTGAAATACAGTGTGAGCTATGGGAGAGAAGATGAATTTCAGCCAAAGATAAATATAAACAGTACATTTTGAGCTTTAGCAGAAGGTATTTCTGGTTGCAGCCTAATAGGCAGCTGTCTCTTGGTGCTTGCAGGATTGCTTTGGCTTCTGACGAATGGGTGAAGATGATGTGCTTGACATTTCACTGCAAATTTTAGAGTCCTGCTACTTTGAGCATCTCTGCATTTGTTGAGCAGTGCACGTGTATATTTGTGCTCCTTTTGAGGAGCAGGTGTCCTGCATTGAGAGTTTCCATCAGTCTTTGCAGGACGAGGACATAAATAAATTACATTAATTTAATTGATGGGGCTGTTGCGAAGGCATCTATTCAAGTACATTTACTTTGCTCACTGTTGCTGCTTTTAATGGGCAAAACCTGTCATAAAATAAGTGCAAGTACTCAGCAAGTCAGGTTTTTCTTTGTCAGTTCTGCTCATCTGGAATGTAAGCCACCTCTTGGAATGCGTGTAGATAGCTCAGCTCTGTGGGTACTTGAATTCAACCTAATTCCTGTGGAATGAGAAATTGAGTGGGAGACATAAGATGCAGACCAAACCACAGTTGAAAAATATTTGACATTTATCTCTGTAAGCTTCTGTAAGGTGCTTAAAACTGCTCAAGTGGTGTTGATGGAGGGCAGTTCTGCAGGAGCCAAGCATTGTGAGCCATGCCAAATGATGTGAGCCGGAGGTCTGGCTCACTAAAGCTGATAGTCACAAGTCCTGAGAGCACGTACTCATAGCTGCCTTGGAAACAAACAGCTGTTGTGGGACAATACACCCTCTTGAACTTGCCTCAAGTGCTGGTACCTATCTTCATGTCTTCTTCTGTTTAGGTGTGTGTATATCCAGATACATATGTGGACATGTATCTATGTGTTTTTATACAAAAAAGGGAAGGGATGCAGTATCTTTCAATTAGGATGTTTCATATTTGAATGTTTTTGAAAAAGTTGCGTGTTAGAAGGGGCAGGAAGACAGGTTAGAGCTGGTAGCACTTGGAGCTAGGGTAATGCACAGTCGCTTATTAGATGCAAACAATTTCAGGCTGTTGAAAATTGTCAAACATAATTTTAATACTTCTGGGAAGATTACTGTGTTTGACTGTCTTCTCATATGCCTTGGCAGCAGACTCCATGAGATTGCTGGTGACTGCTCTCACTAGTTTTAGACTTTTTTCTTGCAGAAGATGAACATGTAGGGAAAAGCAATCACAAAGTACTGTGAGTTCATTGCTGTTGGCAGCTGGAGAGTTGGTCCTGATGCAGGACCAAAATGAAGCTGCTTTTGGTTTGGCATGAGACATGTGAAACAAATATTCTGTTATGCTGAATGAATGACACCTTCCTCTGGCATTTCATCCAAACCAAATCAAAAAGCCACATCATTGACTGGAAAGAAAATGCTTGCAGTCACAAAGCAAGCAGGGCACCAAAAGGGGTCTGTTTAATCATTTCATGTGTTGCTAATGGGAAAATACATAAAGCAAGTCATTTGCTGTAGCAGGCACTTTTAAGACTTTCACAAGCCAGGGGTTTTTAATGCTGTGTGAGTATTACTGCCCAGTAATTGGTGTCATAACTTTTACTGGTGACTGTCCTGCAGAGAAATTACAGTCTGTGCCTGAGAGATGCAGCGAGAGCTCTTGCCACAGGGAGTTTCATGTCATAGTCTGGACTTAATATAACATAGGCAGCAGAAGGTTAAAAGGACAGAAAGCAGAAAATATAATCTGGAGACTTGGGGGTGACAGTAGGGAGGGAACAATCACATCTTGCAGCCAGATACATCTGAAGAGCCGTGTCAGACTGCTGAAGATAACTGGTTCATAAAATCAGTTAGTCACCTGGAGAGCTCCATAGCCAAAGTCTGTCCTCATAACAGTGTCTGTGATGGAAATGTAGAAATCCTGGAGTGGAACCTTACATTTGAAGTCTGTTGGGAGCTTTGAACATCCTACAACTATTTTAGAATGTCATATGTACTGCATACTGCTGTGGATGTCTGATGCTCACATTTCTCATTTGTCAGCTCACAGACTAATTTTCCCAGCTGTGTGGCAGCTCCTAGGCACTCCTAGGCACTCCTAGGCTCCAATGGTCATTTTTTTTAGCAAATGACATTGCTTGCACCAGTGCCAGCAGAGGTTTTTTTGGTCATTTGAAACACGAAGGCAATCTAATGGTTTTGTCTGCATGGTAACAATCTCCTTAGGCCTGACTGAAGGTACAAAAAGGTACGAGACATGGGGTCACATGTATCTTACACATCACATATGTGGGACCTACTTATGAAATGAGTTCATGTGATCAGCCACCTTGTGTTCTCCTCTGGGCTTCTTGGTTGGATGTTCTTTGTGCTGCTACCTGAGAAAAGTGGTTTGCAAGCCAGAGGAGTCCAAGGAAGCTTTTCTTGGCTGGTCCTGCCCAAACTCACATTGTTGTGTGTAACTTACAAGCCTCAGAGATATATCACCATTTGATTTTTAGGGCTATTTCTGCTACACAGCAATCATAAATGCTTGCAAGGGGAAAAAGAACCCAACAACAACATTATAAAGTAGATTAACTTTGGTTTCAGCATCTCTTTTCTTCTCAATGTCTTCCATCACTGCCAGGAACTTCTATCTGAGGCAGTACATTGGAAAAGTTTAGGCTTTTGATTTCATGTTACCATTCTGGGTGAGCCATCGTGCATAAACCAGCAGTGATTTTTCACACGAACAGCACACAGATAATGTTTGTTTAGCTTAGTCATTCTATGGGAGGCAAGGCTGAGGGAATGTCAGCCTTCTCAGCCAAGAGCTCTCCCTTTGCTGTATGTTCAGAGCCACTGTTGCATTTGAGGGATGCCTCCTAGCTTGGGGTATTTTTGCATAAATACCTACCTAACAGCTGTTTACAAAAACCTGCTATTTTGCATAATTTTTGTATATTTTTTTTCTCACTTATTAAAGAGCAGCTTTCCTTATCTACATAAAAGGTACAATTCATGTTTGCTTAAGTATGTTAAAATTGCAGAAAATAGCCTTGTGCTTCCCTGTAAGAGGTGTTTCTCTGGTCAGTCCTGGTGTCTTCTGAACACGGAGAAGTTTCCCTCATGAAAAAGTGTTGGTTTCTGATTTTTGTGTCTTAAAATAGCATAGTGCAGAGTGTGGTTTTGGTTTTGCAGCTTCCTCTCTGTGTAGTTCCAAGCTGACAAGATGCTTGTTCATGAAACTGAGAGCTTGAATATCTGGCTGTTCTCAAAATGCCAGTGCTATAATAGGGAGCATATGCTAAAAGAGTTGAAAAATGTAAGAAGACTTTTACATGATTAAGTCCATTTCCTTAGAAAGATATGATAGATTTCAGTAAAGGTTGTTCTCCACTGTTAAAGTGACATTGCAGTGATTAGAACCAAAAAGCTTTTCTACCAGCTTTTCATATGCCTGCTCACACAAATATATTTGGTATTGAAGAGAACATTATAAAATAAGTGTTTGACCATTTGGGGATTTTTGAAGTGACCAAATGATGCTTTTCCCCTATCTGTGTTTAGAATAATTAAGTAAGTAAATGAGTAATACAGAACACCTCTCTGTAAAAGTTTACATGGCCTTTAGCAAGGATAAGGTTCCTGAAACTGTTGGTGGAAAGTTGTTCGAGTGGTGTGAGTTTTAAAAGAGAGCTACATCCCCAGGAGTTTAGCATGTTCTTGCTCTCTGCACATTGACGAGAGTGTTGCAGATAGCAGAGGTTTGAATCCTGCATGGTCTGAACAGAAACATGCACATAGCAGAGTTATCAATTCCTTTAGATTGGAAAAGATCTTCAAAATCAAGTACAGCCACTAGCCCAGGACTGCCAAGTCCTCCACTAAACCATGTCCCAAAGTGCCACATCTATATGGCTTTTAAATACCTCCAGGGATGGTGATTCAGCCACTACCCTCGACAGCCTTTTTCAGTTCTTAACAACCCTTTTGGAGAATAAATTTTTTCCTAATATCCAATCTAAACCTTCCCTGGTATAACTTGAGGCAGTTGCTTCCTTGTCCTGTGGCTTTGTACTTGGGAGAGAAGACCAATCCCCACATGGCTACAGTCTCCTTTCAGGCAGTTTTAGAGTAATAAGGTCTCCCCTGAGCCTCCTTTCTCTAGGCCAAACAACTCCATCTCTCCCAGTTTCTCCTCACAGGACTCCTCCTCCAGACTCTTCCCCAGCTCTGTTGCCCTTCTCTGGGCTCGCCCCAGCCCCTCAATGTCTTTCTTGCAGTGAGGGACCCAGAACTGGACACAGGATTTGAGGTGTGGCCTCACCAGTGCTGAGTACAGGTGGACAATCCCTGCCCTGGTCCTGCTGGCCACACTATTGCTGATCCAGGCCAGGATGCCCTTGGCCTTCTTGGCTACCTGGGCACTGCTGGCTCGTGTTCAGCTGCTGTCACCAGCACCCCCAGGTCCTTTTCTGCTGGGCAGCTTCCCAGCCACTCTGCCCCAGCCTGTGGCGCTGCCTGGGGGTGTTGTGACCCGAGGGCAGAACCAGTCCCTTGGCCTTGTTGAACCTCCTGCACTTTCCTGACTGTGGGAGCCCTCAGTCGTCTCGTCCAGGTCATCAATAAAGGTATTGAACAGGACTGGCCCCAGTACTGAGGCCTGGAGAACATCACTTTGGACTGGCTGACATCTGGATTTAACTCTATTCACCAACACTCTTTGGGCCTGGACACCCAGCCAGGTTTTTACACAGTGAAGTGTCCAAGCCATGAGCAGCCAGTTTCTCCAGGAAAATGCCAAAGTCCAAACACAGCTGTGCTTCTTTCAGCCCTCACACACTCAAATGCCCCTGGATGTGCTGTGTGTGAGAGCTGTTAGACAGACATGCTCATTGGCTCATACTTTGGAATCAGATGCATATGGGAAGCTTACAGTGACAGGACCCTCTTTGGCAAACATTTGCACAATTGAATAATTTCACTAGTGTGAAGAGGCCTGTTAGGCAGGAAAGCACTTGAGGCTTTTAATTTTTTTAACTTGGGGTAGTTTTGGTTTGAAAGATAGACTGAGGGGACTCCCTTCTTTGTCTTGGACATAGTCTGAATAAGATTCTTTGCTGTTATTTAATACTATTCTGGCAAAAGTGAAGTGGAAGAGAGTTTAATACATGCAGAGACCTGCATATATAAATAATGTCTTAGATTCAGATATAGGTGTAGATGGAAATAAGAGGAATGATCATAGAAATGAAATTACTCATCAGTGTAAAACCAGGAATGAAGAAAATATTTGGAGATTAATCTAAATTTAATCAAATCATCACTTTATGCTCTCTTGAAATGCTGTATTCTTGCTAGAACCCCCCTAAGGTGCAAACTGTCATACATAATTTCATCTAGGCAAGACAAATGATGATATCTCCCGATCCTGGGTTTCTGTAGAGCTTCTGCCCTTGCTTATCTCCATCTCTTTACTTGTATGTTGTTATATTATGGTTAATTACACCATAAGAGATCAAAGGTGGTTTTTTTTTCTAAAGCTTTTGTTCTGTCCCCAAAGCTGCTGCTAGCCCATTTAAGGTTTTGTTTGTTTCCCTTTCACTGGTTGACTGCAAATTGAGAACTTCTTCCTAAGTGGTCCCTTTGAAATGCTGCTGTGATTCATGCCCCTTCCCAAGCTCCAGCTGTGAAAAGCCTGCTGCTGCTCGTGGAATGACCCTGTAGGCAACGTGCCAGGGAGAGTTCATTCTATACATTGTGATGGAAAGCAATAGAAAAAGGTAATTTGAGTTGAAGATGATATATCAGCCTTCTGTGAGACTGAGTGTATAACTTCAGACTGGAGTGCTGTGCCTTCAGGTTGATTATCTATTAATTTAAAAAACTTTATACCCATGAAGAGACAGTACTCTGGACTCAGTCCCCCATTTATTTGCAGGCAGATTACCATACACTTAGCAGGGACATAGGCTTTTTCACTGCCTTGCCTTGCCACTGTACCTAGTCCTTGAACTTGAGTTATGACAGGTGAGGTGGAAGGGCAGATTATGAGTCAGGTACTGGGAACCAGCTTCTGTTCCACTGAAATACAACAGGGGGTTTGCCACTGAGCTGAGAGTGAAAAGCATCTGGTCCTAGACTGTGTTCTTGAAGACTTAGTTCTGGTTGCATCTTGCCCTGTATCTCACTCCAATGTCAGTGCTTAGTGTGCCAAGACCAGGGCCATGGTTGGCAACTGGAAAGGCTCAGTGTGGCTCATCCGCCCCTGCTCCAGCCTGTGTGTGTTTCAGAGCTGTTTGTGCCTTGTGAGGATCTGCTGCCACAGGAGCTGGGTTCAGCTGCCATGGATTTTACCTTCCTTCACCTCTGAAGTGGCTGCAGCAGCAGTGGTGGTGTGAAAGGCTGGAATGAAAACACACAGCTTGGCCAAATTTCAGTACTTTTCCATAGGAGTGGTGCTGGGATATATTTGCAAGTTCCAAGGGTGTGTGTGGGTCTCAGGGGAGGGTTTCAATACCAAGTTTTTCCAGGGGAAGGTCTCTGGCTGGCATGCAATTTACATTGTATCTCCATTCATTCAGGGAAATCACTGATTATCTCTGGTTGAAATATTCTTCAAACCAACCCTGAGGCAGTTGAGTGAGATGCTGAATTTCAACACAAATAGTCTAAATTCAATTGAGTACAAGTCCTCTACTGGGAAGTGTTGAGTAAGTTTAATTACAAGCCACTGCAGTAATAAGTGTGTCTAGCAGTGCCTATGGTACTCTCATTCTTGGTGTAAATAAATTAGTCAGATCAAGCATTAGGAAAACCCATGTACTGTAAAGATGATGAATTGTTGGAAGAGGCTGCAGAGGAAAAGCTTGAAGTTTTCCTCACTGGAAATTATTAAGAGCATAGCAGAGAAATACCTGGCAGGGCATGGCCTGAATGCACTCAGACTTGCTTCAGGCAGAGGCATGGGGAAGAAATACAATACAGGACTGTTTGAGATCTCTTTCAGCCTGGGATGGAAGGAGAACACATTCACGAGTTAATAACCATTTCACATCATTTTGTTATGCATCTCTCACTTCTCCATGCTGAATGTTGCCTTAAGTGGTAATTTGATTTCTTTTGCAGTCCCTTATCAAAAAGACACCATAACTGTGGTTAATTATGCTGCAAAGAATGTATCAAGAGTCGATGCAGTGGCATTTCATAAATGTTACAGTGTTGCCTGCTGCTCCAAATTCTGCTCCAGGTCATGAATTTCAAATCGTGAAAACCTCAAATTTGGAATTCTCCCCTTTCCTCCCAGTATTATCATTTGCACTTGAGATTTCCATGTGCAGCTGCAGCCAGGCTTGAGAGTAATGCAGCCTTGAACCAGGTGCATCCCTGTAAGGTTCTTCAGTGGTAGAAAAAAGGTACAAGGGTAACTTGAATAGGAACCAAGGGAATTTGCTCAGGAACCAGAATTGTGTAGCCAGAAGTACTGCTTACTTCCCAGAAAAGGGTATATGTGAGTGGAATGGAAAGGAGCTTCAGTGAGTATTTCGCCTTGCTACTTGGAGCTGTCTGACTTCAATGTCTGCCCTAAGAGCACAGGGATTACCAGGGTCCTGCTGAGAGAGGCTGCTGGTTTGAGTCACTCTTGGCAGGAACCTCTTTCCTTCAACTGCAAACAGAGACTGATTTCCTTGTTTAGGAGACATAATTTGTTATGAGAAGTTGGGCAATGTAAATACCAGAAACAAGGATCCTCCTGAAAGAGGAGAGCATTGCTAGAACACTTACCTGCTGAATGTATAGTTCCCTGGAATCTGCCATAGGTGGGGCATGACTTGTGGCAGGCAAGAAAGCTGCTGTGGTTACTCTGGGGTTTAATTTGCTGTTACCTGTTATCAAAAATAGACTCCTGTGTTCTGGTGTACAACTGGGTTTATTATCAGTTTCTGTGTATTAGTACTGCTTATCTTTTCTAGGTCCTAGTCTGCTTCCAGCAGATGTCTGCTTGGAAAGCCTGGGTGTCATATTTGTTGATACTGTGGTCTCTCTGCAGGCCAGAACAAGTCTTTCTACTCCTCAGCTCCCCTGCTGATGGAGCTGAATGTCAGGGATTTGCAGAGCAGAGAGCCAGAGAAGAAAAGTGGGGCAGAATCTGGGCTGCTGCTTGTTTTCCATCAGTTGTAATGCTATTCCTCCAGGTGTGAGGTGCATCCTGAGTCTCTCTATTCCACCTGCGAGTAGTTTCAACTCTTTTCCCAGTTTAAGGGTTTTCCTCTTTCCAGGGTGAGATCAGAAACCCGAAGTGTTCATGCATTGCCCAACAGGAAGTGTGAAAGTCCCCACCCTACGTGTTTGTACAGTGAAACATGGGCTGGAAAACAGAAATGCAGATGATGTGGGGTTTGGGGTTTTATTTTTAATTTCCAATCCCATGTTATATCCACAAGACCACAAGATCACTATGACAAGGTGCTTGATTATCGTGGTGTATGGTCATGGGGATGTTCAGCATCAGTGGTGACTGGTGGAGAGCTGACCCTTCCTGGGTGTCATTACACTTTGAATTGTTCTGGAGCAAACAAAATTGAAGTGCTTAGAATGGAGGTGTGAGAGAAGCAGAAGTGAGGGAGATTTTTTCCTTGTATTAGAAAGTTAAAGCAAAATGTTTGGTTTCACTTTTTTCCTCCATGCAGTTTTTTGAAACATCAATACTATGCTGGTGAGAAATCTGGGGAGTGTTGCAGGAGTTAATTCCAATCCTCACTTTTGTATCGCATAGTAATTGGTTAATAATAGATATATGTAGTACAATATGTGCAAATATGCTACTTTTCTGCAAAGTAATGGTGTTACACCCCTCAGTGTCCTGTAAAAGCTTTTGTGCGCTTGTTCTTCTCTCAGACCATTTTAAGGACCTATGTTGGGGAACAGGTGAGTGGCTGCTTAGGGCAGGACCCAGGCTGTTGTTTGATGTGAGGACACCAGAAGTATCAGCTCCATGGGTTATTACCATGTCCAATGCCCATTTCAGATGTTTGAAACTGAGTTGGTATGTTCACCACAAACATGACAGTGTGTCATTGTTCAACCTGCTTGTGTGTGTCTGTGTCATTTAAATTGTGTAGAGCAGAGGACAGAGGAATTGTATTCCCTGCTTACCTAAACACACCAAATCCAAGTTGAACACAAGGTAGAAATCTACTTTTTCATTTTCTTTGGTGTAACATTATTTCTAAACATAGGAGACACCTAATACATGAGTCATTTCCCTACATGCCATTAGTCTCATACATGCCATAGTAGAAGGCCACCTCTTTGTGGTAACCAGGAAGGAACAGATGTTTTTATCACCTTTGATCACTGTGAGTAGTGCCTTACTCATGATAACCACCCATTTGGATCAGTCAGGCTGTTTGTGCAGTACAGTGTTAGTTGCTGTGTGGGAGATTATCAGAGGCTGGTCTCTATAAAAAAAAACCAACCAGTTTTCTCTTGCACTGGAATGTTTCCAATGGGATCACCCCATTTAATTCTTGCATTAGAATGTTTCCAATGGGATCACCTCATTTACGCAGGGAACATTTGTAAAAATGATTCTCTGCTGAAATTAATTGTGATTTCAGCAGAGCAGTTGTGGCAATTTAGGAGCAGCTCTACTCTAAATCTAGGTTCATCGACTCAGGGTGCCCTGAAAAAGGAATCTGGGTAGATTTTATGCTGCACTATGATTCCGGCTTCCACCGAGGCAGGATCTAAACCCTTGCCTGCTGCTTTGTGAAGACACTGATATATTCATCATGAAATGTATTGCTGCATCTGGTGAAATGCTGTAACTACCTCGCATTTGATAAAGAAATAAATGGTACCTGCCAATCTGTCTCTCTTTGGAAAAAGCTAAATTTATAATTACTGTTTTATTTGCTTTGATGAAGATGCCTGGGCTTGTTAAGTCCTGCAGTGTTTGACTGAGCTGAGTGGTCTGATCAAGGAAAGTTGCTGTGAAATTTTCTTCTGCTTTGGTAAAAGTCAGCTCAGTGCAGAGAGTTGGTGAGATGCCAAAGAGATGTGTTTTTCTTAAGCCTAAACTCTGTTTTATGTGAATGTCATGTAAGGACTGTGAGATGAGTTCAAGGAAGAAGAGGGGAGCTCTTTTCTCATAATGGAAATCCTTGCAAAGAATTTGTCTCTGATCAGGACAGGTAAAGGGAGTGCTATTCTTCAACTGAGTGTTCCAAGTGAGGGCTGGAATTGAATGGATGTTGAATGAGTGTTAGTGACTGAATGTGTCTAACCTGGTACATGTGCATTTCGTCTTGCAGGTTGCCTTTGATGTAGAGTTGTTAATTACGGGGCTTTTTAACTTAGAATAAAAAAAAACCCCAAGCAGCTGGGGTTTTTTTTTACACTCCGCCGCCCCCCCTCCCCCCCATGTGGGTGTTACTTCCCCAGTCCTGACTGCTCTGAGAGATGTTGTTCATTGCCAAGGTTTGAGTGTAGGTTAGGGTTAATAGCTAGGATTAGCGGTTAGGATTAAGGGTTGGGTTAGACTTAGTCAGGGTTAGGTTTAGAGTTAGGGTTCACAGGCTTAATTATGTCTCTCCACACACCATAAGCTCGTCGGCACTATTATCTTGCTGATTAAATTGCAGTGATCTATTTTGTTTATAAGCAAAACAAAAAGTGATTTGTAAGATTTGAGAGGCAGTAACTGGAATTTTCCAGTGCTTTTTAAGCAGGGAACTGTAGCACTAAGCTTTCTCAGTCTTGAACTTTCGCTTTTGTTAAAGGTAATGTATCTACATAGATATTTCTTTTTCCCTTGTGAATGTTTTTTTAAATAGAAATTTTCCACTCATTGTCCATTAATATAATTTGGCACAAAGATAGACTAATTGCATGGGCGGGCACAATGATAAAGATATAAATCTTTTCCAGTGACAGTGTCTTGAAATAGCAATCAGTTAAGATATCATCACTGCAGTGTTATATTGCAGATGGATTTTGCTGCCTTTGTGTGAGGGTGAGTGTTGTATGGAACCCATGCCCGTGTGTGTGCAGATAACATGTGTTGGTGTGTGTGTGGATAGGTACATGCATGTATTGTGTGTGCAGCTGTGGATATTTAGTGCTGTTGGATCCTTCTGTCACTGAACCATCTGGATGTGATGGATAGTACCATGTAGAGATATGAGAAAAAAACCAGCCTCTGCCTTCTTTTTTATCCAGCTTCACCCACACTGTGCCACTCTGTGCTGTCAGTATCAGCTGTTACCCACAGTGCTCAGGAGGGAGATGTGACCCTCCTAGGTCATGTTTAACTATCCCAGGCCCATCTAACATCCCTGGAAATCGCGGAATTGACCAGCTTTGAACTCAATACTTTCAAGTGATTAAATGTACACTTGACTTGTTTTATTTCTTGATTTATTTTCACCAGCAGATCCTCAGTTAGCCACCTTCTTGCCTGTCCCCACAGGGAAGCACTTTGCTTGTCTCTCCTGTAGTCAGACCCTAAACTGAATAATGGCAGTCTGTCACCTCAGTCTCGCTGGAAAAGCTGTAAAATGCCAGACCAGAAGTAGCAGGCATGAGGTCTTGCATTCTGCTTGTTGTGGTCTCCTGCTGCTCAGTGCAGGGAGCTGCAGAGAAAGGACATTTGTGTGGCCCGTCCTCTACTTCCATGTTCCAGATATGGAATCACAACTTACAGTCTGTTTTTATCCATTTTTCCATTATTGGTGTATTCACTTGTATACTGGTGTATTCACTGCTTGTTTAATACAAGCAAAAATATTCCAGAAGCAAACCTGGCTCTGACATGCTGGTCCTGGTTCCCTGTCCTCTTGTCCTGATCTCTTCTTGCCCATGCTGCCACTGGACCACCAATGGGACAAGTCTGGAGACTCAGCATCAGGGAATCTCTGAGTCACTGATGACACAGCTGCAGAAATGGATTTTCTTGGCAGAAGAGACTAAAACAGGCATGGTTTTGGAGAAAAAAAATCCTTTGGCAGCAATGTTAGGGTGCCATTTTAAAAACGCTGCTTCCAACCCTTCTTGCTTGCTTGCTAGCTTTGAATTTAGAAACATGCTCTTTGATGTGGAAAGCAGACTTGGGACCAGAGGTCCTTCCCTTGGGTATCCAGCCCTTCAAGGAAAAGGCTATTTTCTAAATCACAGGACTCAAGTCTGAGTGCCTTTATCAGTTAGCTGCTACATGTCCTCCTGTGCCTCAAGCACGTACAGCACCCTCCTGGGTGGAGTGCAGGCACTGGCCATTCTCTTGGGTTGCAAGTCATTCCCTCCTTGCTGTGCAGCTGCTCTGCTTAACCACGGCAGCACAGTTTAAACCAGAAGCCAATGCAACACATGATACCCAGCTCTCTGTAGCATGGCATGGTGTGTTAGCTCTTCAAAGGCAGCCCAGAGCTGCATGGTTGTCCTCTCAAACAGACCCTGCTCCCTGCTAAACATAAAAAGACATCTTGTGAATAGCCTCACTTGCATCACAGTCAGTTCACCAGCTGCGGATCTGGCTCTGCGTGTGTGGTGTGGTCTTTACCAGCAGTGATAATGGTATTTAAAGTGACTTTTACTGAAGTTTTGACTCTCTGTTGTTTTTTATTGCATCTGGCTCCATTACTGGCTTTCTTACTATTCCTATAACATCTTTTTTTCTTTTTGGGAGCTGTTGTAAATGCAGAACCTTGTTGAGCTGAAAGCATTTAAAACCAAAGGGTTCGTGACGAGGGAGCAGAACAGGCTGTTTCTGACTCTAGTTGCTTATAGCTGGATTCAAAGGAAGCTGACACATCAGTCATCTCATATCCAGTCCCATGGTTCTACCTTAATTTTAAGGTAGAGTACACAATGTTTGTCTGTGTAAAAGTCCATAATGAAAATGAGAATTTTGGAAGAAATAAGGTAATTTACTTTTTATGGGTGTTCCTTCCTTCCTGGTTTATTCAAACAGCTTATCCTTATGTAGCTCCAGACAATAAACTCATCTTTAAGTAGTTGCAGTTAATGTAAATTAGGCTTAATTAGCAGTTTAATGTAAGTGCCCCATACATTCAACTTACGAGCACTGAGTGCAGAAAAAAATGACCATTGAACAAGTTACTGGCATAGTCTGAAGTATGTGGATCTTACTGTATAAAGTGGTATCAAAGTCATGTTAGGAGGTATTAAAATTTCTTCAGGCCGCCAAATTCTCTGATACAAAAGCACAAGCTTTTGAACATTTTGAAAGATGAGTTTTCGGAAGTTTGGGTAAATTTGCCTTTTGATGGAATTTTTAAAATCTGAGTAACTCTTACCAAGGAAAGCCTTTTTTGTGCCCCTTCATCTTCAGTGGCCGTATTTCTTATCAGAAGTTGTCTGTCATGTGCTAATGTAATAATAATACCAAGCACTAAGTGTGGGTATGAAAACGTGTGGGTCTGAAAATGGACCAGAGCTGTGCTTGCAGTTACAATTTTTGCAGATGAGTGATTTGATTTGGAAAAAAATCCTTCCAAAGTAGGGTGACATGCTGGTTTATGGAAGCAGGCTGCCACTGCTGAGGAGGCAAGTTCATGATTTAACAAACAACACTTTTTCATTTTCCCTTTTTAATTGCAGAAGCCAGTCAGAGTTCTTCTCCTGCATGTTGGGCCACGTGGAAGAACAATTTCCTCTTAATCTCTTACACTGGCTTTTTCTCACTCTGTGTATGAAACTAAGGGGTGATTTTTTCCCTACCAGTTTTAGTAGCTAAAGTCACAACAAACAAATCAGGATTGCACATAATAATGATGGCTCAGTCTGTTTAGAAAGTTTACTTTGCCCTGTAGCAGCCAGCACATGTTTCACCATATGGAGTTTTTCAGTCTCTTGCGCTCTGTAGCTGCTGGGAGCAGAGGGCACTTGGGTGGGTGAGGAGCACCCTTGTCCTGCCTTCTCTGTGTGCTGGGAGCAGTGGGCTCCGAGACTGGTCCCAGCAGCCTTTGTCCTGATTTTCAACAGACAGAGCACCCAGTTTGCCTGGTGCACTGACCCGTTTGCCCGTGGCTTTCTGAACTCACTCAGCCGTGGCCTTTTTCCTCCAGTTCTCGACCGGGCAGCTCTTGAGGCTGCCTAAACTCTCTCCTGTTCTTCTCCTCGCACATTTGCAGTCTGCCTTCAAGAAAAAGATTTCTCCTTGCAGCTTTTGTTTATTAAACCGAGGAAAAGAACAACGCCCCAAACCCAAAGCCCTGACATTTGCTGGCAGCGTGGCAGTGATTCAGGCCTGCTGTGGGCAAGCACAAATCCTGTCACCACGTCGCCCTGTCATTTGGGAATATCATTACAATAGCACACGTTTCACTCAGCCGTATTTCCTCAGCATCCTGGCCTTGGAAAACCTCCTGTTACTGGATACTCACCAAATTGTTAATTGAAAGTTCGGAAGCAGATGTGGCAAGATTTATAAACACATATTAGCTATCTTGCTTCTTCCTGGATGACGGGACCTAATCTCAACTTTGGAGAAAGGGTTACATTTTCCCTTAACTAGGGCTCAAAGCCCAGACCTACTTGTACTTTCTAGCAGGCTTATTTCTCATAGCTGTGTTCCCAGAAACAGGCACAGAGAATGTAACAAAAGTATTCCCAAGATTAGCCTGTTAGCCAGAAACATCCAGAGAAGAGTAATCTGCCTGGAGGGGTGCGTGCTGAACATATTCTTGCTGCTGTTAGTTCCTGCTCCTCCTGCCATTTGAGGCTTCTTTATTAGTTTCTAACAGCTTTTATTTTCTGATACTTTTCTGTCTGGCTTTTGTTGCACATCTCTTTGACTCCTGGGATGCTGGGTACTTTGAACTGCAAGACAAACTGACCGTAATTCACTCCCTTTAAAAAAAAAAAAAAAAAAGGTGGCTTCAAGTGCCTGTATGTAAATCTCCACAATGGTACCTCTTTAATCTGATCCTGTAATACCTTGCATTTTTTTCATTTTTCTACCTCGTTACTACAGTATTTTACTGCTCAGGTACACTGGAGCCCCTGTGAAGGCAGGAAGATACAGCTCCTCTGAAAATCAGCTCTGTAGTGACACAGCATCACATTCGTTGATGGTGGTGGTGGCAGGGAAGCTCTGTGTTGGTTAATAGATGTCAATGCTCTAAATTGGCCAAATTCTGAATGTGTGTTCTCTCGGGGGACTGCCAGCACAGAAAAGCCTGCAGCCCCATTTTCAGACCAGGCTATGGGATCAGTGCTCAATCTACTATTCTTCAGGAATGAAAATGCTGTGATTTAGAAAGGTTGCTTTCTTTGCATGAGCTGGATTGCTGTCAGTGGCAGTATTGCCAGGGAAAGGCAGCATCCCATCAAAGCTGTACTTTGCATAAAGCAGCAAGAATGCCTCAGTATGGTCAGTAACCCTCTTCCTATGACCGTGTTAGTTTGCAGACAGAAAAAAATGATTTAGGCAAAAGATGCTCTTTAGCAAATAGGACTGGCAGAATTTTATTTGTTTACATTGGCCTCTGTTTTATACCTGTGGTTTTCTTGATATATCTGAATGTCAAATAAAAACCATAGCAGCAATTTAAAATATAGAAATCCAGAGGCTTGAAATGAGTGGAATTAAGGAAAAGGCAGGAGATTGGTTTGGCTGCTGTATTGGTAAAGATACTGGCACAACCTATAGAATTGGTTAAACCATAGAAATCAAGCATGTCTTTTCTGAAAAATTGAAATATTGGTTTCTATACTTTTTAAAAAAATTGTTATATGGCAGGATAATGAGCTGATTAAGACTTGGCCCTGTTCACAGAGCATCTTGGAAGCAGTTTAAGAAAACTGATTAATTAATTCTGTTTGCTTAAAAACTAGGTTTAGTTTGTAAATAGCATGAGAAGGTGCAGCATGAAGGATACTGTAGGACTGTTTGAGAACAGTCTTATAGCAATTTAGAACCGAAAGGTTCTTCTTTATCAAAAATCTGGATATAAAATAGTTTAATCTGGTGCTTACTAGAAATGAAGGGCTTGCCTGTGTCATTCCAAAATGTGAAGTTCTGGAAATGAGAAGTTAATGGGGAGTCTGGAAGTGGTGAGAAAGCATGACCAGGCATACATCAGAAAGACATTCTTCCGCCCTCTCCTCCTCATTTTGCTTGATGGAAAAGCAGCACTGTACACCCTGGCATGTTCCTTCTCTGACACTCTGCAAGCACAAAAAAATGCAAACCCCAAATCTCTTTCATGTCAATGATATTTCAAGAGGATTCCAGGTCTAAAAGGAGAAAGAAAAATAAATTGCTTCTCGTTTATTAGCTTTGTTTTGTTGGGGGTTTTTTAGAGCTAGAAATACACTGTTGAAGATTGTACAATCAGGGAAAGGCCTGGGAGCTTCAGCTGTACTAAGTTCTCTGGGCCAGAACCACTGGAGAAGGCCTCATGGCATCTCCACACTGGGATGGCCAAAGGCTCCTTGGGCTGGGGGGCTGAGCAGGGTCATAGGGAGTCTTCCTCAGCAATGTCTATGTCCTGCTGCCTGGCCAGGAGGGGGTTAAGGGCTGCCTGCCTGCTCCATGGCTCTTCAGAGAGGTTCCAAGGAAGAAGGTGTGCCTTTTTCTGCAGGAAATCAGAAGACATAAAGGGAGGTGCCTTTGCTACTTCAGCTGTAGGAAGAAGCTGTGTTTTGTGTTACTTGGGCATTGTCTTTGACCAAGTAAGAAGTGCCCAGAGTAAAAGGGTCAGTGTAGACTTTGACATAGGAGCATGCTGAAATTTCCCTAGACAGGTTAACAAGCTTTTCCAAATTCATGATGTCTTTGGAGGCTGGACCATGAGTTCCTGCATGGATGTTGAAGCTATTTGCATAATCCACTTGCCAGCTCTGTTGTTTTCTAGTTGTGAATTGATCAGGTCACTGATTTGTTGTAAGCATCAGAATTTGGAAGTGTTTTAAGTGAGACAGTCTGTTCTAAGGTCTGGTTTTGCATTGTTAATTTAGTAATACAAAGCTGCATATGCTGCTTGGCCTTTCTCTAACAGCATTTAATAGTGGCCTTTCTGACTGTTGTCCTCTTTTTTAAAGGTGAAAGCATTTTGCCTGCTCTTTAAGAAAGCAGCCAATTCAGCCAAACTTACAGAGAAAGTCACCTGGTATAAGCGTGGGGACCCAGACATGCTTTTCCGTTTACAGGAAGAATGCTGCTACTTGGCAGAAATGGAGCATAAACAAAGAAAGAAACAGTGAGAACGTGATCACCAGGCATGTGGAAAGTAACTTTGAAGGAAGTCTCTTTAAGAACAAGAAGTGTTAAGATTGCTCCTGTCCACACCAACCCTAGGCAGGTCACCGCTGACCCAAGCCCAGCCAAGGGTACGAGCTGGCAAGAGGGCAAACACATACCAATTTGCAGAAATTAGTTCTGTTATGGCATTCATCCTGAGCTAGGCTGTGTAAGGAAGAGCAGTTGGAAGCAGTTACAATAGCTTCCCTCTGGGAAGAAATTTGATAATTTGCCATTGTTTTTCTGTGGCTGAGATGGAAGAGGTAGATGTGCCATTGTTCAGAAATGATGCTGTGACAGTTCCCTGCTCTGGATTGTCATGCCTTGCCTGGAGCCAGTGACTTTCTGCCAAGGGCAGACCGCAGTCTAAAACTGTTTGTGAGGAGCCACCTGGTTGCTGTGATATTTAGTGGTTCAGTACAGAGAAAGGGTTGCAGCCTCTGCATGTACCCATTCAAAAATTCTCCACCCTCTTTAAGAGGCACTGAAAATGGTGAAATTTTGAACCAAGGGAAACATAGTGCTGCATAGACCATCAAGTCTTTTTTCTGGACAGAACTGTTCCTAGCACCTCTTTGTCTCATGTGCCCTGAAAAATCCCCTCTCTTTTTACAACTAGGATGGCCTTAGGGTGTCATTCTCAGACAGAAACCCTGCATCTATCCCCTCATCTCAGTGGAGACCTTGGACCCTTTGCAGTGCTAGTTGCTTGTGAGCTCTTCTCTTCAAGTTCATCCCAGTTTTTATTTTTGGCTCATAGTACCCAGCCACAGAGGGCTCCTTTAAAAACTGTCTGAAAGCAAGAGAAACACTCTTGCGTGAAGAGTCCCTGAGACTCTGAGACATGCAGTAAAAAAAATTTGCTTTCCACTCTCTCTTAATTACTTCCAGAATATACTGGAGAGTTCCTCTGCCCATTTAAATGAGGCTATATTTTTGGGGGGCACTGTGCATTGTGCATGTTTCCTCCCCTGCTTGGTAACCCCAGGTTTTTTGGGTGCCCTGGTGCAGACCCCTGGCCTTGGCATCACTCTTTGCCTGACACCCCACTGGGATGTTTCACTTGCTCCAAGGTGGCAGCTTTAGAATTCCAGCAGTGTTTGTGCTGCCTGACACACGAGCATTGCCTCCCACGAGGATTTCAATAGTTTCCTGCTGCTGCAATGTCTCTGATAGCTGAAGTATCTGATCCAATAAAAGATCATGTCTCAGCAGGTGCTGCGGCTTCAGCAAACAATGGTCTGTCAAGTGCAGAAGGTGATGTTTATGCATACATTTTAATCCTTGTTTGCACAGTACTTTTAAGGTGTAAAATATCTTGGAAGAAACGCCGGTTTCTCATTGTTACTATTGTCATCTTAATTTATTCATGAGAAAGTAATGCAACAAGTGGGAGTTCTTCTGAATTTCTTTAGTCACACCATGCCAGATGTTTTGGAGGAATCTGGTCTGACACAAGTCTGCCCCAAGACCCCAGTGCACGCAGCAAGAGGAGTTGGAAGCAGTGTTTCAGTTAGAGAACTATGACTGAATTGTTATCATGGAAACATGTTGGAATGAGCCACACAATTGGAACACTGCAATTGAAGGCTACAAGCTTATCAGAAGAGATAGGCTGGGAAGGGGCAGGAGTGTTGCACTGTCTCTTAAGGAATGGATGGATTGTGAAGGGCTGCCTCTGAGAAACAGCCACAAACAGGTTGAGCTTGTGGGTAAAAGTCAAGGACCACACCAACAAAGGACACCCCAGGGTGTCTGACCAGAGGGAACCTGTTCACGGGGCCTCTTGCCTCAGCGATAGGAAGCATCGCTCTCATCCTGGTGGGGAATCTCGACCACCTGGATATCTGCTGGAAAAGCAATACTGAGCTGGCTGTAAGCAACCTTGGAGACTCCTATGGTGTGTCAGGGGGAAATTCCAGGTCCAAGTATTTGACAAACCAATGAGGGAAGGAGCATTAATGGACCTGCTGCTCACCAACACAAATGTGCTCATACAGGGGTTAAGACTGGAGGCAGCCTGGGCTGCAGTGGTGACTGTGCCCTGGCTGAGTTTGTGATCTCAAGAACCATGGGCGTGGCAAAGAGCAAAGTCAGGACCCTGAACTTCAGAACAGTGAACTTCCAGCTGTTTTAAGAATTAGTGGATGAGATTCCCTGGGAAACTGTCCTTAGCTGACCAAAGCTGGCAACTCTTTAAGGCCACTTTTCTTAGAGCACATGACCTCTCCCTTCCAGTGTGTAAGAAATCAAGTAAGGCAGTCCAGAAACCAGCTTGGCTGAGCAGGGGCCTTCCTCTCAAGCTGATGAGCAAGAAGAAAATGCACAGCTAGTGGAAGCAGGGTCAGATCCCTGGGGAATGTAGAGAGATACCATTTGGATGTGTTGGGATAGAATCAGGAAAGGTAAGGCACAGATGAAATGGGATTTGACAAGGGATGTGAAGAATAACTAGAAGGGATTCTATAAGTACAGTGGTCAGGAAAGAAAGGCCAAAGAGAGTGTACCATCCCCCCACCTCTTCCAATAAAGGAGAAGGGAGAGCTGGTATCAAGGGAGGGGATCCTGTCCCTCTTCTCTCATGATACTCCATGTGGAGTGCTGCATCTAGGTCTGGGGTCATCAGCAGAAGAAAGAAGTGGATCTGTTGGAATGAGTCCAAAGGAGAGCCATGAACATGATCAGATGAATGGAGCACCTCTCCTATGAGGACAGGCTGAAAGAGCTGGAGTTGTTTAGCCTGGAGAAGCCTTCAGGGAGACTTAATTGTGGCCTTCCAGTACTTAAATGGGGTTACAAAAAGGAGGGAGAGCAGCTTTGTATCTGAGCAGATAGTGATGGGATATGGGAGAATGGTTTTAAACTGAGAGAGGGCAGATTTAGATTAGACGTTAGAAAGAAATTCTTCACTGTGAGGGTGATAAAGCACTGAAATAGGTTTCCCAGAGAAGCTGTGGATGCCCCATCCCTGGAAGTGTTCAAGGCCAGGCTGGATGGGGCTCTGGGCAACCTGGCCTAGCGGAAGATGTATCTGTGGGTTTGGAATAAGATGGTCTTTAAGGTCCTTTCCAACCCAAGCCATTGTACGATTCCAGTTCTATGAGGTCAGTGTAAAACTGTGTACAAAGGAACACTGACTGATATACTGCAGTGGGTAACACCAGCAGATAAAGATATTTTTGCAAAACTCTTCCTTCACTGTGATGAGGGCCAGTGAAGAGCATGTCCTGGAGAGAAAAACAGCAACAAAAATAGCCTTGGGAGCGAGCTTTGGCTGAGGTGTGCATTCTGTGTTTATCTCTTAATTTAGCAGTATTGGGAAAACCCACGGAGGAAAAAATGTGGATATTTTCCAGATGCAGAGTGATTCAGAGCTGTAATTACACATGCTCGCCTACTGAAATATGTGTACAATTGCCTCGGGATACTGTAACTAGCAACATCCATTGGATTGTTTTTAAAGCCAAAGCAGTAATATTGTGCTGGTGTACCTGAAGTCTGCACCAATGCTTGGCAAACCTGCCTCTGCATGGCAGGTTTAGGTTCTGTAGGAAATGATGCTGTTACTGCTCAGCTGCATCAGCTGAGAAATCTTTGTCAAACTCGTTTTTATCTGTTTGCAGAGTGCACTGAGTGATTCCACTGTTGCGAGGATTTACTTTATTCCTTTCCATTTAAATACAATAAAGAGTGAATTGGGGTTGGTTTGTTTTGGTTTGTGTGTTTGTTTGTTTTTACTTTCGATTAAACAGGGATTCTGTGTGCTAAGAAGCCACTGAAATGAAACAGAACGAGAGTGAGAGATTATGTGCGACAGGAATAGAGTCTGTCACAGAGTTGTAGATTGTTTATTGGTACCGTGCTTTGATAAGTGACAACTGGCTCTAATTCTCTGTAATTCTCCCGGTGCTGCTCAGCTGCTTTGATCAGCAGCGAAACTGTTAACAGTGCTGACAATTAATTACTGTCGATAGGCATTGCAACTTGAACTTCCCCTGCCAAACAGTGACAGATCACACCCGTCAAGGGCTATTGTTTAAGACTTTCTTTGGAGATATCACTGGGTTGAATCACGTTGTGCTTCTTCTCAGGATTTTCTTCCACAGCCACCGTGATTAAAGCCGCCCTGGTTTTCTGAGCGAGAGCTGGGATCGCAGGCAGGGTGCTGGCAGCGTGTGGGAGGTGTGTTTGAGTGCCATGTGCCCCTGGAGCAGAGGCTGTGCGTGCCGGTGTCTTCTTTGGGTCCTGTGCTGATCTGCAGCGCGGAGCAGCGCAGCATCCAGGAGGGGATCAGAAAGCCCTCAGTGCGTGTAGCAGGCGGCGAGGAGCTGGGGATGGGATGGTGGCTCTGATGGTGTCGTGTGGGAGAGAAGATTGATTGCCGTCTGAGGCTACAAGCACTGCGGTGAGTGTCCTTTTCCCCTTCCCCAAGACTGATCCCAACCTTCCTACTTTCATATAACTCTCTAGAATCCTCCCTTTGTGCAGGCTCTTCCTTTATGCCTTTCAGTCTCTCCTTTTTTTACCTGACCTCCTCTTTCCCCCTCATCTCTTATTCCCCTCCCTTCAGTCTCCTTTCCTTTGTTTCCGTTCCCCTGCCTCTGAGGCTGGACACAGTCTTATGCAATTGCAGTGGGTTCTCTGAACATTTGTAGGCTTATGCTTCGGGAACTTTGACTGGCAGGAATTGTATCTAATGGATTTAAAAGTATCTGGACACCCTATTTGCATTTCTGCCTGTCTGCTCAAAACCACACCATCACTCAGCTCCCTTGAGGCTTGAATTCTGATAGCAGCAGCTGTGTCAGTGGCATCAAGAGATTTGCTTCATCAGTTGACATTTTAAGGAATTTGGACTGATATAACAAGGTTGGCCATTTTACTGCCCTCTACTGCTAAATAACTTGGGTATCTTCTCACCTACCTAAAGGGTAGGTATAGCTGGCTTTATTAGTGAGAGCCCACACGAAAGTGTGCCCACTCCATACATTTTTGTTTTGTTGTTATTGTTATTATTATTACCCAGTGGTCTGTATTGATTTGTGATATATTTTATTCAGCTAAACCCATGATCAGTCCAATTCTGCTCTGTGTCTAGATTGCTTGTAGAATTAAGAGTTTTAGCAGTGTTTTTGAGATCAGGAACAAATCCTCTACAAAATCATGTTTTGTCTATGTAAACAACTTGCACTACTTTTTGACTGCTGTTCTGTAACATTGATACAACCCTCCCCTAGTGCGAATTCAGCTATGCCAGTATGAACATGCTTATACCAGTGTGGCTTGTTCCCCTGTGGGAAAGAAGAACCAGCTCTTCCAGTATAAAGCACTTTTATTTGGCTCTGATTACATCCACACTTTTGTTGTACCATCAGAAATATACCAGCAAATAATACTTGTAATTTAACATGGGTGAACTGGTACAAAATCATGTGTAGAACAAGTCTTGGTCTGCAGGCTGCCTCAATGACTCTTTGACAAGCAAGTGTTGAATATGCTGTGTATTTATAATCTTGTCTTTGTGACTGGAGGTACAGTGGAAAGACTTGATGTTACTGTCATTATGTATGCATGGTTAAGAAACTAAGAACTGGCCAGTGTGTTGGCTATAAAGTCATGACTGTGAGTCATGTGAGTTGTGGTTGTTGTTTATTTATAAATAAAGTACCTAAGATTTTATTCACTTTCAAACTGATTACTGACCACTGCTTTTATTTGCAGCCAGTTGGCAATGTAGTGGCAGAGATGTAAATTCCAGTAATACTTACTTGGAAGTGCCTTTGAGCTGTCAGGGAAATAGAGAGGTATTTTAGCAATGTTGCAAATTTGGGCCCTGAAAAACCTCTTGGACCAGTGAAATGTGAGTGCCTGATGGCTGTGAAACTCTTACCTGTGGTCATCTACCTCAGTCATCAGTAGGGCAGAGCAACCTAGAGACTTGCAGTACATAGTGAAACTGGAAAATTCCAGACACTATAATCCTAAACATCATGGTTTATTGGTGGGGTTAATCTAGATGATCAGCATGTGTCTTGTAGCAAGAAATGTCTAGGGAAGACTCTTGGTGTTTGCAGGCAAAGGAGAAATACATTTGCTGTAGAAATCACTTTATGTTCAGTGCTTTTCGGGAAGTGCCACTAATAGTTCAGGCTCTTCTGGGGAAGAACTGTCTTAGTTGCACATGCCTGATGACAGGGATCTGGAAACATGGGACCTAACTAAAGCTTTTAGGTTCTCTTCTACCAGAGAAAATAAGTGGGATATGATCCTTTTCTTCTTCAAGGTAAGAGGTTATTTTGCGTTATTTTAAGGTGATAGTGATGTGAAGGAGTTTATAGAGGGGGAGAAGCTGGTGCCATTAGGGAACTGCAAAGCTTTGTTAGAAGGAACTGCAAAGCTTTGTTAGAAGGAACGTGCTTTGTTGTGCTGCTTGTTGGCACAGTTACCCTGTCAGGTTGCTGAGGGAAGTAAATTTTCACAGAACCTAATAGTTTCCTCCTCTGAGTTAGCATCACCTCTGTCTCATTTAATTCCCACCTTTACTTGTTGTGAGTGCCATTTCCATGCTGCGTTTCTCAACTTCATTACCTGTAGACTGAGCACTGCTTGAGAACAGCTTTCCAAGGTGCAAGTGGCTTGTTTTGCAGAGCAAGGTGCAAATCTTCTCTGCTGTTTTTCCCCCGAGCTCCCTGACTCCCCACGAGTGCAGTGACTGTGGCGGAGGTGACTCCTGTGAGCAGGCTGTGTCTCTGCCTGCAGGCTGGGGCTGCAGCTGGGTGGTGCTGGGGCTGCGGGGGTGGCACAGGCTGGCAGCAGTTGGTAAAACTGGTGTATGGTCATCAGGAGCAAGCAGCTGACTGTGGACAAATCTGCAGCTGGGTTGTAACCCAGCCTTGTGTCCAGCTCACCCTGGTCTTTGCTGCCTGTTTCTAGGAGGAAAGTGATCTGTGGGAGTCCTTTTGCTGGTTACATTACTTCTTTCCCTGAGCTGACTCATGGGTTTTGTCTGTTCTGTTTGCATCGGGTGGGAACTGCAAGCTGTCAACAGCTGATCTTTCACCTTAAAGAGTCCAGCAACGTTGGCAGTCCTGGAAGGAGAGGCAGAGACACCAGACAGGTCCTTGCTTGCATCTCTTGACAGCATGGTTTGCAGTCAGGACAGTTTATGTGGGATAGACAGACAGAGGCAGTCTCAGCTTGGCCCTGCTCCCACAGGAGTCTGCAGAATCGACTGGTGAGCAGTTTTGAAAAGCTCCTTTTTATTTGTCTCCTCGCCTCCACTTTTAACCAGGTAGGAAATTGTTCATTATAAAAGGCCCAGTTGCCCTTACAGCAATCTCATCACTGACGTCTGAGGTGATGCTGCACAGGAGTGAAGCTGTTAATATCTGTGTTTATACATATCTCTAAAGATGAAGAGATGACTGCAGTGGAAGATTAGTTTTGCTGCGAAAGGCACGGAATGAGCTGACCTGATCAAGGGGAAGACATTAAAGTGTTACGCTCTTTAGTTTTCTCTGCTTCACTCAGACATTAGCTGCTGTGGTCTGTTGCTGTTTAGCAAATATGTTTGGGTCCAAGTGCTGCTTGAGATGATAGAAGCCCAATGTGCTTTTTGAAGCAGAGGTAATTATTTGTTATGTGTTTGTACAGCTCCTAACACTTTGGGTTGCTGTGCCTCCTGATTGCTAATGGCTGAGCAATAGTGTTTGTTACTGGCAGTTGGTAATAGCAGCCTGTGTTTGTGCCCTGTAGGGGAATTTGGTACACGTGCACAGCCATGGCATGTTAAAGATTTTGTACCTTTTAGAGGCACCACAAAGTCTGTACAGGACATCTAGCCTTCAGCCATTTTAAGTGCTTTCTTACTTCACTTCAGAGATATTTGTTTATTCTTTTCCTTGTTGCCCTCCCAAACTTTTCAAATCTTTCCCATCTGGGCTCTTGTGTTTATAAACTCTTCTGTGTCTGGAGCTTGCAGGCAGCAACCACTTTGAAGCCTGCTTTTCTGACACAGACTAAATCCAGGGAAGCCAGGAAGCACCATGGGCTCTTGCTCTCCTCTGCCCCCTCTTTACAGCACTGTAGGTCTCTGAGATTGCCTCTGTTCTACCAGTTGGATGCTCAGCCCTGCACTCCCCACTGTCAGTCAGCACCACCCTGCTAGGAGGCTACAAAACTTCCCTGATTTACACAGCCTGAGGATCTGACAGAGTACAGATATTTTCATTCGTTTCGTTTTGTTTGTCTTGGGAAGTCACAGTTTGGGAGCTCCAACTCCTGTTGTGTGAGACTCACATTGCTGAAGCCTATCACTTTTTTCCTGGTGTGGAAAAGAAGAGCTGGTCAGCCCTGGGGGAGCCTGGAGTCTGGCCTCATAAAAACTGTCTGTCACCTTTTAGCCGTTTTCTTTGTCACTTCCTTTCCAGAGCAGAGATAATGGAAGTGTTTCCTGCTAACTCCTGTCTCTCTGTGATAAATTGCTGTGTTCTTTATTGGAAAGCATTGTATAGCTGCTCTTAGCACTGAGATAAAGAAAATGCCGTGAACTGGCTGCTTTGTGTTTGGCTTCCTTTCAGACAAGGCCAGTCTGGACACTGAGGACCTGATCTTCCTTTTGGGCCAGACCTCAGCTCACATTTGTGTGGGAGGCAGGGATTTATGGTTGCCTAAAGCCACATTTGTGCTTTTGGCATTGAGCTGTTGAAGGTCAGTGTGATCCATAAATCTATGGAAGCGGGGCCTGCAGGTGCCCCTTGTTCTCTGTATCCTCCTTTGAGCTCCCCTCCCTGCCCCGTGGCAGTGCTGGAACTGGCAAGGACATCCTTGTGTTGGTGTTGTGCTGCATGGTTAGTGCTTCCCTTACCCTCCCCAGCTGGGAGCTCCCAGCTCTCCAGGCAGGGGCGATTTTGACCCCCCTTGTATTTCCAGTTGCTGGTGCTGTAGCCAGAAGGGTTTGTAGCTGAGCTATACTGTTGTTTCAGTTGGGATTTTTTTGCCTGGATCTTTCCATTCAGTGACAAAAAAAAAACCTAATGTCAGTATAGGTTATCTTTAAAGTGATGAGAAGAGTCCTATTCCTGAATTCCGCAGCTTTGAGATTTGTTGTCTTTTATCAAGAGCTGTATTGTTAAGTTTGCTGCCCACAAGCCTGGGAGTCCTGATACTCCAGGGCTTTACCTTATGGCTGACAACTCAGTTTCAGTCTTGCTTATGTCCACTACCATGTTCCACCTGGTAGTGGAACAATTATATGAGTAGCAGAGTAGCCACTCGCAAAAATACTGGGATAGTTTAGTTGAACAGGTAGAAGATGGGCAAAGACAAATACACTGTTAAATTTTTGTGATGTGGGTGTGCTGATCCACCTGGTTGCCTAAAACTCCCTCCAGCTGAATTGAAGGAAAGCCATAGTGGAAAGAGTTTATCCGGTCTGCTTGTTTTCACTGTGAGGAGAGGAGGGACTGAGGTAGGCACAGAAAGGTTTTCATCCTGAGAACTGAGGCTGAGAGTGGGTTTCATCATGCGTGCTCAGTCAGCCTTTGGCATGGTTTGACTCCTTTGGGCTCATTTGACACAGCATAAATCCCACTCTCCCTGCTCTTTGTGAGTTGTCTAGTTTCCCTCCTCCTGCAGAGATTTTTAATTAAAAATCTAGGACCAAAATAACTGCAGTACCATCTTACAACTATTGTTGAAGGAAGAGCTGGGTGCTCTGATCTCTGAGAAATAGTGAGGTTTATACAAAGATACTCAGTTTATTAATTTCCTGTAGTAAATTTCAGGGAGAGTGGCTATATCAGAGGAAGTATAGGTGGATTCTAAATTTAAACCACTGTACAACAGCTCTTGGTATACTACAGCGCCCAAAAGTCTGAAAAGCTGAACAGGGGCATATGAGGATCTCTTCAAAAATAGATGCATTTCCTTAAAATTTATTTGGTCATATTTATTCAGCCCTCCTTCTGAAGGCCTCTGAGATTTACAGATTGCCTGAGTCTGATAGGAGAAACAAGTAAGTAGAGGAGTGGAAAATTCAGCATGATTGGAGCCCCACAGGATGGGGTAATTTCTCCATTGTTTACCTGTTTTTCAGAAGTAGGTGAGCGAGGTTAGCTATAATTTAATAGGCTTGGGGTCAGAGCCATTGAGTGGAAATATAGTTTGTTCTTATACAAGATGTCAAGGTAGAAATATACTTAAAATCTAAAATTCTTTGTGACAGTGAATGCTCATGGGATAATCTGGAACTGAATCTTTGTGGTATTGTACAGCACTTGTTTTCTGTCTTGTAAGATGGTCTGTAAACATCCTTTCCTGCCATTACCTTTGCTGTACTGCTGTGTCAAAGTTCCCTTTTGAGCACAAGTCAAATGGCTTGACAGACTTGAATTACAAATTGACTTTGGTTTACTTTGTTACAAGGGGGCAATATTTCACAAACAAGGGAATAATGTCAGAAGGACCCTATCAAGCATGAAAGCTGGTCTTCACATCAGCTTGGTATTTCCTAGTAATTGTGTGATGGGAATGTAGCCCCAAGGCACGATCTTTCCTAGGCTTAATTGTATAAAGGCAGAGGTGGATATCATAGAAAGCCATCAGTGAGACTTGCAGTCATCTGGGTTTTTCAAAAATGTCATTAAAAGTAGGATCCTTCCATTAAAAGGGAATATGATCTCATTATGTGATTTAGATAGCAGGATGAGGCTGTAATGATGCTCTTTAATATGCTCTTTTCAAAGAAAAATATCAAGGCAAGAACTGACCTTGAAGATGTGGCCTGCTTGCAAATGATGTAACTGTGCCCCTGTGCAAAGCACAAGTGTTCTTGTCATGGCTTTAAATCTCCAATAGCTTTAGCTAAAGAAGCTAAGTTACTGTCTTATTTATGTTTCTGTGTACCTGATACCATATCTCACTGCCCTGAGTTTATCCCAAATCCTGTCAGCCCCTGCAGGAGTGGTGATGGCAGGTCCCATGCAGGACCAGGCTTCTTCTTCCCAAAGCCTGTCATGGTGAATCCATCAGTGTGGCCCTTACCACAACCTGGGGTGTCCCACCCCTGAAATAGCTCTAGGAAAAATGGATTATTAGAAAGCTGTTCTGTTAGATATTCAGCGACAGTTAAATCCACAGGATTGTTGGAGAATATTGCTAACAGCACATATAAAACTTCAGGGCACGGGGGGATGTGGGATAGCCAAGCAATATGAACTGTGCAAGTTATGGATAATTACTGGAAAGCTCAATGTGTCAAAGGTGGATGTGGTTTACCATTACGTGATTCAATAATACTGTTCATGGGACCCAGAGACTTGCTCCCTGAAGTGCCCAGGATGGGAGATGATGTGTTCACAGTGAGCCTCAAATGAAAACTGTCGCTGGTGGATGAACTGTCAATACCAATAACCGCAACAAAAAGGAAGCAGAGCACTTCAAATCTGCTTTTGAGGTGGGAAGTTTTTAGTTATATGTCCAGTATTTTTATCTTTGAGCCTAGTACTATTTATATTGAAATGTGTGAGTGCTTATTTCCTTAGCTAGTACGAAGCTTTCAACAGTTTTTTAGTGTCTAACCTTATACCATGTCTCTGTGCCCGAGCCTCCTGCCCATGGATGTCCAAGGGAGTGTTGCCTTCTGGCTTGAGTGTGTGCTGCCCAGGAGCTGTGCCCACAGCTTCCAGCACAAGCAGCACAGATTCAAGGGTCATCTGTATTGCAAGTGAGGTGTGATGGTGGCTTATATCTGCTTACCTGAACAAGCTTGAACAAGTAGCAGGCAGCAGCATAGATTTCAGAATGAACTGGCCATGTGGTGCTTGTTTGATTTCTCAGATATCATTTCTAGCCTGCCTTGCAGGCCTTCCTCATAGCCCACGCCGTTAGCCCAATTCCAGTGACCTAGCTAAGGGTAATTTGTGTGTGCCCAAGTTCTGCTTATAACTTGATTTTGTATTAACTTGAGTTCACTGCTGAGAAGCAACTGTGAATGCTTGTGTCATCCCTGTGAAATTTTCAATTAAAGATGTATGGAAGTATTTCTTGATGAACAGAAATTTAGAGGCAGAGATCTGATGTTCCTGAGGTTGTCTCAAAGTGGATCCTTACTGGAATTTCTTGGCTAGTTTGTTATGAAAACTGCATCAGGAGATGCGTTATGATCTGTGATGGGACATTTCTTCTTGTACACTGCACACGTGCTTGGCTGTACATTATGTTTTGCTGGGGAGTCTTTATTAATCTGAGATTTGTCTTTCTTTTCCTGCTTAAAAGAATGCTGATGAGAGGTATCAGTAACAAATAATGATAAGCTTTAAATAAAAATTCAGTAAGATGGATAAGGTGCTTGGTATACACTTAACAGGTGTGATTTATCTCTTCAGTTGAAAATATTAGAACATGGGATTAAAGGGCTGAAGAGGATTCCAAGCAAGCACTTTACCTTCCTGTATAGATTGGTGCTTCAAGAAAATGCCTTTGCGTGAGCTGTATTGAATTGAGTTGCCTTCAGGAACTGGGGGCTAAAGGAGATTATGCAAAGTATAATTTACTGAAAATAAAGTGAGGGACTGAGATGAAAAGATTTGCAGGAAAGGTTCTCACTCCTATTTTTCACTGAATGCTGGAGACTTTCTCATCCTTCTGGTAATGTGGGTTAGACCTTCAATTCTGCATGCACCTGCCATTACCAGGGAAATAATTAATGTTGATGTACTAGTTGTAATTACAGCAAGTGAGGTATGATCTATTCAGTTAACAAGGGGAAAGACCAGTGAAATGCTAAGTCAGGAGAAGCTCCTCAGTGCTAGTGGGAAATTTAATATGCTTTGTTAAATTAATAGCCTTTGCATAACAATCAATTTATAGTTTAAAGGGCAGAGGAGGTGGATGTAAAAATCATTAAGCATTCATTTCAGCGACCCACTCGATATTCTTAGCTGGAAGAAATCGCCAGTGTAATGTTTACTGAGTCAGTTGCAACTGTTTTAAGAAAAAAGCAAACCACACCAGGACTCTGTATGTTGTGCTTATTGCAATCCCTTTTCTAAGCCATAAGGTTGCAGTGATCCCTTTCCCAAACACAGCATGGCTGTAGTGATGGGCTGGTGTTTGCTCACAGATGTTTATCCAAGCCAGAGATGATTGTGAAGATGAGGTTTTCCTACATGTCAAATAAAATGTTCTGCCCTGTGTGACCCTACCTTGAAATTTCTTAGTCGTGTGTTAGATAGGGGTCCCCAAGAGGAACGACCTGGGATGTTTTTTTCTCAGTGTAGACATTCAGGGCCTGGTTTTTGCCTGCAGTTGTTCTGTTTGTAGTCTTTGTATATAATGCTCACCGTAGAGAGAGATTAGTTGTAAGAAGATTATGCTTCTGAGTGCTGCTGGTGTGCCTGAAGTGGGAAATGTTCTGGTGTATACAAAGAAAACATTAATCAAGACGTCTTACAGAGAATTAAGGGAGGAAATAGTTTTGTCTCCTGATTGCTACATGAGTTTCACTGCCCAGTGCAGGAAAAGGCAGGGAGAGAGGCAGGAGGTGATAGAAAGAGGTTCTTCTTTTGTTCTCAGAGAAAGCAAGGGCAGATTGCTGGGGTGGCTGTAGTGGACAACTTCCACAAAAACAGCACAAGGGAGGCAGCTCTAAGGACTCTGCAGGACATGTGAGCTTTGAGTTAGATTGTAGGGACAAATTAGCCATGCTCCTGAGCTTGCCAAAGCAGCTGAGAGAAATCTGTTGCATATAATCTTAAAAAAGCCCATCCCTTTGGTGCAGGTGTCTTCAGCAACCCACATTACTCGATTTTCCAGCCTGGGCTGATTATCAAGCTGAGTAGTATGGCATGCAGCAGAGGATATGGCAATTGATAAAAGCAGAGCACTGCTGCAGCACTACTGGTGAGGAAAGGTCCCCTTGCCTGCACCACAGGGAAATAGCTGACCCTAAATAATTAGGGGAATAGAGAAGAGCTGACACCTGCTGTGAAGCTCCATTGCTTCAGGTTCCAACTAACACCACAAGAGCCCAAAACATTGTGTCAGGTGCAATATGTGCATTTTGCCATTTCTCTAATCAACAAACGTGAAATAGGTAGAGAAAAAGATTGCCTGCACAGCCGCTTTTTACTGTATCAGGTTTCATTTAACTGTTAGCAGGGGGTTGGTTGTCCAATTATCTGTCTTATTAATAGGCATTTTTGGGAATAGCTTTCAGAAACAGATTTCACAGACTTCCTGAATTGACTGTGGTTCTTCAGCTGTTGTAAATCACCAGAACACCATTGAACTAATAATTTACCCTTACGGAGGATCCTTGCTGCTGCTGCCTTTCCTTATAAATACTGAGAACTGTAATCACTAGAAATGTATCTGCTAACAATTTGCCTTCTCATTTCATTCATGAAATTTTTACCTCCTCAGGGTTAATTGGATCAGGAAATGTCAGTATCTTTAGATCTAATTTTCCCTATTGATGCAGGTTTTGGAGTGAATGACTGCTTTGAATACAAAATACGATTTAATTTAATTTCTGGGAAATACTTAGTGACCAGAAAAAGAGAAGGTTGTTGGAAACAAGCTTTGAATAAATTAAGAGCCCCCTCTAACTAGCACAGCCTTCCTGACTATATAAAACCCCTAATTAACTATTTATAGAGAAGTACATATTTCCAATCTATTTTAAAATGCTGAAAATGAGAGTAAGCGAACCAGCCTACCCACAAGTTTGCAGAGGGTAAGGGCAACATAATATCTGCACAGTGTTTAGCTGGGTGGTAATTATATATCAGGAACTTTGAAAATTTAAAGAAGGAGCTAGGAAAATTCCATCCCCAGAAGCTTCAAGCCTGATGCTGAAAGCTGCCACTATCTCCCCAGCAAGCACAAAAGGCCCAGGATGCAGAACAGCTGTGTGTGAAAGGCATCTCTGCACCAACAGTGATCATCTTTAGGTGTTTTAGTCACTGCCTTCATCCAAAATGGGTCCAGGCCCAGAAGGAGAGAGCACCGGCAGTTCCCATTTGCTTTAATAGCAGGCATGAGGTTTGCTGAGAAAGTAACTTTTATTCTTGCCCCATTGCTCTGCCTTGGCTGTTCCTGAAGCTGCCTGGGAGGGCAAGTCCCACTGGGCGATTGCACCCCATTAAGTTCACTGCTTTCGTTTGTCCTGTGCTTCATGGGCATTTGACATAGACTTCTCTTCTGCTGTATTTTGCATTTTTAAAAGATACAGAGGTCTCAAAGACAGGGTTAGTAAGAAATGTATTTCTTCCTGCTGAATTATTTATTCCTTTTTAAGCTCTGGTGAACAGCACACTTTTAATAGCCCATTACTGCTTAGAGAGCTGTCAACACAAAAGGAGCAATCCTGGAAAGAACTGTGTTTAGTGGCTCTATCAATACTCTCTGCATTACCTTTCCTTCATTTTTATGATCAAGAGCACGGAATGGAAGGGCAGAAATGACCTGAGCTGCAAACTTCAGGGCACTTTAATCTACCAAGACTAACAACCAGGCAAATCCACACAAGAGCTAGAATGAAGGTTTTTCATTATGAGGTTATGGATTCTGCAGCAGTTGGCATCTTCAAATTAAGATGTGTTGTCTTTCTAGGACAATTCTTCATCTCGTCTGCTGGATTTGGAGGGAATGCAGTAGCAGTGGGTGACATTTTTTGCCTTGTGTTACATAAGTGGTTTGGAGACAGAATGGCAATTTTTGGCCTTCTGCAATTCTGGTATTATTTTGATTTTTACCTTCTCTCTATTTTGCGAGCCCCCACAGAACTGGTTTCCCTTAAGCATCTGCCATATCCTGAAGCAACCTCCAAAATACTAATTTAGAAGTAGATTTGGGTTTCAGAACAACAGTGTTGTCTTCAAATCAGCTGTGGAAGATTTGCGGCTCAAAATCACTCAAGTCTAGAAGCCCATCTTCTGTTGTTGCTTATTTCTTACCAGATGCTTCATCAGCACCGAATTTTTGTATGTTTTCTGGATTGTTTAGGTGTGTAAAGAGCCCTGTTGTGAAAAGCAATGAACACACCTCACACCTTCCTGTTACATCCCTTTGGAAAATTGTCCCTGGCATCTCCTGTTCACCTTCCCCTACAGCTCTCCCCAGCTTTATGTTATTTGAAGCCAACTTGGGCAGTCGGACCCTTATAACAAGTAGTTCTCTGAGTAAATGAGCTGATGAGGCCTCAATTTCTTATGGATTTGTGGCTTATATTGGATTCACTGTTGTTTGGTAATCGATGGGTTCAGAGGACAGCTTTACAGTTTCCCTCCTTTCTTTAGCCACTGATCTTTTAAGAAGATACAACTTTTAAGAAATTAATATTTTCAAGTTTTCTAATGCCTGTTGGAGTTCCATGACTTTTTCAAATGGTACAAAAGGAGTTGGGAGGGAGGATGAAACAGGGTAGATACAGATGCAGACATACATAGAGATGTCTTTTTGGAAACCAATCCAAATATTTCAGGTTTATTGTAGAATCTTAATAATGTAAACTACATTTTCTCCCGACAAGGAAAAAAGTGTCTGATCTATTAAGAAAGCCCAAAATACAAAAGAAAAAAAGCTTGGTTTTGTGATTTTGTGCTATGCAAGAGCCTGTCTGGATGAGGGTCAAATGTATCTTATGTAGATACCTTTGAACAACCAGCCAGAATACTGGTGGCATGGTGTGTTGCATGGTTGTGCGTGTATGACTGACAGAGAGACTCTGCTGCTGCTTCTCAGGGAGCTTCAGTCACTGGGTGTCTTCTGCCAAAAAGCACCAGTTAAGAGGAACTTACATAAATTGATCTGTATGGTCAAAAAGAGATTAGCTGCTGCCACAAGTTTGTATGAGGATATGTAAGAGACGAGCCAGACCTGAGAAAAGTCTTTTTCCTTTGTTACTGGGTGTTCCCAGTTGAACAAGGCCTCCGGATTTTTTCTGCCATCAAGATGGTGCCTTAAGTAGCTGTGGGAATGAGAGAGCATCAGCACAGAGATTCTGACAATTATTCTGTGGTTAAATAGTGTGAAATAATAACTGAACAAAATATTAGAGTATCACTCTCTCTGCACAGTAAATATAGCAGGAGTTTGAAATTGTGTTTTGGGGTTTTGCTGCTGACATCAGTGTGAGCTGGCTGGCAGTTCCTTTACTGACACAGCTCATGGTCTTGCTGAGACAAAATGATGATGGACACAGCCTTTCTGTTTCCCTGTCAGGGCGTAAGAGCTGATGGATGGACGTTTTATGTTTGTAACCTGTTCTCCAGCCTGCTTCCTCTGGGTGGGCCTGGGATTTCTGAATGCCTTCCTGCTCAACTGGTACAGCCTCGCCAGGTCACTGCTTTTTGGGGAAAATATCCCACTCATCTGCTTTTGTTCCAAGCCACTTACAAACAGTTCTAGAGGTAGAGAGTAGAGACTTTCTGGGAATAAGGACAAAATATAGCTCACTGTTAACATTCCAAACCCAGCTATTTAGACTTGGATTATTTTTAAATACTTTGCTTTCAGACACATGGCTGGCTGTATTTTCCTCCTCTCTCTTTTTTTTTTAAAGTTAGCAGTTCCCCTATCTTCTCCCCACCCAGCTGTATGCAATCAAGAGTTTCTAAGCAAATAGAGGTTTATTTACATTGCTAAGTTAGCTATCTTACCTGCTGCCTCAGAGATACTGTTGGCCACAGCATCAAAACACTGGGGACGTTTTGAGCCTGGATATGTTTGCAGAGCAGTTTTCTGGGCAGTTGAACTGACAGGAGGCAGGGCAGCAGCGAGTGGAAAGCTGCAGCCACCTCATTTCACCCGGCTGCCATGAGATGTCCTCGGCCTGAAGCACAGCCCTGCGTGAGGCGCCAGGCCAAGGCTCGGCCCACGGCGGCCTCATCCAACCTGCACGTCCTGGAGCTCAAACAAGGCCTTTCACCGAGAGCTGTGTGAAGGGCTTGCAGTGGAGCTCTGCTGCGGAGTCTGTGTTGTCTTACACCCCTTCATCGTGGGGCCATGCTGACACACAGGGCTTCGGGAGTTCTCAGAGCTCACTGCACAGACCTTGTTTCATCCTCCACGGACGATGCAGGCCCACAGGGGACAAACATCCTCTTCAAATGGCAGCTGTGTAGCTCAGGGGAGTTTTTGGGCTACCCATCAGCCAGTTGTTACAGACCCTCACATTTGATGGTGCATGGCTTCAGAAAAGACCTGCTACTCTAAGTGGTTTTGGTAACCCATGTGCATTGCTGGCATCCAGCCTGGTTTAGATCAAATTGAGCTCTTGGGCACTGAGGCCTTCTCTTGCAGAAAAGAAGAAGCAGGTTTTCTCTTGCCCTCTACACAGCAGCTAGTTTATAAAGCTGATGCAGCCTGCTGGGAAAATAAATTTTTAAAAATTGCAAAACCTGGAATATTGGGCCTGTCATCTACAGGCATTGGCAGGGCAGGTGGAGGCACAGAGCCCAGATAAAACACAGAGGAGGGGAGTTCCTCACTGGGACATATTAATGGCATCCCATCATGTGGTGTCTTGGCTGTGAAGGCTGAGCTCCAAGAGGCTATTGAGGGTTCCCCATGAAATTGGGGCGTTTGGGCAGCGCAAGCACAGGGGTTGTCCCGGGAGCAGGAAGGGTAGCATAGGGTGTTCTAGCTTGTTATCAGCCCATTTCCCACCTGTGCCGCAAGGGTCACCTTAGGAGCATGTTGGTCCTGTCCTCTCAAACTGCACTGTGACTCTGGGCACCCTTGTCTTCTTTGTTTTTCCAGTAGCCTTAAAGAGATGGGGAAACCTGGAGATGCTTTTCAGGAAATGTGTACTATCCTTAAAGGGTTTTCATTACCTAATTAACTATCCCCCAGAGAAGCAGTAGACCTTGTGGTGAGGGATGCCACCCAAAGGCAGGGTTAACACTTCTTACTGCTATCCAGACCCCTGCCTCTGTCTGCACATGGGGAGAGAATAAAGCCTGTAACTTGGGAAGGAGACAGTCATAATATCTGTTTGTAAATGGTAAGAAAGAACTGCTTGTTTGATGGGTATAAAAAAACCCTTTAGTTGCAGCCAGGATGGTCTAATGCATTAGCCAAGTCTTGGTAAAGAGCAAAGTACCACCAGTACAGGGATGCAGGGAGGCTTTTGGGGACACAAATGCTGGTCTTTGCCCTCACAGAGCAGCAATGGTTATCTTACTGATCAAACTGCAAGGCTGATCTTAATGTCATTTTAAAGAAACCAAAATCATTTATGTATGCTGTAATAGGAAATAAGGATGGGAGTGAGTGGAGTAATCTCCTCTTGCTGCTCCCTGCAGCCAGTGCAGCTGGTCTTCCTCCACACAGCTCAGATTAATGTTGATTTGTGTGGAGATGGTGTAACTCTGCTGACACCAATGGAGTTGCATTTATGAGACTCAAAAGCCTTTAAGAAAAAAAAAAAAGAGTTTCAGGCACTGTGTACTGAATGTTAGGCACTGAGTGGACCCAGTGAGTAGCTATTGTCCTAATAGATCCTTGTAGGCAGGAAGATGTTATAGTGCCTGGATTCACCGAGGAGCAGTGTCCTGCTTCGATTCAGCAAATCAGTAATTGTAGCTTCAAACTAATAGCAGGGTTTTTTCCCTGCATAGCCTTCTGGCACTCTATAAAAGGATCTGGCACACTTCATAGGATTAGGTGGCTTTGAGGCAGCGGAGCCATCTAGGTGTGAAAACTTTGATTCCCTGTGTCTTGAAATGAACTGTAATTTCTGTCTTTCTTTTTCAGAAAACCCCCACAGCTCATGCCATGAAGGAGGAGAACTTTCTTCGTCGCAGGTTCTCCCTCTGTCCGGCCTCGTCCACCCCTCAGAAGGTCGATCCTCGCAAGCTGACGCGCAACCTTTTCTTCGGGGCCGACAATGACATCTACCCACTGAGCCCAGGTTGGTTTCTGGTGTGTCAGTGCAGAAAGTAGCCTGCTTCAGGTGCTTGACTGAAAGTAGATATTTTAGCATGCCGCCAGGAAGCAAAGAGAAACAAGAATGTGAAATAGTGCTGCTTTCATGATGCTGTTGTTTTTCATTGCCTTGGCATCAAGTGGGAACGGAGGGCATGAGAATTGGGGTTTGTAACTCTTTGAGTGCTGCATGGCCTTACATTTATAAAATGACTATAATGTTTTCAGGCACATCCACTTCAAGGCACTTGATGTGTTTCACCCTAAGCATTGGACTTGCTTAAAATTTACTGTCCCCATTTGCAGATGTTTAATGGCAGGTTTCCCTGTTCAGATTTAGACCCTAGGATAAATATTACAAGAGCAAAATTTTTGTGGTTAATATTCTGTAAAAACCTACAAGCACTACAAGTACCAGGAATCTTGACAGGTTGCAATGAATGGCAGACTGGCTTCAAGCATTCTCTTTACATCTTTTTTTTTTTTAGCTTTGAATTTCCTAGCACCTTTCTTGAAAAAAAAAGAGCTCATTTTATTGTTTCAGAATCTCTTGCTCACAGTAAACACTGAAGTCTTTCCTTAACTGCAGTCTGCAGACAGTGCTTCCATTCCAGTCTGTAAACAAGTGTTTCACGGGGCAGTCACAAGTTTGTAGAGCTGTCATCTGCAGCTGCCATGTCAGTGCTAAATAATCAAACCTCACAGCACCTTCATGATGTCTCAAAACACTGATATATGGAGAAAGAACATAGCATCTGTCCAAAGGTTTCAGTGCTCATATAGATGTAGCACCCAACAGACTCTATGGGCTTTGCAGCTGTAGTGCAAAACCAGGTCTGGGTTTCCTGAACTTATTGTCTTTAAGTGCAAAGGTTTCAAGGGCCTCTGATTTTGCAGGTATTTTGACTGTCTGCTGTAAGGCAGTGGGGAGCCCATTTTCAGCAGTGCTGACTAATCCTGGCTGTCACTGAGGCCGCTGGAAGCTTCAACGACCTTTCAGTAATCAAATTGAAACAATTTAAAATGAGACACCTAAAATCTCATACAGTTCAAACCTGGAGGGATTTCTGAACAGCTGACTGCCCATAAGTACAGTCTGTACAAATGTGTGGCAAATAAATAACAACTTCTGCTATCCTTGGGAGCTGAAGGGCTGATTTTCCAGCCTGTATTCACTTCCCCTTGCTTTGAGGTGATGGAGAGCCATGGGTTAGAGTTTGCTCAGTTCTTTCTTATGTTCTTATCAGCCTTTTCAATGCTAAAAAAGTTATTGACTCCCTCACAGTGGTCTTTCAGTGCTGTAATCTTTTAGAAACCAGGGAAAGTTGAGGGTTTCAGTGTGGAGGAGGTGGCTGGAAGAGTTTTTCTCTTCCTCAGCTTCCCCCATTACCTTGTTTTTCCTTGATCCCTGCTGGCAGCCTTTGCTGGGCTCAGCAGAACAAGTGCCTTGAGCCATGGTGGCTCTTCTGTTCTGCTGCATAGTTCTCCCAGGTAACCTCCAGCACTGGTGTCAGTGGGGCTGTAGTCGTCAGTATTGCAAAGGAAGAGCATAGGCCAAAGGATTTGTAAAGGAGAGAATATCCCTTTTAAACAAACAGAATTTACTCCTTCAGTCAGGGGATTTCTTGCAGGGAAATTTCTTGCAGAGTTTTTGTCTATCCTTACTCCTCTTTTTACTCCTTTCATTTCTTTTCCTGTCCCCATGGAGCTGCCTTGTCTCTTTGTTTTCCTCATATTTCCTGCAAGAAGTGCCTGTTATTCTTCATGTTCAGTTGCCATTTCCTATGGCAGGCTCTGCTTTCACTCTTTTGCTGCTGCTTCTGCCTTGTTTTTCTCTGAGCCTTATGTGCTTCTCCCTAGCTTCTCCTGTTCCTCTGAACAATGCTGCTATCCATACATAAGCCACAGGTCTGCATCCCATATTCCACTGTTCTCTGGTTTTCTCTGTTGTTTTACATGGTCTTTCAGTTCTTGAGGCTTTTTTCCAGTGATCTGTGTTTTGCTGCTTGAGCCCACCAGGTTTTCTTTGTGTGAGCCCTGGGCTGATTGTGTTGAGTGGGTGCCGTGGGCAGCAAAGCCCAGTGATTTCCTGCCCGGAATTCAGTGGGTTGTGATGTGGCTGGAGCTGCAGGTCTCACTGCACATCACCTAGGATTCGCCCTCCAACAATGAAGATGTGCAAGTAAATACTTCAGAGAGAAGGGAATGACAGAGGAGTGACAGACTTTACACCTCAGGAGAGCTATGCTATGGAGATTCAGTGCAGCAATAGAATATTTTTTTTTTTAGGGAACATATGGGAAATGCAGAGGGCACTATCTGAAATAACACTTTGGACTTCTTGCCTCTTCTTGCATACAGAAGTGCTAATGATTCTTGTAACCGAGAGAAAATTGAGTAAGATATTTTATTTTTATAGGGACCTCACAAATTAGCGAGACATGAGTTCTTCTTCCTTGTTCATGTCTGTCTTTCACTTAGCCATGAGCAGAGAAAACCTTTGTCTATTTTCTATTTCAGAGGACAGGAAATTTATTGGGCAAATAGCTAATTTTTACAGAATCTCTTTCTGATTAGGCTGCAAGATCACACACAGTCTTGAAATAGAAATTTTTTCTGGCTTATCTGCATCCTAAGAGATGTACTTTCATGAATATGGGAATTTTCCTGTGAAGGATACACGGAACTGTATTTCAGATGTTCACATTGGGTCATGTGGCTGGTATTTACAGCAGAAATGGATTTTATTCTCAGTAGTTTTGGCACCCATCAGAGCTTGTGTTTCCTCATGTAGTTTATCAGTTGTGCTTGCTGTATCATTCTTTATAAAAGGGAAAGGCAAATGCACCTGTAGGATTGATGCTAGGCAGAAAACCAGAGAAAATGAATGGTTACTGTTCTGAAAAGGAACTAAATACTTAGTTTCCCTGTGCATGACAATAATGGATAAAAAGTGTCAGTATTTCTACTCTCTAGCCACAAGACTGGAATGTTGGCAATTTTCTTCACAATGTGATGAAGGCTGTTTCCATAAGCACTACTGATTCTCTTCCCAAAATCTTTTTTGTTATTTGGTGCAGAACTTTTGGGCTACTTTGTGGAGGACCCTTCTTTGTGTGCCCTGGTAGCAGTCAGCACTTAAAATCGTGAGAGATTAATTTCTCTTTCTCTTGTGGGCATAGAGTTGTCTTGATCAGGGAGATAAGAGCTTCAGCTTCTATAGCCAGTTCATGTTTAGCTCCTTTTATGTTTTTCTGGGGTTTCCTATTTATTTTCTCGAGGTGACTCTCACTTTTGAGCTTTCTGTGCACTTAACTGTGTGTGGGGGTTTTTGAGAACCTTCCACATTGTTCCTATGAAGTTGTGTTTCCAAACAAGGGCTGGCCCTCTCCTTCTGCATGGCTGCAGCAGGTCTGCTTGAGAGAGACAGCAAAGATAGCTCTCCTCTGAGAAACAGCCTTTGCCTCACAATATCCAGTAGATCTAATGAATTTGGTGTAAGAAACTAATAGATGTTGCTTCATAAATGTACCTAATGAAGCCTTGTAAATGATACAGTAAGAAAGGATAGTTGCATGTTCTTTTTTTTCCATGATGCTCTGTGAGCAGGATGGTCCAGAACCTCAGGAACAGGGATAAATCTCATTGTTCAGGTGCAAATCCTTTTAACTGCATTACTGAGAGAAGGCAGAAATGTCTCACATCCAGGCTTTTTGTATGCCTACAAGCTTGGAGTTAAGCTTTCTCTAAGAAATGAGACATAATAAAGAATGGATGTGAATTCTGTTATGCTAATAGACACCCTTCCCTTGGAGCAGGCAGCAGCTGAATCCCATTAACTTGAACTTTTAGACCATATGTTACTTTCCCATACATGCACAGAAAAAACTCTTCATGGGAAACTAGTGCAGCAGCTACATGGCTTTATGAATTTTTTCTGTCCTCCTCTGCCTCTTTCAGGGAGAATGGGGGTTACAGAGATGAAAATGCCATGAGAGAAAGAAAAAGTATGGAGATCCAGGTTCTAATCCATGCACAGCAGTGCTTATGGCCATCCCACCTGTCATGGTCGCACAAAGGCACTGTCAAACCTCTGGCCACTGGGGATTTTGCTTTTTATTTTCTCCTGCCCACAAACATCAGGTTTCTGAGAGCATTATTTAGGGCTCAGTGTTTCCAGGGGAGGAGTGACAGCTGAGAAAGTAGGTTTAAGATATGGGTCCCTTGTTGTTGCATCACCTTCCTGCGTGTCTGTGTGGGGCTTTCCTCTGTTCCACTCCACTCCACTTCCCCACATGAGTGGTACACGTGCTGTCCCTCTTCTCCCAGGCCTTCTGTGGCATCACGGGATTGTGGCTGACTTTTCTAACAGAGCTGGCTTCTTAAATGGCTGTTCTGATAATTCCAGGAGAAATTATGGTTCTGACACATCTGTGACAACTTCTGCTGACTTCAGGATAATCAGGGTTTTCCCTTGCCACTTTTGGATTCGGTGGTGTTTCCAAGGCTGGCCCCCACAATGTTGGAAACATTTTCGATTGTTCCCATGTTTGCAGTGTGCTACAAATGGATTGTGTTTCGCTGTCTTGGTGGTTCTTTACTGCATCCCATATTCTGAAGCTCTGATTGCCAGTGATTCTGAGAAGAAAATGACATTGTAATTGGTTAACAATGACTGTCTTGGCACTAAAAATCTAGTCTCATCAGAGGCTATTTTTTGGTGCTTTTTTTTTTTTTTAATAGAAGCTCCATGCTTTCTTTTACTGTAAGGGTATGATTACATTTGGCCAAAAGAACAGTATTTGTCATTACATTTTATTGCTTGGCCTAGGACTACACACACTCATGCCAGTGTATATTATATGCAAGTTTAGGATATTTGAGTAGTGAGGAAGTATTTCTAGAATGATTGGAAAATGTCATAGTACTCATTTACTGCTCATAAATTTAAAATATTTCTTATTTTAACAAATAACTTGGCCAGAAGACATTGATTTTCAGCAAGTGTGTTGGGGTTTTTTATTTTGTTTTACTACTTATGCCTACATACTGTTCTGTCTTCTGTAACATTTTGTGATCATGGTTATTATTTGTCCAGCAAAGCCTGCTATCAAGTGCATCTGTGTGTAGTTGCCAGATACTGACCAAGGAGGATTGAATAGCTGCTTATTAACTAAATTGCATTTATTATTTGCACTGAAAGAAGCTTGGGGTATGTAGGGAAAGAGCAGACTGTGGTAATGTAATTAAAGACTGCATCATAATGCGGACACAGAAGGGAGCTGATTAAGGATGCACAAGCAACCTTATTTCTGGTTTTTTCCAGCTTTCAAATGCTGGACTTTGCAAACAACATGCTGGTTTTCCATGGTGAATGGAGACCTTACTTTTGAGCAGTCTTGTTACCCAAGCATGAGGATCAAGGCTGTTCCAAATTCTGCACAATCCCTCTCTGGGATCATGGTGTGCTTGCTCTTGCTCGTGCTAACTTTCCTTGTGTACCGTTAGCAGAAGCCCTTCTGAGGCCATGATGAGCCATGGTTTTGCACAGAATTTCTCTGGTTTTGAATCAAATTTTTTTGTTGCAGGGAAAGAAGTGGAAGGAAACAGCCCATCGGCACTGAAGGATGAAACACCACAGACTCCCAACTCCATTAGCAAGGTACTTGGGGATAGGGATCCATTCCCAGTCTTGCTTTCATTTTTTTTCAGGATGTTATTAATCATTCTTTTCCTTTTTTTTAAAAAGTCTTGGAGAAAGCCTCTCCCTCTGTTTCTGCAGGAACTGTGTGTACATATTTTGAGGGAAAGAAAATGAGTGTTTTTTTCATGGTTGGGATGACAAGGAAGCCTACACTTTCCTATGGCTTGATTTCACCTACTGTGTGAAGAAGAACCTGGTTTATTTGGGCCTCATTTGGCAGTGTAATTAGACATGAATAATTATGGTTGAAAGGTTGACTTTGTCAGCAGAGATGTCTCCCGCTGTTCCTGACCGGCAAGGCAATCATAAATCTTAATTGTTTTGCAAAAGAAAACTGTAATATTTAGTGTTGTGCACAGCATCTGAAACAGTGAGTCGTGAGCCTGGGAGAGAGCTTTGGGAATTGGCCTAACAGGAGAGGAAGACAAACTAATCAACATTTCCTGAACATAACTTTTCCATCCAGCCTGTTAGGGAAAGGTAAAATTGGATCTAAAGCCTTTGGATCTCACTGCTCAAAACTTGCCTCTAGATCAAGAGTTACAGAGTGCCAGGGTTTGATTTCCTGTAGAGATGAAATCAACCTTATAAATGAGATCTGGCTTTGAGGTTCATGTACAGCTTTTTTGGCTGCAGCTCCCTAACATGTTTCTGGAGGGTAACTAGAAATAGAAGCGAGACCATTAATACATTTTTAACTAAATTTATTTTAAACTATGAAGCTATAAAATGCAAGTGGCACCAGCTGAAATGAAAATATAGCACAAAAGAAACAGCTGCAGACAAGTGATTTCTTGTGAGACATGAAAATAATCTCTGCATCTTCCAGTACATTTCCCTGTGCTTGCCTGGAGCTTGCAGGTTGTTCTGCTGGGATGCCCTGGCAGAGGTCAGCACAGGGAGATGGTGATGAGAGGAGCTTTGGGAGTATGCAACAAGGACTTGTGTACATGTCCTCTGTTATTTCTGGAACCTGGCAAGCTGCAAACCAATCTTGGTTTTGCTTTTTCAGGCAGGTTCCTCAAGGAAAATCAGCCTCCCACTTATCCTGGCAGTGGAGAAGCCCAAGGACCAGGTAACTGCATCCAGGGCTGTGTTTTAAAGCTGGATGTTTTGCAAGCCTTACATGGAGTGGTGTTGAATTTCCAATGACTTAGGAATGTAAAGAAGGACTTTGTCCAGACAGGACAGCTCAGAGCACTGAAATGCTGTCCAAAAGGGAGTTTGATCTCTGAGATGCAGGATGAATGCAGGAATAGGAATGTATTCATGAGAGGTTTCTGGGTGAGAGCATGGCTCAACTGTGTTTTCCCAGCCTCCGGGTCTTCCTTGCTATTCAGTCTCCTACAGGTGTGTTTTTGAAAGGAGAGGCACCCATGGAAGATTTAAGTGCTCACCTCAGTTTCATGCTTTGTGTGCACCTGGGAGCCAGTGGTGGGTCTCTCCTAGACAGTGACAAGAACAATTGTCAAGAAGAGTAAAGAGGAAATGCACAGCACAAAACAACTGCATCAGATCTGCGAAACAAAAGAAATGGGGCTCTGAACCTGGACACGAGCATTGCTTTCACTAACCCAAGCCTTTGGTTTTACAATAGTCAAAATTTCTTCGAAACACCAGTGGACTGAAAAGAGATACGAGGACACCAAAACCCTGAGCCTCAACTTGCCTACTCCTTTGCAGTGTTGCAAGCAATTGCTTTGACTGCTGAATGGGCCAGAGCTGGGTGTTTCTGATGCCAAAATGATTTTTTGCTTTTTCTTTTATACCCTTCTTACATACTCTTTCCTAGTTTTATGTATTCTTAGTGCTTTTAGCCTACATACTTGTAACTTTCCGAGTCTGATAACTAAGCTGAGACCCACTGCACTGTTAAACCAAGAGACCAAACACTCTAAAAGCCCCAGACACCAAGGTCCTCTCCAAAACATATTTTTGTAAACTAAGATAGGCCCATCCAGGAGGAAGATACCTGAGAACGAGAGGTTCACTTGAGCCTCTCACTGGGAGATCTTTGATAGATATGTTGATTTTGCAAAGCCTATAATTGTGTGTATTTCAGTGTGGGGGGGTGCATGCATTTTCGGGGCATTCCACCCGGACCAAGTGCTGTACCCAAGGATCCTGAAATAAATACCAAGGTAAAAACCCCTTTTACCCATAAACCGTGTTTTGGTTATAATTTTAAGACCAGGGAAAGGCAACATTTCTTTCCTCCCTGAATATTCTGCGTAGGCCCATGATGTTTGATTCTGAGACTTTCTGCCTCACTGGACCTGTGCTGTAGCCCCTGTCATTCTCACTTCACTCTACTTCACCTTGCTGTGTTGAGCAGTACCTTGCTCTCCTCCAGCCACATAACTTGCCTTCTGTCATGCTTTGCAGTGGCAGTGACAGCAGGGAGTCCTTATTGTGAAATGTCTTGTACCTTAAAAATTCAGGCACACTGGTGGTCAGTTTGTTTAATATGTAATTTTTCACATCCACTCAGCTCTAATGCCATAAAATAAAACCTTACTGTCAGCTTTCCAGAGCTCTAAGTTGGGATCTGTCACACTATTTCAGTTTAAAAATAAACAGCGATTCCACCTACATGAACCAAAGGGAAAAGCGTGTGCTAATTGGGTCATATTTAGATTTCTGATCGCAGGGGGGGAATAATTCCTAGAAACTGGACTGTAGGGTGTGCTGGTTTAATTAATGGATTAAGAAGTAAATGTTGTAGGTTACAGATCCATGCCATGAACATTTGCCCTTCTTTTGGTACAGTGGATATGAAAAACCTTGTTGGAAATCAGTGTTCTTTCAGCAGCATTATTTTGAGGTACCACAGCACATTAACTACTTTCACTCAGTAATGGGAAGGAAAGTAAAGCCAGTCAAGTGATTTGATCCCTGGACTGGGGCTTGGGGAACCTCAAATTCCCAGCTCTGCCTTGGATTCCCTGCATTGCCAAGGCAGATTAATTGTGTTTCTGTTTCATGTCTTCATCAGTGAGGTGGAAACAGTTCTGCATTTCGTTCACCCAGGCCATATCCACCTTGCAGGATGGAGCAGGCTGCAGGTTTCCCCCGTTAGCAGAGAGAATGTGGCACAAAAACCCTATAAATGTCTGTGAACTTGTGAGCTGTGAAGACAAATTTTAACTGCCACCACACTGCCCTGTGCTCATGGGTAGGCTGCTCTCTCTGAGGTGTGAACACATCCCAGTTGTCCTGTCTGTGCAGGTAGTCAAATATTTGATGCTGGAACCTTTGCTTTCAATGTGTTTGTGTGGTTCTTAGCACTATATATATATTCGTAATTTCAGCTGTGGCTTCTTGACGCACATTTTATTGGAACATATTTAAGGCACAGTTCAGCTACATATTATGTTGGTAACTTTACTGCAGCACGTTTTTTCCTACTTCATTTTCTAAGTGGAGTCTCTTTCATCTCCTTTTTCAAAGAGAAAAAAATATTAGCTTACTTATTTCAGATTGTTTCTCATATTAGTTTCTCTCTGTTTTAGCCATTTTTTTGGGATGAGGGCTCATAGTTGGGTGTGAAGTATCACCAAACTGTCTCTAAGCCTCAGGCTGGTCTCTGCAGCCAGGTGGTACAGTTAGCACGCACCTGATAGTGTGTGACAGGAGGTGCCTTTCTTTTGTTTTGTGCCTCATTTGATGCTGTTAGAGTCCTCTAAGTCACCTTTTATTGCAGTATGCAGTGCTGCATTTTCTCTTTCTTCCTTTCCTGTGCTTACCTATTAATTCTACTGGCTGGAGGGCAGCTGTAGTTTCTTGGTATGCATGCAGGGCCACAAGGAACTGAGGTGTATTTTAAGAGATAGTCAGAAAAATCCTGAAGCTGGAGCTCAGTGGTACTTCACTGGTTCCAGTCCCTTGCTAATGCTGCAGTGAAGTCTATGAAATTGTAGGAGTGTGGCTGTTGCATGCACAGTTATGTGATGTATTGGAGGGCAAAGCATTGTGGATGAGTTTTTCCACATGCCTGAATTGTTCAGGCCTTTATTGTGTGATTTGTAATCTCAAATATGAATGTAACTGACTGCTAGAAATTTATTTTAGCTGCACAGTGGTTTGAAGCAGCACATGCTGATCACTTGAGATACAAGCTACAATTCCCATACTGTCTCAAGCTCTCCCTGCTACATCTATGAATCATGCTCCTGACCTCTGAGGTAATTCCAGTCATGGTTACACTTGGGACTAACACAGAAGATCATTCACAAATGTGGCAACTTACAAGGGTACCTTTTCTTCTGTTCTCCTTTAGCCAGTAAACCAAGGAATTGTTTGGCAGACAGATCCAGATATTGCAGGAATCACCTTGGAGAGAGTCAGGAGTGAAACATGCCCTGTGTGTGTTATGCACAGCTTAATGTGAGATTCTGGCCCTTCCAGGAGGTCCTATGCTCAACTGGCCTCTGTCTTTTCTTTAGCATACTTCATGTTCTCCATGTTGTGAATGGAGTCATTTTGGAGCCAGTTGTCTCTTCCTGCGCCCTGGCTCAGTACACTTTGCTTCCTCAATTCCAGATGCAGCTCTTTAGGGTAGTCACAGTTGTCCACAGAGGGCTCTTTCAACTGAGCAAAAATGTAGCCTGGAGTATCCTGGGCAGATCACGTTGAAGAGGGGTGGGATTTTGCACTGTGAAGTAGAAAACATGGAGCATCCCTAGCTTGTGTAAGTACATACAAGCCCTGAAACACCCTGGTGTGTCACAGAGATGAACATAGACAGTAGTAACTCAAAGCTGGTACCTTTGGGTAAGCCACAGCAGTTTTAAGACCAGGGGTTGGGTCACTGGTGATCATATTTCCTTAGCCTAGTGTTTCTGACAAGGAAGGTGAAGGGAAATGGAGATGCTAAAATTGAAATGATTTATTAAACCATTTAGCAAAACATATTAAAGTGCAGGTCCAATTGTTTTTCATTGCTCACTTTGTTTAAGCTTAGCCTAGGGACAAAACCTGTGCTCATAGCTGGAGGGGAAATAAAAACTGTGCTTCAGCTCTCTCCTGGCACTAAATCTGTGACAGTCATGTGAAACAGCTTCTTTCTCAGTGTCCAACTTCCCATCTTGCCTCAAATGTTCTTTAAATATTCTGACCTTGCAGAAGGAACTTCCCATGCAAGGCACACTTAAATGATGAAATAGAAATCCTGTGAGGTCTGTGACTGTTTCTTTATTTACCATAATTTGACGCAGTGGAGCCAAGGATTCCACTAAACACTGGTATAACTTGATACTTTCAGTTGCTTGGATAGCTGAATTTCACCATTTATTTTCCCCAGATGCTGCTGTCATGTCAACTGTTTATTTGTACAGGCTTTTCAGTTTGTGCTAATCATTGTGCTGTTTCAGAGTTGTAAACACAGTTGCTGTATCTTTGTAACATTGTTGAAATAAGAGATGTCTTTATGTTGGTTTTTTCCCAACTGGAAACTTTTAGTTGAAGATTATTCAGCTTGCTGAAAAGCAGCATATCAGTTGAAGGGTAATCTTTCCTACTGCAAAGCTTGTTTGCCAGTAAGAATCATTTCACTGACTCTGCTGTGCTTTGGATGAGCTGTTAATCCACAACAAAAGTAAAGAGATTTTAAAAAGAACTGTGTATAATAAAATGAAACCACAATTGCTCACATTTGGTTGAGATGTCTGTGAATATTCACAAGGAGTTTCTCAGTTGTAATGTCAAACCCATCTTTTTCATAATTTTTATACTAAAACAATTTTTGTTTCATTTATTACTGTGTGACTGAGATTTGTAGCAATGACATGTGGAAAAGATACTGGAGAAATTACATCTGACCCAGGATGTGTCTCCCACTGCTTTTGTGAAGCATAACTTATGACCCTGGCTCCTTTTCTTCTGCCTTCAAATTACGTCTGATCTTGTCTTTCTCTCGCTTGGATGCAAAGAAGATGAAAGGGCAACTTGTAAGCTGTCACTGCTGTTACCATGCAGAGCACAGCTTGAGAATGACTTTATTTAAATGTTTCTGATTTAAATTATTCTGATTGGAATAATTCTGGCTGTTGTGCAGCGAGGATTGCCTGTGCTAAGTAACAGGATATTCCTCTTACTGTTGTCCTAGGCATGGCTGGTGTGCTGATGGGCTGGCATCCCCCACACCAGAGCTGATCACAGGCTGTTTTCCTGTGAAATGATTTGGTTCCTCTTGGAAATGAAGTCACCAAAAAGACACTGGATCAGAATAGCACCATTGTGAGGCCTCTGCATGCTCTCTTACAAAGAGACTAGCAGAAGTGTGAGGGTATTGTGATGACTGCTAACAATAAGCAATGAATCTCCAGAGCTCCACGACTGAGATGAGAGGGAACAGAAACTTAGCTGGGATAAAAAGTATGGTTTTGAGTACAGTACAGCCCACTGTCGGTGGTGAGGTCATCACTCAGTCCTGAAAGGACAGGTTTGATTAGAGAACTGAAAAGGGTCAACAGTTTCCTCTCCCTGCAAGTGCTACAGCATGCTCTGGTGAAAGTTTTTGGCAGATTAACTGCCAAATCACTTCCCTCCTTATGGGAACCAATATATGGAAAGCATACTTACTATTTTCTTATTAGAATCCTCCAGTGGCCTTTTTCTTTCTTCAAAAAGGACACGAATTCCTCACTCTCCCATTGTACAAAGTCTCATCTGTGGCCAATATTGTTCACATGTTGCTGCAGAGAGTGGGGGACAGATTCTGATATCCTGCACAAGCATTATCCCAGCATCCTTGGAAGACTTGCTGTGATGACAAATGGCTTCTCTTAGTTTTCTGCCAGGCTGAGAAAGGCAGGGCAGTAGAAAGACATCATTAAATGTTCTTGATGTGTCTTAGCAATGTGAGACCCTGCTGTGTCTTGAGAATCACTAGAGCTGATGGCCCAAATTTACTGAATTTTATATATGCCACGAGGTACAATCAAAACCATTAAGACAGATTAATGTAAAAATATGAAATCGTATTACTTCAAGTCACGTAGAAGGTTAAACCTAGGGGAACTGTCATTACTGTCAGTAGCATGGGGACCTGTGGTATGCTTAGATCCCACCTGTCCTGTGAAAAAGCAGGAACTTTAAACCCAGGAATACAATGCTTTTCACTCTGTAGACCTGGAGATCACCAGTTTCCTTGCCAGCAAACTCCTATTTTGGATCAGCAATGGTGCATCCTCATATGCATAACAAGAGGCAAAGTCAGGAGGGAGAGGCAATCATTAAAAACTAACTGGGGAACTGTCAAAACTCCCAGGTCAGGCACTTCTGAAAGCTTGTGTGTGGCTCCTAGTTAAAACCATGGCTTGGTTATAGTAGCATTTTCTCTCTCTTCATGAAGCACTTTGCAGCCATCTCTGGGAGCTGTGGTATTGCTCACACAGCTGGTAGGTACCTCGTAGGTTTTGGGACATAGATGCACAGAACCTTATTTTCCCCTGCCCAGAAATTCTTACATGGGCAGTGAGTACCTGTGCTACTGCTTCTTTCTCATCCACTCTCAAGCCTGTCTTGGTGACCACCATCCCCGTGGCTGTGTTTCCCTTACAGGCCAGGTTCACAGGTCCAGCATGCCCAGCCCAAACCTGGGGGAGGAAGCAGCACAGTGGTTCAGGAGCCACTGCAGCATCCTCCAAAGCTGTTCATCCAGCTGCTTTAATGAAGTGAAGGGCCAGTTTGAAATGGTTTCAGATGACTTCTGCTGTATTTATTGAGCTCCTAAAGGCTGTGGTGGTGCAAGGGGAGATTATCCCTTCATCAGCTGTTGCCTGCTGTGGTTTCATGGCATGCACAGCACGGCTGGAATTGGGCTCCGGTGTCCTTGGTTGTGGAGTCAGCTCTCCCAAGGAGTCAGAATCAGTGTCTGTCTGTGTGAACATCCCAGGTTTGAAGTCTTGTGCTTGTTTAACTCTTATTTTTAGCATGACCCAGAGAGGCTCTAAGGAGGAGGCAGGTGGGGCTGGCAGAGCAATGGAAGTGGCTCTGTCTGTGTCCGTGCTGGTTCCCACGAGCAGCAGGTCTAGGCTCAGGTTTGCTGTGGTTGCTGGAAACCTTTTTGAATTCAGCTGCGAGCAAATCTCCTCAAGCCAAGTAATAGAGGCCAAACTTTCATTCTTTAGGTAAACACTAAGGTGTAATTGTCTAGATAACAAGCAGCTGTAGCTTGTTTTAATTAGTTAAGCAAAAAGCATTCTTTGTATGCTGATGTTTTGCAGGCACCTGAGCAGTATTTCCAAGAATCTTGGGAACATCTGTGCTTTTTCTGCCTCTCACACTGGCTAATAAAGAATAGTACACAGTGTTTCTCTGTCTGATCTCTCAGGCCGGAGGGAGTGAAATTACTGATAAACAATTGGCTCATAGTTGTGTCTCAAGGACAGGACATTTTTCCTGATAACTGGGAGAAAGGGGGAGAATTCTTCTGACGGACTCAGAGGACACACGTCTCGAATCATGAAAGCATAATCTCCTAATAATTCTAAAGGATTCTTGCTCAGAGATATTTAGGCACTTGGAAATGTTTCTTCATAAAAGAAGGCTTATAGCATATTTCCCAAATGTCTACTACTGCCCTTTGAAATGTGACAAAGGCCCTGTGGGCACAACTCTCTGCTCACACGTCACATCTGTGTAGTGGTCCCCACCATAAACCTTGTGTTTTTATGGTGAAGTCCAAGGCACAAAATATGAATCGGAGACTGCAGTGCACACAGAGGAGGCAGGCTTAGCATTCTGTGAAAACAGAAAAAGCAAACACTGAATAGTTTTCAGGAGTCCAGGAGCTGGCCTTTTCTTTGCATGGATCTAAATTGGGTTGTAAACTAAGCAGTCAGGGACCTCACTGGCCTTTGTGTGTCATCACAGAATTTTCATTTCTCTATTTTTAAAGTATCATGCGTAGTTTTGGTTTTAGTGAAAGAGTACTCTAAGGGTATGTGTGCACAAGTAATAGGTTCTACTGTGATGGTGGCTCTGTTGCAAATTGCACCTTCTGCCCCTGATTTCTAATCCTGCATCATCTACAAAGAGTTTTGCTGAGTTGAGCAGGCCCCCTTATCTCCCATTTTTACTCCTGCCCCAATCTCCAAGGCATAGTTGATGGCCTGTTAGCTGTGATCTGGTCATGCATTTCTGTGTTTTTCTCTGAGTCATGTGAAAAGGACTGATGTGGCTGTCACTAAACATTTTCCTGCTCACACTAACATTCAGCATAGTTCCTGGCTGTAGTAGCCTGAGAGGTTTCTGTGCCACTGGGAGGGAAAAAGGAAGTGAATCTCTCGAAACTGAAGGTGCTGTTAAATTATTACATCAATTTGTGACATAAAGGAGAGAAAGTCTGAAAGCTCAGTGGGTTTGTTTCACATAGCAGTGAACTTTTACATGGGAAATATATTTGATACATTTTTTCCTTAGTACAGCTCATTTTTGTGTCACACTCATTAAACCAAGGTGGCCAAGGGCTGAGCTCTCATTACAAAACTGTCATGTATGAGTGGGAGAGACACTGGCCCCTAAAGATCACAGTCTGAATGCATCAGACATGTGAAAGGTTGGAAGGAAGAGAGGTACAAAGAGAGAAAGTAACTTCCCCAAGGTCACATAAAAAGCAGCAGAGTCCAGACTGTACCATAATTCTTTGACCACTAACCCTGCCTAGGTTTGCAATTTGCAGACAGAACCTATCCGTGTGGGGATCCTTGTGAGCTGGGCTCTGGAGAGCTGTACTTTCTAAACATCCTTTATTTTGGTAACAGTAATACTGCGATGATGCCTAATGAAATTAAAGCGTTTTTGCAATCCATCAGCACAGTCATGAGATCAGTCTGTAGCTTCTGAAAGTGAATTTAAGCAGCACTGACACTATCAAACATGATTTGAAGTGACTGTGTATATTTTGTGCTTCACTTTGCAAGGCCAAGATGAAGGTGATTTCCTGTATTATCTGTAACATGATTAGGTCATTTCTGGCCTACCCATGTTTTTGGACATTTCAGTCAATGCAACAGTCATTGCCATCAAGTCTAGTTCTGGAAAATCTATAACAAATTTACCAGAAGTTTTATTCTAGTAACTGAAATTCTAGTAATTGAAATGTGTTCATATCTGAACAGAGTTGGGCAGTTTTCAAAATAATTTTTGAAAAATAAGTTTTTGGCTTTCTGTTTTGTTTTATTGTTGTGTTGGTTTTTATGTTTATTTTTTAACCAAGATTATTGTCTGCATGGGGGAAATGCAAAGAAAATTTGGTGGGGAATTTTCCAACCAGCCATGGGTATAAAAAGGAAGTTTGGACTGCACTGTAGATATTCATTTTGTGCACCTGCTTAGTGTTCCACTGCTGAAGTCTGCAATCAGCTCTTTTCTGGATTCCTGAAAGTTATAAACAACACTTTATCAGAGCATAATTTGAACATCTTCATGTTAACACATTACTATTTTCTTATCTCCCTCTTTTTTATAGATCGAATATAAGCTTTGCAATGGGTCTGACAAAGAGTGTGTGTCTCCCACAGCCAAATTCATGAAGAAGGAAACACTGAAGGTATGTGCAGAGCAGCCAGGTCAGCATCAGCTGACTTTTTTTAAAAAAACAAATGGTACCTTCCAAACAAACCATTGAGAACAAGTCAAAGTCATTTCCCAAGACCCAAAGAAGCCTCTGGATCTTCTAGGAGTCATTATAGGTCAAGGACATTTACAGGCTTTATATACAGGATTAGATTATATACTGCAAGCAGAACAGATCAGTGTAATTATTTCACTGTGTTTGTATGTACCAGAGCCATTAGGCACCTCAAGAGGATTGTAATCCTTCACTGCTCTTGTTAGGACAGACTTGCCTGGGCAATCTGAGCGAACTGTAGCTTGAACACTTGCTCATTTACCAAACCAAAAGTATTAATAAATGAAATTAGATTTAGGCTCTTGAATTTGAAGGGTGAGGAGGGCTGGGTATTCAGCCTCTTTCTGTTCCCCCTGAAGAAAAGACAAATTAGGTTATATTTAGTGAAACTTCAGGAGCAAAGAAAATGCCTATTCTCAGGTTACGTTTTTAATCTTCCTTGTGCTCGTTTCTGGGGAACCTGTGCTGGGTCAAGTTCTTGCTGTGCTATACGTAACTGTCCTTAATGCATTATGTTCCTTCCTCCCCAAAAGAGGCCATGATTACAGCTACTATATTTTCTCTGTTCTCAACCAGGTACAAAAAAAAAATTACAGACAAGAGAAGAAAAGAGCTACCAAACAACTCTTCAGTGCTCTGAAGGATCCCAGTGTGGTGATCACAGCAGACTGGCTGAAGGTATTTGATACAGACCATTTCTTCTGAGGCTGTGGGAAAAAATAAGTGACAAGGAGTTGATGTGTCTGAGACATATGCAGTAGCACTTTTTTAAGTGAAAGAAGACCGAATAATTTTGAGCTGAAGTTACTGTAAAGCTTTATTTAAATAACTGCTATGAAAGTGGAACTGTGGGGAGTATTTACTTTCCACCTTAACTCAATTGGTCTATTCCACGTCCTTACGCAGCAACAAGGATGCAAAAAGTGCAGTACAAAGGGAAGTGATGATGTTTCTCTCTTTGTTCCTCTCTGAAAGACTCTGTTGGCCTCTTCCCATAAATGTGGTTTTGTACTGGAGAGGGAATAGTCTGAGTAACAGCCTGAAAATGGGCAGATACAGCTTGTTCTATCGACAATTGGATTTTCTGTTGTCACAGCACAGAATGAAACGTCTTGTACCTGATGACAACTGCAATTTCTGCTTGTGCACAGACTCAGGTAGTGACAGCTGCTCATTGAAGTCCTGAAACTTCTGTGTGGCAGAGTAAATCCGGGTTGACATTGAGAGATGAGCACTGTTTTTCTCCTCCTTTGGGGCCATTTAGTCTTCTCAAATAATAGTGAATTGGTTAAACCTTTTATAGCAGTAAAACTTAATTTTCTAACATTGCCAAACACATAGCTCTTAAGAAAAACAAAGTAACTTAAAGATCTCGTGAAACAATACAGTGGCATTTGGCTAGTGGTAAAAACCTCCAACATTGTTCTGCAATTATTATTAGAGGCCAGAAAAGTGACATGCTTATGGTTTATTTCAGAAGTTAGATTGGCAGCAAAGTCTTCCTGTAGTGTTTACTGTTAATGAAAAATAAATATTAAGATTTTTTAAAATACTAAATACCTGTTGCATGTTTGCTCTGGCTGGAAATTTCTGGTGAGCTGCAAATGATGCTGGGCCACAAAAACAGAATACAGAAAAGACTTGAGGTTTGGCCTATATACACTGAAGGCAGGAAGACCTTAGGCAAAATCTAACCTTACTGAGAAACTTCTCCATTCTTAAAGCTGTTATCTTTAATACACTCTTATCAGATTTAATGTCTGCAGTACAAGAGAGAGCTGCATTGAGCTTGACAGAGAAGTAAACCAGCTGGACACAGTACTTTTGAAAATGGGGAATTTGACAAAACCCATTAATAGCAGTGTTCTGCAGAACACTATTAAAATGACTTATAAGTCGAGTTAGACTAGCTATATATATTTTTATATGCAATGTTCTAATTGGCATGTCCTCTGTGATTATTACCAAATCACTCTCACACAGGCCAGCAGAGCTGATTGCCTAAAAAATTAATCAAGCTGCTAACACTGAGCTAGTAATAAAAATAAGAAGAACACTAAGCCAGTAATAAAAATATGAAGACTAGATTCTGATAGCCAGATTTACAAGTTCTGGAATTTTGCTGTGAGATCCCTAGGACTGGTCAGAAAACATGGTGTATTCCTTTCCTTAGGAAGTGTATCATGGTGCAGTCTTGGAATAATCGTACTGGAAATACTGTATAAGTACTGAATAAATGCTGGGTTTCTTCTAAGGAGCAACACAGGTGTAACTTTTTGTTCTCTCCCTGCTCTCCTCCAGATTCGTGGGACTCTGAAGAGCTGGACCAAACTGTGGTGTGTCCTGAAACCAGGAGTGTTGCTTATTTATAAGACGCCAAAGATCGGACAGTGGGTTGGGACAATCCTGCTCCATTCTTGTGAGCTGATCGAGAGACCCTCCAAAAAGGATGGCTTCTGCTTTAAACTCTTCCATCCTTTGGATCAATCCATCTGGGCTGTAAAGGTAACAGTCCTGATGAGTCAAACAACTTCTTGTTTACCAAGGTTTCTGAGCACTGGCATTGCCTAGCACTGATATTATTTAGTTATTCAGTTGCTGTTAGCAGTGGATGAATTGACTGCATAAAAAGATTAAAGATACCACATGAATGACATCAAAGGGACATAGTCCTTGTGATTAGTTCCACAGATGTATCATTCTCAGTGTACAGATGCCTGCATAGACTGAGGAAAAAGGAAATGTGTTAGTGGAGGAAAAGAAGTTTAATACCTAGAAGCTATATCAAGCCATGGCCTACATCTTTAAAAGGAGTTGAGGCGCAGACACAGTTAACTGAATTCTCCAAAACACAGACACACAAAGTGCTTCACACAATACTGGGAGATGGTTGGCAAAGTGACAAAAAAGCAGGTTTATGATTTGATTTTTTTTATAATGCCCCTGAGGTTTGGATTTGTTTGCGATGGACTTGGAACTCAGTGTTCTGCTCAAGCCGTGACTGTTGCACAAAAGTGTGACTTCAGATAGCCCTTATTGTCTCTTCTTTGAAATGGAAATAGCAGGATTTTCTCCACTTCATTTTGAGTTATTCTTCAGGCTGAGCCAATCCCTTCCTGTACTCACAGTGGCTCCTGCAGTGACCTCTGGATCTCCCTGTAACAAAAATTATTAATAGTTTTTCACTTCTTGAAATAATTCCCTGCAAATCTTAAAGAGCTGTATTCCTTTTTCTTCTTTCCTTTAAGTATAGGCAAAAAAAAGAAAAAAAAAAGAAATAATGCCTATGAGCAAAGAGGAAGATCCCAGTACCTCCTGAGAGGCACTGAGCCACATCTTTTGGATACCCTGAAGACAAAACTTAAATGTTCTTGTATTTGTTTCCCTGTCAAAACCAGTGACAAACCCAGAGTTATTGCAGATGTAAATTCTCTAGGCGTCATCACAAGTGTAAATAAGGCACTATGAGCTGAGGCCTTGTTGCAAGGTGGTCAGCAGAGGGAATGGAAATGGAAAGAAAGACTCACGAGAGAGCAGTGAAAGCACTTGTCATGGCATCAGAAACTCTAACAAAAGGGAGAAGCCCTGTGGGAGCAGATCAAGCAGACACACTCCTGCTCATCCGTGCAGTTAATTGAACAGTTTTAAACACAGCTATACAATTGCTATAAAAAGCCTTTCCATTTTTAATAAGGTAGGAGGAGAGAATTAAAATTAACCTCAGCAACCAGGGGTGAGAGCTGCTGATTTCTGCCAGCAACTCAGCTCTGATTTGTGCCTAAATGCATTGCTTTTGCTTAATGTTCCAAAGGTTTTGTTGCTACCTTGCTTCTTATTCAGTTTTGAGAGTTTTGATGCTTTTTAAATTCAGACCATGCACCCAAAAGGGTTGTTGATGATTTACTGTCTGTCAACAAAAACATTCCTTGTGACTTGACAGATCAACTGAATTCTTCTGAGAAGCACAGTCAGAGGAGGTAGTGAAAAATAGACTCAAAAGTGCAGTCAGATACTGAAAGGCAGAGTTGCTGACAGATCTGAAGTGTTGCACTTGGATGCCCTTCCTTTGATATGAAGCATCCCAAAGAAAGAGAAGGTTTTATCAGTGTGTGTATGTATTTAAATATGTATATCTAGTTCTTGTGTCTCTTGAGAAAACATATGATAGAAATAAGAGCTAGTGTATTAAGTGTGAAGGGAGTATATATCTGAAAATGTTTGTGTACTAGAGGAAGTCCAAAGAGGTTTAAATTTTAAAGTCAAAGCAATATTCTAAGTCTCTTGAGACATACTTAGCCACATTTGAGCTGCACAGTAGGATACTCCCTGAAACCTGAGTTTAGCCGGGATTGTTGTGTGTGATAGATGGTTTCAGCCATGAGGTAAACACCAAAATGCACATCAGGAAGAAATCCACCAGTGAGCTGCTTGATGTCAAAGAGGCTGTCTGCACTCTGTCAGCAGTTTAAGGCTGAAGCTGCTAAAAATACTGTTTTATGTCATTTCACAGCCTCCTTTTAAAGCAACTGGAGCAGAATTGACTGATTTACGTTGGTTGTGTATAACTATGCAAAGAAAGACTGTTTCTCATGAAATATAGATTCACCTGAGCTTAAGCAAAAAGCCCAAATAGAAATAAGATCTGGATAAACACCTTTCCCTCTTGGCCAGAATGGCTTGTGAAATTTTCAGGGATTATCCAGACTAGAGTTGATGGTCCAGCTTTCACTGTCGTCAGTGGATTTGCAGTTAACTCAGGGTAATTACAGAATACCTTTGTACATGCTGGCCTGTCTGCCCAGCAGATGTTTGGAGCTAGCTCTGGGGTTCAGCCCTGGAACAGATGTCTGGTTCAGACATTGCCATCGGCCTTTATGGTAGTACTAGCCAAATAAATTTGATGTGCAGGCATTTAACTTCATTTAGAGCAGGGTGAGATTTTGGGGCACCTTTCAAGGTAAGATGTAAGGCCATGGTTTATAGTTGAAAGCTAAATACATGCACCAGGGTACTGTTTTTCTTATAAAGCTTTCTGGGGTCTAGAGCTATCTTAGAAGCATATTGCAGGGGGAAAGAGTTCTTTATTCTACACTGCTTCCCTGGCTTTTTGAGAGAGTTTCAGCCTGAAACTCCTTTGCAGTGCACATGGATTAGACCTTTTATCTGTTTGTTCCATCCAGGCTTTTGTAAACCCAAGGCCAAAACCGTCAAGGTCCCAGAATCAGCCAGCAGTGCAAGCAGCAGTAAGAAAATCTTCCCCCACATGCTCCAAATGCTGCTGCAGAGGCACTTTGTCCAGTGTGGGAAGGCAGTCTGATCCCACACTGCTCCTGGGAAGAGACATTTTGCTGAGGTGGCTGCAGGAGACTGGGGAAGGGCAGCCTAGTAATTCATGTGAGGCTGTGGGTGTCTCTCCTCTTGCTTCACAGAGGGAGTGTCGGGCTATCAGCTGGCAGAGTTTGCCTGCCTGTCCCAAAAAGTGTCCTGGAATAGGTCATTTTTCACTTCAAGCTTGCTCAGAAGCTGGCTGAACAGCATGGTGTGGGAAGGCTTTCATTATCTGCAGCCTGTTCTGACATTTATTTAGAACAATAAGTAAGTTGGGGTCAGACTCTGCATCTGGGAGAATACATAATTTGAATTTTGTTGATTTGTAAGAACTTTGAGTCATTCCTTAAAGAAAAAAAAGTCCTTGTGCTGGGCTTTTCCAGTTGTTTATTCCATTCCAGAACACAACACAGTTAGTTTCATCTTCATCCTTACAGTTATCCACAATACTCTTAATAAGATTTTTTCCCCCTTTTAAGCTTTGTTTTGAGACTCTCCAAGATGACTTGTCATACTCTCTGAAACTGTCAGTCCTCTCTATTTTTTAAAGCCTAATCACCCCCTGTTTGATAATACCTTTTGAGTGTCAAGTCAGATGTAAAGACAGGAGTGATCTGAAGGTGATCCTTTCTTAGTTGTACTGCACAGGGGCTGCAGCTGGGATAACACTTGGTGAGAGATGGTCATTGGCATGGTGCTCAAAGGCTGGGAGACAGAAAGCATCATTATCTGTACTGTGCAGATACAGAACATCATGTAATCTGTGCAGATGTTGGTTTTATTTTTGTGGCCTCCTGTCTCTTTTTTTCTGTGGGAAATGCCCCCCTCCGTGTGTGAACATGCCTTACTATTGAATATGTTTCCTTGACAGAGTGCCCTGGCTGCTTCTTGAGTTTATCAACGTGGCTAAATGCCTGTTAGAATCTTGTGTTATCTTCTCCTTCCCACCTTCCCCCTTTTTTTAAAGATTCTGTGTCTGTACTGTTAGGTTGTGGGGTTTTCCTCAGACAGAGTGAATATCTACCTCTGCACTGAAAACACAAGTAGTGGTGTTATCAATAGTTCTCCAACACACCCTTCTCAGCTGCAAGCTACTGAAAGGGAAAATGCCATGGGGAATGATGCCTGATTGCATTAATGTCACTAGTAATGTCTTAAGCTGCTCTGCTCTGGTTTGCTAATCAAATCTCAACTTTGCCAGTCCTGACTATTAAGCCTGTAAACAATCTTAATTTTGTGAGCCTCTTGTGGGAGGGAGGAGGGGAAGAAGAAAGTGAGTAAGAAGGATCCCAGCTTCTCCTGGCAGCAGAGGAGCCCCGCAGGTGTGATGGCAAGAGGCTTGACTGGAGACTGTTGTCTTCTTAACACTGTATCTTCGTACACTCAGATACAATTTGATGCTTTTCCTACTCTTAATTCTGTCCAAATTTTGGTTTTCTGAGTATAACTTAAAAACAAAAATCCAGATAAAAGCACTATTTAACTGTGAGGCACTTGTGTGCAGGAGCAGTTTTCAGTAGCAGTCATGGTTCCATGCTTATCAACTGGGAGAGAGAAAGCCTTCTTTCCAGAAATGTGATTGGGTACTATAAAGGCCCATGTAAGGGAGGAAGGTAATACTCAAACTGCAAAAATCTGCTTACAGGTTTTCAGCATTGTCTGGTATTCTCTAGAAAGCCAAGGAAATCTGTATTGGAGCATCCTGGAGAAAACCTCTTGCTCCTCCCTGCAGGCAGCACAGTGGTTGTGCGAATATTGCTGATGTTTTCTGCCCGGCTTTTATTTCTGACATAATGTCTGCATATTTGAAAAAGGATCTGCTTTTGTGTTATCTGTTACAAAGTGAGGAAGAGAAGGAGCTGGAGGAGGCTGGGTCACTTTGAAAATGCAATGGAGGAGAAGGGATTTCTATTTATTTCAGTCAGGTTACAGCACAAAGTCCATACAATGAAGAGTATGAAGCTGTGCTGACTGCATACAGGAACTGCTTTTTCTTAACATCTTCTGGAGTTCAGAAGAGAAGGAAACAAGGAGGAGATCAAGGAGGGAGCCTGTGGTTCTGCTCAAAGAAGTGCCTCATCCAGGACAGACTTTGCTTCCCTGGGCATCATTTCTGGAAGGTCATGCTGAAAGGATGGTGGCAGGATGTTTACAAGACACTTTGCTTTTTTGCCACATCTTCTAAACTAAAGGCAACATAAATGAGCAAAGCCTGAAGTGGCTGTCACCCCAGGCACCACAGCATATGGGTTCTCTGAATTTAAAGGTGAAGGACTGCAACCCAGCAGCATGTGCCCATGCTTTGGTCCTCAATCTGTGGTTTTCCCTTTCTTCACCTTTCCCACAGATTCAGGATGGAGTTTCCCCTTTTTTTACTTCCAGAGCTGCTGTTGCCTCTCTGCTCGAGGTGCTCACAGCACAAGGTGTGGCTCTGCTGCTTTTGTGGTGGTGTGTGAAGGGTGTTTCATTGTGAGCGTGGGCTGTGGGCAGACCCCATGAGCACCTCATGGAGCAGTCCCTTCGGGTGTTGCACAAGGGTTTGACTGATTTTGTCCCAAGTGACAGCAATAAGATCCTTCCATTCCTGCAGATGTGAATAAACATAGTATTTTGGGCTGAGCATAGGTTAGACCAAGCCCCATTTGCGTGGGAGCTCATTACTGCCTTGGAGCTGCAGCAGCAATATAATGATTACTAATGAGTCTCTCTAAGTTACTCCGTCTGTTCCTGCCTTCTTTCCTCTCACAACCATGCTCACTCTGCGTGGCAAGGGTGGAAGGCCATTGAACAGCCCATTGCAGCTTCCATGCCTTACATCTCTCTGTCTGTGTGCATTTCCAGGGACCAAAGGGAGAAAATGTCGGTTCCATCACTCAGCCTCTTCCCAGTAGCTACTTGATTTTCAGAGCAGCCTCCGAATCCGATGGTAAGTTTTGGGGTTTGTTTGCTTTCTCCAGATAGCATACTTTCTGCTAGCTAAGAAAGCAGGTTGATGCAAAAAAAAAAATAAAAAGGTGCCTAAAGGAAAAAATGGTGGCTCACCCAGCTTGAAATACTGCTCTTAGCAAGAATAGGTCAGAATAGGTCAAGCAGACTTCTGGTACATTTCATGGCCCTCACTGAACAGCCACCTCTCTGGCCATGTATATGGAAGAAGGAGTTAGGCTTCTAATTGGGGAAAACCACTAAATCAGTATAAACTAAAGGATGGAAGGACTTGGTCCCAAAACTGATATGACAAAGGCTCAGTTATTTCCTCAGTTCAGCAGAGACTTCACTGTCTTATCTGGCCGTGTCTTACTCTAGAGAGGGATCTCTTGAAGGAAAATGTCATGGTGATATTGAAGAGCTGTCGGTAGATGTCTTTCAGCCACCAGAAGTTTCCTGCAAACTATTTGTGCTGTGGTTTGCAGTCTAGCAGGCCCAGATGCTGGTGACTCCACATGTAAAATACCATTCTGGGAATTCACAAAATTATGGAAGGTAAATTTAGGTCAATATGTAACAAACATGCCAGCTTGGTATGTGAAAATCTCTATAAATTACTTTAGCAGACCTAAAATATCAGTGATTTTTAAGTAGATAAGAAGATTAAAAACATGTTTTCATTCCGTTTGACCTTCAGACTACTCTAATTTTTTTTTTTTTCATAGCAAATTAACCCAGGCTGTTCATTTTGTGGATATTTTTCACCTACCCCACCAAGGGGGCTCATGTATCTCATATGCTCCTTTGGGTCTCATCTACTCTAACTTTAGGATGTAAAGACTTCTTATGGAGTGAAATGGGCTTTGAAAGTAATGTCCTTCTAGTCCAGTGATTAGGTTTTACATTTTCCCAAGGGCTGGAAAGGAGACAATGCACCTTTGATATCACACTTAGAATAGGAGGAAACTTTGCTTCATTACAGTCTTCTGTGCTGTTTTCCTCCTGCTGTGAAAAGACAACAGTTCATAGTGAGAGACACCATCTTGACACTGAAAACTGCTTGCAGATGTCAGTGTAATGAAATTATATTAAAATAAGCACAAGTTATACAAACGCACAGAAACATATCTATTTCCTAAAATATTATGCTTTTGCAACTTATTTGTGTAAAGGAATACAGGATTCTAAGCTGGCTCCAAATATCACCTGTCTAGAAAGGGATAGATTGATGCAGTAATCTCCTGTGGGGAAAAAAAATGTGCTGTGGGGTAGAGCTGCTAAATTAGAGGCATTTCAAACCCTAGTTATACAGACAGCCCTCAGAACAGATACACAGAACAGTCCCACAGAGTTCTAGGGCAACCAAATAGCTTCAACAACCATCTGGCAATCCAGATTTTATAAAATATTATTTCTTTAGAGACCCATGCACTTGTCTTTCCACTAATTTAATTATTAATGATTAAACCATGGAGCCAGCCTGGCAAAGAGACCTGTGGTTGAGCTTCTACTCTCTTTTTACAATGTCTGCCACAGGCCAGTTACATGGAGTAGAAGAGATTTAGATTTGTTCTAACCTTACCCATAAAGGCTCCTAAGGTAGCAATAGTCCCCAGAGATCATCAGAGGTAAGATTTTTCTAGCTGTGATCTCTCTGTCTGGGCTGTATAACACGGCTGGAGAAGCACAGAAGGGACCGTACCTGGCACGTGAGAATTTTCGGTGTTGAAGTACCTGTGGGAAGTTTTCTGCCCAGTGAATTGTTACAATGTTTGTTGTGGTTTGCCAGCTTTTCGGTGGAGACACAAGCTGCAAGCAGTGCTAAGGAGTGTTTCTGCCCTGCCCAGATTGGCCTTCATGGTCCAAACCTTCCCTCAGAAGGCATGGGCCATGGAGCCCTCACCGGCCAGGGAGCCACTGTTACCTCCCTCTGGTTTTAAAATTAAAACTAAAACA
>VZRF01002614.1:92429-121393 GCA_013396875.1 Vireo altiloquus | reverse complement strand
ATGTAAGAGGGGTATAAAAGAAAAAGCAAAAAATCATTCTGGCATCACCACAAGGCTACCTCTGACATCTTTGCCTTCTGCAACAAGGCAGCAATAAAGGAGATGAGAAGAAGTCTCCGCATGGAGAGCACGGAAGATCTTTATTCACGTGATAGCATGCAGGTCCCCAGAACCAAAAGCAAAGAAAGGCAGAGGGTCTGGAGTTTTATGGGGACAAAGCGGGGGGTGGAGTTGGGGTCCCTCAGAGATCAATAGGAGAAGCCTGAGGGAGTGGCCAGGATTACCAGGGAAGGAGGGGAAAAAGGGGTGGGGGAACACCATACCTGTCTCCGGTGTCATAAGAGCTTAAAATAGTGAGCTACTGGAACACATTTTGAAAGCTGAGATGTTGGCCTGGGAAGCATGCAGAGGTCAGGCAGACCTAAACAGAGTTACTTTGGGTTTTATGTGATTTTCCTTTCCTTTGCTGCTTCTCTCCAGTAGAGAATCTTCTCCTAATGTTAGGTGGAAAACTGATGTGGTCAAGGGAGGGAGTTACTGAGGTGCTTCTCAATCAAATATCCTAAATGTGTATGTATAAAGTAACTAGGGCCTTTGGTTCAAGACAAAATATAAACTCTTGACCAGCATCAGCAGTGCCCTGGAGCTACCTGCACAGATTTGGAGTGCCCACATTATGCCCAGTAGATTCTGAATCTGATGAGGTGATTATGACAGCCAAAGCTTTGGGATCTGTCCATTAGACTTCACAAAAAAAAATTGATACTGTATTGCACCAGAAATATTAGCATGAGAAATTGAGTACTTTTCAGCTGAGTCAAAGTATTTGACTTCACAGCTGAGGTCAATGAGCTGTGGGAAGTAGGCATACTTTGTGTAGGAAGGGCAGGATGTGAATCTCCAGACAAGAGGGAAGAACAGCTCCTTGCCAAACACATGTCCTGACAAATGGCCAAACACATGGCTGTCACACTTGGAGATGAGTGATTTGGAGACAGAATTAATGTCAATAGGTCATGTAAAGCACATGCAGACAAGAACACAAGGAATAGACACTGCAACATTTAAAGAATTCTGTATAAACAGCAGCAAAGGCTTTTACTTTGCAGTTAATATGGCTTGATTTAAAGCTCAGAAGACACGACTGAAATGGCTGTAGACTGTTACATTGCTTCACCTGTTGTAAAGAGGCGTCTCCAGGAGAGTGTTCCTGAGTTTGTTTCAGTTCTTTAACATACTGGACAAACCTAGAGGATGCAAGAGATAGGAGATTGAGATAAAATGAGCTAAGCCAACTGAGACAAAGGGGGCAGGTGGAATCTGGGCCCTTGTGTATATTTGTAGCATGTTCACATCTCCCCCATAGTGCAATAGTGTGTGAATCTACAGCATCTCTGAAGAGGTGCCCTCACTGAGTTCTTCTTAGCACAGTCTCCCATGTTAGTAGGAAAATGAACAACAAAGCATTTAGCAAATATAACTTAACTCATGGAGGCCTTTGACTTGCTGGAAATACTGAATTGCAGCATATGTTAGATGTACAGTTCGGCCATCCAGGCAACCGTATCATGATCAGCAGCTACATGGCCTACTTTTCCTCTCAGTGTTTCAGAATCCCTTTTTGCCCCTCTGCTGTACCATCTGTGACAGACTGTTGGTAGGATTTAAGATCCTGACTTCTGGACGATCTGCAGAACCACTGCCCAGCTACCACAGATTTCACATTTGCAGACCAGAGCAGCAGTCTGCTTTTTGATGTGTTTTAGACATCAGCCTCTGGAAAGGTCATGACAGCCTACAGGGCTCAACTTGTACAAGTGCAGGGCCTTTCTTTCTTAGCAGTTTCGAAAAAGAAAACTGCTTTTTCCAAACCAATGACTGTGTATGCACTTCAGATGTATGTTGAGGAATGATTTAGGATTAGCAGTTTTAATCTGTCCCAAGTTTCCTGCCCAGACCATTCTGGAGCTGCCCCTGAGATCTAACTAGTGCATCCTATGCATTTTAAGTCACCTGCTTGGATCTCACAGTGAGGATTTGCATTTTGCCATGGGCACTGCCACCACAGGGCATATTCCCACTAATGGAATTCAAAGTGGCAGATTACCAAGGGTTAAAAGCATAACAGTGGAATTGTAAACCACGTTTACATTTTATTCCTTACATCTGTCCTCTCCTTCAGGTATGCTTTGGGTAGCCTCCATGGACTAACATGGATGGAGTTACATGGAAATCCTGATGGTCTGGCTTACAGGGTTGTTGTTTCTTTTCTAGGCATCTGGCTCTTCCCCCCAAACTGATGCTCTCATCTGGGGAGGAAATTAGGTTATTGAAATAAGGGTCACGCACAGAAGCAAAGAACCACAAGGAAGATTGCAATTTGAAACCAAGTTAACAATGAAATATATATCTGGATCCTGGCAGCTCTGTAGAAAATAGAAGTTATCTTTTTAGCTTTATGTCTGTGTTTCTTATTCCTTAGACCTTTCACAGCGGTTTAAAATCCAGGCTTTTGCAACAAGATTTCATTAAGTTCACTGCATAAATTGCACCTGCAGCTAATTGAGAGCTCACGTCCTTGCATCTTGACAGCAGAAGTGAGAGAAATCAGGCACGCAGGCACCCAAGTGGTACAGCAAAATAAGCAGTCAGCTGAACACGATGACCTTAATGTTCACTGACTGAACCAAATCAGCCTCTTCCTCAGGATTCGTGATTTGTGTGCACTTGAGCAAGAATTCATCGTTTCCAGGTGACAGTCTACTTCAGGTTGATTTTTAAGAGCGTCTATCTTGTAGGTGTGAGGCATGAGGCCGAAGCTGGCTGACTTTAATAATTCAAGAAGAATAATATTCCCTTAGCGATGCCTCTCTGGAGGAATGTGTGGTTGCTCGGTGTGAGCCTTTTGAAGTCTTAATTGGCAAGAGATTCATCCCAGGTGTTCTGCAGCTACAGGAATGCAGTGGAAAAGAAGTATAGTCCCAGACTGATATTTCTGTGTGTAGCGGTGTGATTCCATCTAGAGCAGATTTTTCTTTCTGGTGAGTGCTGAGAGAACATTGGCTGCGTCCTCCGTGACCAGCTGCTGCAAAATGTGGCAGATAGACTTGGCACATCAGAATATGAGTTGTTCTAGGTGAGTGCAAAGAATTTCAAAACTGAATAGCTTAGTGTTTTCTGTGCTGCCTGTTTTTGTCCTGTGAGATATTTTTGTAATTTTAGATCCCTTCAAAGTCTAGGACAGACTCAAGTTTTTCTTTGAACTGAACCTAGGTTAGCAGCATAATCACCTTCTGTTGTTTTGATTATTTATTTTTTCCAAGAGGGAGAAGAAATTATTTTTGTTTCTTGGTTTTAGTAGTTCCTTTCGTCTCTGAAAAAAAAAAAGAATTGGTACAAGCACATGCCTGCTGCTATTCAGCCTTGCAGCCTCCAGGTTTCTTCATGGTGCCAGCAGTGCCCTGCTGACCCAGGAAGTGTCCTGCAAGGAGCCATAGTGACTCCCACTTGCACAGCTGTAAGGCAGGAGGCATCTGAAAGCATCTACAGAACAACCAAGGGATCAGGCCTAGCCAGCATGAGTTTGGGGAAGGCAGGTCCTGCTTGGCCAACCTGATCTCCTTCTATGGCAAGGTGACCTCCTTAGTGGATGAGCACTGGAACAGGAAATGGCTGAGTCACCATCCCTGCAGGTATTTAAAAGCCATGCAGATGTGGCACTTTGGGACATGGTTTAGTGGTGGGCTTGGCAGTGCTGGGTTAGCAGTTGGACTTGATGATCTTAGAGGTCTTTTCCAACGTAAACAATTCTCTGTTTCTGTATATTTTGATTTGAGAAGAGCTTAAAAGCCTGTGGGAAGATTCTGCCACAGGCTGACAATATATTTCTGGTTTTTTCTTCGCAATTTAAACAAATGCTTGGTTTAAGCCACAGTTTGTGAAAAATTATAACTGATAATTGATTATATTTTTTGCATTGCAGCTTTAAACACTTCAAACCTTCTAAAACAATATTATGATAACTTTTTTTTTCTTCCTTTGTATACACCCTTTTGGGCTGCCATTCCTCTCTGAAGGAGCCCACATCTTACATTCTTTTTTGATCTAATTACCCTGTATACAAAAAACCCTACTTGAGTCACCCACTCAAAATTAGAATTTGAGAATTGAGGTAGCCATAAAGCCTCCATGCAGTACGGTGACTGTAGGTGACAGCCTTTAATTATGTGACCACATTCATTTCTCCCCTTCTGCAGTTCCTGAAGGAGTGAGTAGACTTGTCAGGTAAGCAATTAAGTAATCCAAATGCTAGCATTTTTGTATCATCTTCACAATCCAGAAGAATACAACTCAATAGAAAGGTCACTCAAATGTAAAAACATTTCATAAAGGCCTTTAGCAAGGAAACAGGTTTATCTTGTGTGCAATCCCTGTAATTGAGAGGGTATAATTTTATGGTGTTATGCTGCAATTAACACACCACTGACTTGCAGAGAATGGTGTGTTAACGTTTTTCTTTGCAGAGGTAAGCCCATATTTTACATGTGGGTTAGTGACACATGTTTGTTTGGATTCACAGCACCACCTGATGGCTGAAGGCCCATTTCTGGTCTGCATCTCTTCTGTTCAGTTTCTGTTAGCAATGAAAACAAAGGTGTACGCTGATGCCGTTTCTGTTTGCTGTGGGGCACAAGGAATGCTGACTGCTGATGCACAGCGAGTTCCTCTAAAGCTTTGTATATCTGCCTGGGACTATTAAAATGAATATTGAATGTTTGGGGTTTTTTTAATTTAAGCTCCTTGAAAAAGGCTTCAGAAAATATTCAAGTTTCTCATAACACCTTCCAGGGAGTTATCTAAAGAGATGGAAACCCTAGATATATTGTGTAGTAATTTCCTCCGGTGATGTGGTGAACCCAAAGTTTTGAGCAAGCCTGTAAAGTCGTGTCAGTACTGGTGAACACCTGTGGCAGTGTGGTGGGAGTAAAAGAGCTGTGCATGGATTGTGGCCAGCCTGGGCTGCTCTGCCTAAATCCCCAGGGAGGGCTGGGCTGCAGGGGAGCAGTAAGGGAGCTGTCTGAGGGAGACTTGGGGCCACCCTTGCCTCAGCTGTTGTAGGATAATGAGTGTACGTGAGAGCTGCAGAGCACTGAGGAGATGACCTCGGTGCTGCCTCAAAGGGCTCATGCTGATACAAATCAACCTACCTGTCAAAGCAGCTGATTTTAACAGCCCATTTAATATAAAAATATCTTGACATATGCAGCTTTTCCAAATGTCAAATCACGCAGTTCTCACTCCATGGAACTGCAAGAGAAAAGCAGATGTAAAGGCAGAGGAGAGTCAAGGCAGGGAGCCTGAGCAGGAGCCTGTGCTCCCTTGTGTGACGCAGCCTGAAACAGATTTGCATAGTGGTGGGTTTGGGGGAGAAGGCATATGTAGGAAGAGGTGCATTTTTGCTCATTGCAGACATTAACTCTAATGGGTTATCCATGCAAATCCTCCACATAGCGAGAAGGGAATAAATCTCTGCCTGTAAAGCCTTAATGCAAGAATATTTGTGAAATACAAAATAGTGCGAAATCAATTCCAACAGCATTCAACCTTTCTAATCTTTTATTAACCATTATTTGTGATGTTATTATTAAATCATAAGCTGATGCTGAAGGAATTTATGGGATGAAATTATAATAAATGACTGGAGCTCTGCAGTGTTTGTGGCTAAAAAGTGCAATTCTTCAAAGATTTGAGGTATTTTTATTTTACTGGTTGCAGCTTTGTATCAAAGCAAGCACTGAAAGCCACTCAAATTTATAAACATTTCTTTATATACATGTTCTAGATTTATTTTTTTTTACTTTTGTTGATCTTATGGAGCAAATTTTGGTCATATTGAAGTTGATGGAAATTCTGCCCAGGAGGGCAGCGGAATCCCAGTGAGATTTATGCATGTGCTTGATGCTGTGTGATAGAAAAGAATCTAATGGAAAATTTTCCCAAATGAGACCAGGAATTAATGTGGTCCAGGGAAACCCTGTTTGTAACACTTGCCATTGCTAGAGCAAAATCCTTTGTTTCCTTCACTGCCTCTCAAGCACACTTCTAATTATTGCAAAATGTATTCTGAGAAGTGTAATGAAGAGCTCTGTTTTACAAGCTTGAAATTAGAGGATAACTCCCTTGATATTTCAGTTCTCAAATATTCAGCCAATTTGCATGTGCCCTGGCCTCATTAATGACTGCACTACAGAAGCAGGCTATTTTCAGGTGCTTCCATGAGTCCAGCAGCGCCAGCACTGTGGTGATTGGGCTTTAACACACAACTTTGTAGCCCTGTATGGATCATTGCAAAAGGAGCTGGGAGTCATTTTGGTTTCCTGTGCTTTTTCATTTGCTGTCTGTGGGACCTGTGCAGGCCATAAGGAAATCCAGTGTGGCTGTGCATAGGACCTGCAGTTTGTCTTGGCTCTGTGCCATGCTTATAGTTTCTGCAAAATAGACCCATGAGATAAAGATTTTGATTTGGTTTGGTTTGGTTTTTTTGTTGGGTTTTTTTTTGGTGGCAAAATAAGAAAAAATTATGCCCCACCCAGATAGTCTGATAGACCAGGCAGAGAGAAAGAATGGAAAAAAAAAATTAAAAATGCAGAGAAAGAGGGAAAATGAACAGCCTGAAAACTTTCTGTAGTCTCAATCACTGTAGTCTCAATCACTCAATCTCAATGTCACATATTGACCATCCTGGATCTTGATTGGAATGATGGTTACTGCAGCCCTGCACCCAGCGAGGGACCCTTGAGCAGGCTGTGGTTCAGTGATCCCAGGGTAAGCAGGGACCTCTCCCCTGCAGCTCAGTGCCCTGGTATCTCCCTGCCATTGGAAGTGTATGAGGTGGGGACGCCAAGTTGTGAATGTGTTTTGGGGAGTGTGTTACTTGAAGGCACGAGATGCTGGGTGCCATGGAAGCACTTTACCCATACATATTCCCTGCATCACAGACTAAATCAGAAAAGGGGCAATGGGAAGTGAACAAGTTGTGGGAGAAGAGAAGGAGATGTTATTAGAGAATAGGGAGTTGGAGTGAGCTTCCCACTGTATCACCCATGCGGATATATTACTCATGCAGCCACTAAAGCATACCATTCCTGGCAAAATAATCTAGGGATTATATATATGAAAAATATATTCTACACAGTGACTTCCTGGCCTATAATGAGCTTTACTCCCAGGCAAGAAGCTTTTGAGAAGCAGTGCATGAATTGTGTTATTTACTCCGCTATGCATAAATAATTCCTTTTGTTTTCTCAGGCCGATGCTGGCTGGATGCTTTGGAACTTGCCCTGCGTTGCTCCAGCCTCTTCCGGCTCAGCGCCTCCAAGCAGGGAAAGGATGGAGAAGTGAACTGCTCGAGTGATTCTGGGCATGCGGGGCTCAACCACCTCTTGCACACCAGTGCTATGTCAGACCAGGAGTTCTTCCAGTAAGATGGGGCTGTTACTCCTTAATGCACAGAGAGGTGTCGTGTGGCTCAAGCTTTAGCGTAATCTAGCCAGAGTCCACTGAGATAATCTGTTTAAAAACCAGCCTGTGTGTTCTGCTCCTGTATCCCTCACTCATATATGGGCTTGGTGTTGCCACCTAATGCTTGAACACACGGGCTGGGGGAAATCTCAGCTGTGTTTGTTTGTACATAAACAAGTTTCTTCTGTCCCCTGTTTGGGCCAAAATGGTGTCTGGGGATGCCAGCACGAAAAATGGCTTGCCTGAGTAAAGATTGCAGGATCTAGCTGCTGTAGTTACACAGACACAGTCACTAACAATGTCTGTGTGTTGCTAGCACATATGGTTCTGAGTCTGATTTATTTTTTAATAATGTGTACTCTTCCCTATTAATACTGTGTCATAATCAGCACAGTGCACACACTGCATCCTTAGTTTTGTAATTACTTTCTTTCTCTGCAGGAGTTTTGAGTGGTGTCCAATTTCTTCTTCGATGAATCAGATAAATTTTTATGTAAGGGAAAAACGTCCCCACAGCCTCCTTTCTATTCATATTCCTGGTGTTACTGCAGCATTTTGGAACATCAAAGCTCTCTACACATTAAAAAGCCTCAGGCATTTCTGTTGCTTATAGCTGAATAAGCAACTTCAAAAATCCTCCTGGTATAGACATTTGGCCTTTGGAGTGAGAACTGGGAGAGATAGTGTCTATTTCTAGTTCTGCTGATTGGAATTTGACTTTTAGAGCCCACAGCAACACACCATCAGTTATGCAGTTTCTGGGGTAGCAATTCTTGCAGTCTACAAAGATGATGCCTTACAGAGCTGGACCTCACCTTTAAGAGGTTTTCTTGGTCTCTGCTATAACAGCAGCAGGGGTCTGAGTGCTCTTCAGAGTGTGAAGGTACCTCTGGTCCCATGGGACCAAAGGGGTGCAGCATTTCAGTCTGCCCTTTGCCCTGGAAGGTTCTGGTATTCCCAGCGGGTGTTCTCCAGTCCTGCTGTTTGGGTTTATATCTAGAGTTTGAAGAAGAGCTTTACTGAAGAGCAGTGGGAGAAGAGAAGGAAATCTAATATCTTACCACATCACGTGCCCTAGTACTCGTGCAAATGCATCTGTTGCTCGTGGGCTTCTTTCATAATACTTGCCTTATGCCTGGGAGTCTCTCTGCTCACTGTGATAATGAATTCAAGAATGCAGTGGACTTGTTTTTTGGCTGATGGATGTGGGTACAGAAATATGTATAATATTAAAATGGAGCCTGTGGCACTGAGGACATTCAGGCAAACCCATGGCTACTGTAAGGTGATGCAGAAGATAGGGTTAAAACTGTAGTAAAGTATTTCCTCAGAATATGATGCGTGAATGATGCTTAAGAGGCCTCTATTTCGCCTCTTAGTTGCCCAGCATTAAAAGCCTCCTTGAAATATGGGGCTCAGCAGTAGTAGCTCACATGGCAGAGTTTTCAGAGGTCAGAGTACTCACAATTGCAATCAGATTCTCCTTACAGAGTCAAATTTTAGCTGAGTCTGGTTCAAGCTGGGTGTTCAGCATCTGGTCATCTGGGCAGTACACTCTCCTTTCTGAGTCCTACCGTGGTTCTGAACAGACCCAAACTCTCCAATGCTTAAAGCCCAGGGGAGTTTGAGGGTTCACGTGCCCTAAGATGACTTGCTCATCCTCCAGGATGTCATCCCTGGAGGAATGAAGAACCTTTAAATAAGGGAGAAAGCAAAACCCAAACTGTGCAAGTGCTGAGCAAAATGTTTTTGGTTTGCCAGTGACAGTGGCTTCCTCACAGGGATACAATCATTCTAATTAAATGCTTTCCCTACAGGGAATCTTACCAATTAAATTGGCATGCTGTTGTTAGGGGGCCAGTTAATTACATTTAACTCTATCTTCAAATTAGCCAAACTACTCTGTCAAGAACAGAAAAAGAAAGGGAAGATGATGGATATTATAGGGAGAACAAAACCCCCTTGGGAGCTGGCAAAGGCGGATTTTCTGTTAAGCCAAAATTGCATTTGTCTGCTGGCTGCTTTGCTCCTTTCCTGCTGGGAAACAAATCAAGATTATACAGTGATTTCAAAATCCATGTCTTTAGTAGCATATAAAAATGAGAGAGAGAACTGTGTAAATCAGTGATTTTAAACAAGAGACTTTTAGGGCACCAGGCATTCTTCTTTTTCATATGAAGTTGTATTTCTTGTGGCTTCCATGTCTTATCTCCAGCAGCCCCAGGAATCTGGCTGATTACTCATTTGACAAGAACCAAAGTTTTTTCTTTGCTTTGTGTAGAAGAGTATTAAACACAAAGAAGTCCTGGTCACCAGCTGATGTTTCCAGGAATGCCACTTAGGCAATAAAGCACTGCTGTAAGAGAACTCTAACATGGTGAAACATGCTGAAACAGTATATTAGTCATGAAAAATGCCAGGGTACCCATGCTCATGGTGGAAATCCAGTGTTGGCTTTTAGCATAGTCCTTTTCCTCCAGCTTTTGGAGTCTGGTCCAAACCTCAGTGGAAGCCCCTGGGAAGTCTTTACATTGATTGTTTGGCCAAGCTCATGGCATGGCTTTTGTTTTTAGCATATCATACATATACAATGGTGATTCTCCTTGGAGGAAGAGCCTGGCTGCACTTCAGCATCTCATATTTGATCCTCAGAATGAGAAGCATCTATTTTCGCTTTGGTTCCCCAGAGGGGTTCCATGGCTCTGGGTGTATTAAGTCTTGCCTTATTTGTGGTGGTGGATAATCAGTGCACAGTTGAGTGGAATTTCATATGAATTTGATTTCCCTCTTGGACTAAATCTGAAATCCTTAAAAAAAACTGGGGTGGGGGGAGGGATGGTGGTGAGAGAAAACTAAGAAAAGAGTCATTTACTCAATTGAAACTTCAAATACTTCCCAAATGTGAGGCAGGTGACACTGAAAAACATTTGCTCTTCTTACAAATGTGAAATAGAAACAAATGCTACCTCTCAGCCGTGAACCAGAAGCCTTATAATGAACTGTTCTTTCAAGCATTTTTACCCCATGGAGAAGACTTTCACTAGGTAAAGGGAGCAAAGCAACCACAGACAACACTCACATGTTTAACTGACCATTGAAAAATTAAGAAATAGATTAGGTATTTTAATGATCAACAACTAATATTTTCCTGGACCTACCATCCAGGAAACAACTGTGGTGAGGAATTGTGGGATAATCTCTCCAGACAGCTCTTGCCTCTTTTTTTCTGCTTTATTATTTTAAATTCATGCATGTGTAATCTGTGGCTCCAGTGTATTTGGTTATCAATCATTACATTTGCAGCTTGCTGGTTGAAAAAGAGAAGTAACATCCTGGCACTAGAACCATGAAGACACATAATGTCTGATAGCAAATTATTAGTGCTGGCCATTGCCTCTGATTTATGACCTTAGTTTTATTGTACAATACAACTGTAAATTAAAATCCTTGTGGTTTGTATATATAAACACTGTGTGTATATATATATATACACCCCATATGCAGACATACATGCATTTACAAATGGAAATAAAAGTAAGATTTTCTAAAGGCACAGAAAGATGTAGGTGACACTTCCAAAAGAACTCTAGAAACTGAGCTCTGCCAGAAACTGAGCTGTGGCTGTCACAATGTGGCTTGCTTGGCAAGCTAAAATCATAAGCTTATTTCAGTGCATAGTTGGAAGTTGAGATCCTCTGAAAAGCTGATGCCAGTTCTGTGTTCTGATTCTTCTTTTTTTAACTTAATCTGACACTACCTATCAATACCTAATTATCTGTTAAGAATAGAAAATAACAAGAAGGAGAAGAAGAGCAAGGGTGGGAACTTCCTGCATTCATGTGTAATAAAAATTGGAACGTGGCCAGAATGACCTGAGAAAATGCCCATCATGGAGAGGCTTGACGCTTGAGAGAACATTCCTATGTACTGAGAAACCTTGGACAGGAAGATTGACTGCGGAAAGTAACAAAACTCTTCAAGATCCAGGGCCTATTCAGATCCTCTGAAACCCTTCGTATAGCTGGAAATCTTTTTTTATTGCTCTATCCAAGAGCAATTTTTCATGAGGTCTCACTTAAGAAATTTTCAGAGGAAGGACTAGCTGAGAAGCTCAGCAAGTGAGAGTTAGGCCAGCCATGGCAGAGGTGATGTGTGTGCAGACATGGATGAATAAGGAAGACTGTTCCCCATGATAAACACTACTTGAAAAAAAGTTCATTTACTGAATACTTTCCAGCACCAGACCTCTGGCCCATGTAATCATGTTTGCCATCTGTCATATGAATCACATCTGCTTCTTCAAATGGAGATGCTATAGGTTACTTGAGAGAGAATGGTTGGCATTCTCTGAAGTCTGGCTCACTGAGCATGAAACTCACTACACCTTTGTGGTAGGTTGAAAACTTGGTTGATGGATAAGTTGCTAACCCAATGAGAGGGCTGGTAATGCCTCTGCGGTCACATATTTAAAGGAAGGCAAGCTTGAGAAGTTCCTCTTTGTTCTGGCCTGTGGTCTTGAAGAGAGGCCCATGCCAGACCACATAGAAGTTGTGAGTAGCTGTTAGAGATTCGAAGCAGAGAACCCTTGTTTTCAGGCTGAGATAACTCATTCTTAAAAGACTAAAACCCCATGGTTTTTTTTCTGTGGCCCGTGACTTGGCAGTGTGGGAAAACTGCAAAGTTTCATGGGAAAGATACCTTTTTCACTTCAACAGATTGTTTTTCTGGGTGGACTGTTGGTTTGTGAAAATTCTATGGCACAGCAGAAGAACCTCTTTTCCTTCAGCATGAAAAGACTTTTAAAAATGCATCTCTGACCAAAATCCTATGTTTTGTTTTGCTTTTGCGTGTGAGAGGTTTGTGGTAAAGAGGGAGGCACTGGAAAAGAAAGGTGTTTAAAAGCTTCCTTTGATTTCTTATCAGTTCTCACTTTTCATTCTGCTAGTAATAAACCTTTCTTTATATTGTAACTGTTTTAACTGTGCACCTGTTTTGCTCCAAAGTTCCTTTCTCTTTTCCTCAATAAATCCGTATTCCCCTTACGTATATAATTGGATTTCGTGTGCTTGGCGTTTAAATCAGCATCAAACCATGACAACCTTCCATCCTTTTCCTTAGATGCTGTTTTAATTTGGGTGTTCTTCTCACATGTAATTGTCCAATTCATGCTTTCAACTCAGTTCTTCCACACATGCATCATCTGGGGGAAGCACATTCCCCAGGTTAGTCTGGTGGATGAGGGAGGGGGGTGTGTGTGTGAAAGTGGTTGCTTCTATTGATTTTTAAATGTCTCTTCTAGTGTAGGGCTGACTTAGGACCACCCTCTGTTGAAATAAAATAGCAATAGCACTGAAAAGAAAATGTATCCCATAATGTCATATTTTTCATATGTGCTGCAATCCAGTGATTGGCTTCTGTAAAGGGAAAAATCTCTCCTGATGGATACTTCAGTTCTCTCATCAGCAGTGTAGAGTTGTTGGAATGCACTTGCTCTGTATCCCTCCTGTCTGTGGGCTCCCATCTGGAGCCAGCAGCAGTGCTCTGTAAGGATGGGTAAGTGGAGCTGTGTGGCACGTTTTGAATAGTGCAGTTTGGAGGGGAATGTTGAGATGGAAAATATCTCAGTCTTTCTGTGAGAAAACCCCTGTTATTCAGGAAATCAATGTCCAAGACTGTCCTGGGCTGCACACCCTATTCTGAGTCCTGGGGGTGTTTTTACTGTGTTTGAAAAGCCTTAAGCAATGTGGCTTTGTAAATCAAACTGAAGCGAGTAATGAACTGTGTGTTGCAGGTTGCATGAATCAACCCTGGAGAACAACCACCATTTGGAAAACGATGCTTTTTCAGACAAATCAGAAAGAGACAACATAGAGGAGTCAGAGAATGAAGCACATGAGAACAGCCGGAAGACAAATGAAAGCGAGAGTGACCAGTCAGAAATACAGGGAGAGGTCTCTTCAGGAAGGAAGGGCACCACTTATATTGAACAGGTCTATGAAGAATTTGGGGAGGTAAGGAAAAAAACCCCTTGATTTCTGCATGTTCCTATTAAAATGTATCTGTTTGTAGTATTTGTCATTCAGCCTTTTAGCAGTATGACAGGTAACAGCCAAGTTTATGAGTTCTAGGGTTTCACAGATAAAGCAAAGCACAGTTTTCTGCTAAATTATGTTGTGTTACCATGTGCTTTAATAATTCTGCATTATGAACAGCAGCTCTGCTACTGTGCTTTGCTGTGTTTCCAGCATCAGTGATTGCTTTAACTAGTTATTGCATTAAAGATCTGCCCAGCATTAGCACATTCATGGAGCCAATTAGGGTACTCAGTCCTTGTGTGATACAAAATGACACTTCCTTTTTTTTATTCTGCATGGAACATCATTTTTTTTGTGTCTGAATTGAGCATTTGAGACACTTGATTGCAAAATGCCAGTTGCTTATCAGAAAGCCATTTCTCATGACATTTAACAGCAGGAGGATGCATTTCTGTTCTGTTTCTTTGTTAGCTGGATGTCACTGTGACACCTCTGAGGAAGGCAGTGGTAGAGAGCTGGGGCAGCCAAGTGTGCTGTGTGAGAATCTGTCCAAGCAGGCAGCAGAGGAGCTCTGCTCTGAGCGCTCCCTTCCCTACCACTTTGAACAAGGAAGCTGATGTTTTGTTGGTGCTTCAAAGAAATGCACTGCTAGAAAGCTATTTGTTTCTTAGAATCACAGAATCAGAATCATTTAGATTGAAAAAGACCCTTTAGATCAACAAGTTTAACTATTAACCCTGCACTACCAAGTCCACCACTAAACCATGTCCCTCAGCACCACATCTGCATGGCTTTTAAGTGCCTCCAGGGATGGTGGCTCCACCATCATCTGTTCCAGGCCAGTTCCAATGCCATACAATCCTTTTAGTGAAGAAATTTTTGCTAATATCCAATCTAAACTTCCCCTCATGTAACTTGAGGCAACTTTCTCTTCTTCTGTCACTTGCTACCTGGTAAAAGACACCAACACTTGCCCCTCTGCAACCTCTTTTCAGGTAATTCTAGAGAGTGATAAGGTCTTCCCTCAGCCTCATTTTCTCCAAGCTAAACAACCCCAGTTCCCTCAGCTGCTCTTCACAGGACTCGTGCTCCAGACCCTTCACCAGCCTCTTATGCTCTTCTTTCAGTGTTTTACTGAAAGTGTACTACTAATATTGATGAAAAAAATACAGTCAGATATATCCTAATTACACCTAGCTTCTCTTTTGTGCATTTTTCCCCTCAAATCCCCTTGCAGCCACACAGCAAATGGTAACTGGGTTCAAACAGGATTTTGAATATAGATGTGCAACTAAGCAGCAGCAGAATGAAGGCAAACTTATTTTTTATCAGCTGCTTATTCTGAAATGACCTTTTGCCACATAACAAACTTGTCCTAGAAGTGTTGGTAGGGCAGGCTAATATTTTCGTGTTTGAACAAACCTTACAGGCTGCACTGATGTGTGTATGTGGGTGTGTGTGAGAGAGAGATCTCTGCATTTTTACATTAAAATAAGAAAAAAATGCACTACAAACCAAGTGAAAAAGACTGCATTTCTGTTGTAGAGGGACACTTTGTGTAGTATTAAATAGGGCTCTCTGTAGTGTGTCTGCTCAGGCACAGGTAGCATCCAGTGGGCTTCCAGAAAGAATTGCCATGTGGCCTTGACCAATAGGTGTTTTGTAAAATTTCTTCAAGAGATGGGGCTGTCATCACCTGGGCCACACAGGTAGGACTGGTTGTTGCATCTGAAGTCACTGGGGAAAGGAACATAGGGAAAAATAGATTTTGTGCAATGATGTAGCACCTCTGGGTGGAGATGCTTCAAGGCAAACACGTGCCAACAGTAATGTCAGTCATCATCTTAAACTGAAACTGCCCCTCAGCCTGTGTGTGCAGTTTGGGTGTGGCAGGAAAAAGGTCACAAACTGGCACTGTTAAATTTTAAGCTTGGCTTTGAGGGCTCGTTTGAAAGGTGTGGTATGTGCATCTCTGTGCTTGGAAGGTGTTAGTGCATTTGGCATTCTGCTTTTGCCTTGTTTGCAGTTGGAATGTGAAGGCAGAGACAGGTGTCAGAAAGACTTTTAGATTGCAAAACTTGGTTTAGAATACAAAATAGACCCTTCAGTAGGTAGATTGATAACAGAAAAAAACCCCACTTTTTCCAAGTTTTTAGTTTTAACAAGTTATAAAAAGGGTGGTTTGAAATTATTTGAGTTGTGCACATCTTCCTGCACCTTCTTCTCATTTTGTTTTTGTCCATCCCTTGTGTAGTGATTCATTCTAAGTAACATTTTGTCCAGCAATTTCAACATGACATAAATTTATATTGACAATACATGCACACTTGAGAGCCTGGATAAATAATGAGAGCTCTGACAGACCCATGTGCATTCTAAGCCTAGCTGAGGCTGTGGTATTCCATTTCTTCTTGGAGGTTCGAGGTGTGTATTGCATCAGACTGTCAAAGGAAGAATGGTGCAAAAATGGAAAAGCAATTAAAGTAACAGAGCTTTTTTGTTCCTCAGTTTGAAATTCTGTCAGCCTGCAAGCCCTGTAGGACTGGTAGATTTGCTGTGACTATAGGGCTGATTGGGAGCCAACATGGTGGCAATGCGCAGGTGGTGAAAAAGAATGTTTAGTGATTTACACCACCTGAAAATCCTGTTGTGATGTGCTATGCCCTGTCTCAGACCAAAGTCCATTCCAAAAGGGGATCTGTGCCTTTTTCTCATAGAAATCTCTTACCTAAAATCAGTGGGAAGTCTAAGTATTCTCTTTCACTGTTAAATTATGATGCCTAGGATGCATTAAAATGGCATTCATATTTGAAAATTTAGTTTAATTTACCTTCCCTGGTGGCTTGAAAGGCGCATTCCTCCATGTTGCACATCTCGGAGACTCATTGAATGCATTGGAGCTACACAGGGCTGAAACCACAGCATAATCCCTGGCTTTTTTTACCTACACTTCTGCTGCAAAGGGCTCTGAGCTGCACTGGCAGGTGCTGGAGTTTTTGTGCCTCTCACCTGGCAGTGGGCCTTTGCTATAATGACACACCAGTTTGTCTTGTCTAGAACTTGGAGCACTGCTTCTGTTCTCTGTTGATTACTTGTTTACCTCCTACATTTTTCTACATATATCCTAGTGAATCTTACTATCTCATTTGCGGAGAATGGGACTGAGAGGAGCTTCTTCTGTGCATCCACCAGGCCACAGGAATGCTGTAACAGCCGTGGGCATGTCCACACCTCCTGAGGGCCTGCAGTGCAGAGTCCCCTTGGCTGATGTTGGTCCATGTTGGCCCATCACAGCCCTGAGGTGTGTGGAGGCAGTGGCTCAGGAAGGAGCACAACAGAGCTGTGCTCTCAGCCTAGTGCCAGCCTTCACAGACACCCAGGGCTTCCTGCCCCACTCTCTTCATTGCATGGGGGATTCATTTCTGGTGAGACATCGCTGATGTCTCTCTGCACTGGTGTAGGTGAGCATTCACCCTTGTGCCAGGGCCTGGCGTGCATGGGTGAGCTTGTACCCCCCCGAGAAATGCACCCACAAGGAATGGTTTTCTGCCCTGTTTCTGCCCTGAAGTTCCCTTTGCCTTTGTAGACGGGAGAGTCATCTCAGACAGAAACCGTCTCTGAGGAGAACAAGAGCCTGATGTGGATCCTGCTGAAGCAGCTGCGGCCTGGCATGGACCTGTCACGGGTGGTGCTGCCCACCTTCATCCTGGAGCCACGCTCATTCCTTAACAAACTCTCCGACTACTACTACCATGCTGACCTGCTCTCCCAGTAAGCAGCACTCAGGGTGTGCCTGACCTGGGCACTTTTCTTTTATTTGTGAAAATACCTGTTTGTGTGCCAGAAAGGCTCCCAAATAATACAGAGGTCACTGGCTTCAGCATAGATCGAGCCAGGCACCAGCTGCAGCGACTTTTTACAGATAGACTGCTGCCAGTGAGGGGCGAGAAAGGAAAAGTTAAACTCCAGACAAACCCACCTTTGCACATGGACATTTTTGCCACTGTTGGCTGGAACTAATGGGAATTCAGCTGATGCCTTGGAGTTTTGCACAACAGAGCTGTGCCACCTCCTGGTATACTTGTGTACGCAGGAGAATAGGACAGAGAGCAACCAAAATTGTCAAGCACTTCTGCTCCCCAAAACAATATAATTATGATGGTTGATAAACAAATAAGAAACAGCTTATAAAACCATTGATGAGAGACACCTGCTGGGAGCAGCAGAGTAGAAAATAGGAATTGTTATGCTTTCAGATAGGACCTGCCTGCTCAATGAGATATGCCTGGTGGATTGTAAAACCAGGATCTGCAGTATTCTAATAGAAGCACTAGTTACTCATTTTCATTCCACTTTCTCCGAGTAATTACAGAATCATGGTGTTTTCAAGCCTTGTTTGTGGTATTTGTATCATCTGAAGTTAAATAAATAGTTTTCTTCAGTGCTGAGATGTAAGAAGACTTCAAGAGCTTTGGAGATTTTATTAAAAAATTGTTAAATTGGTGGTTTGGATGATCCTTCTGAATGAATTTTGCAATAACTTTCCGAAGTTGATTTTAAAATCTGACTAAATGGTTGGAAATACCAGGAATGCCTTTGATGTTGTTTACTTCCTACTTCATCTTTGAGCATTGTTTGGAGGTACTGGCTGAGATGACCTTTTGAAGTCACCTTCAATCTGAAGTATTGCATGAGATTTCAAAGTGCCCATAGACTTCATGTAGCACATCAGCTTTAAAGATCTTTTATGAAAGAGGAAATCAAAGAAAAGAGGAAAAAAAAAAGTTTTTGATGGTATAGGTTTGTTTTTATGACTCATGCTGTTCTACAGTGTGACACAATGCTAGTGTGAGTTGCAATCCCACATTAACCTACTCAAACATCCAGTCAAACCTGATACACTCCAGTAATTTTCTTAGTCTTTTTGCAGAAGTGGGGGGCAAGGGGTGCCCCTTTTTAACAGTTTGTATTGTGTGACATATGTTACTAAAAAATACATATTTTTGCTGAGAGACATCTTTTTCACAGGCAGCAGCACAGAAGTTACTTCCCTTTAGTTGTGGGGAAATACAACTGAAATTGATGTTATCGTACTGGTAAGAAATTAATGTGATGCATGACCAGTATAAAGAATATTTTGTGTTCTATTTTGCAGGGCTGTCCTTGAAGATGATCCCTACACTCGAATGAAGCAAGTTTTGAGGTGGTATCTGTCCGGCTTCTATAAGAAGCCAAAGGTAAAATGAGGCATGAAATTGGGGTCGTAATGGGCATTGAAATCTTCTGCTATGGTTTTGTTTAATTTCTCTATTGCCTCTCCTTTGAGACTTTACCTCTTTAATTGCTCAGAAGTCTTTGACCATTACTTTTAAAACTGGGGTTGCATTTGTTTTCAGAGTAGACAATGGATGCAGAATAGTGTCACTCAACCTCAGAGCCTTTGCAGTGGACAATTAGAAAGCAAAACTGGCCATCAACAAGTAACATGCCCTGGGATGCAAGATTTTTCCCTTTGCTGAAAGTGGGTCTCCTTTCAGGCTAATTAATACCAACATGCCATGTCTCCACATCAATATGCACGTGCTATGTATGGTAGCAAATATAATAAAGTTTGATCATCTTTGATTGGGCAGTATTAAATATTAAATTGGTGAGAACAGCAGATTAATCCATGGCTCAGATGAAAAGATTAGATTAGCTAGATATGTAACTAGTTCTTCACTTTTTATTCTTGTGATTGACTTTGTTTAAAACATCAGAGAAAAAATTATGATACTGTTTTGTGGCCATCTGTAGCATTGGATTGCAAATCTTCATTTGTAGCAGGTTTTGATTACTTGGTTTTTCAGGGAATAAAAAAGCCATACAACCCTATTCTGGGAGAGACATTTCGCTGCTGTTGGTTTCACCCTCAGACGAACAGTCACACATTTTACATAGCAGAACAGGTAAGTTGCTTTGGATACTCAGGTGTTGCAAACACCAACCTGCTTACACCTCCATGCATAGAAACATGCTTCTCGTCTCACCCTAGCAGAGGAACCTGGAGCTCTGTGCAGTCAGAGCAGAATGTGGGGTAAACTGGCTGCTGATCTTTTTTGTTTTCAGATTTACAGAAGTTATATGAGGTTTTCTGGGCACTCAAGACTATAAAAGCAGTATATATAACATCAGCTTCTTCGATAAAGACCTTTTCCATGGGATTCTGCCCTGCTGTTTACTTATTGTTGATAAAATGTGGGTTGTGTTGCCTGTGTCAAAAACGGCATAAAACACACAACCAAATCCTTCCATCTTTTATTTCTAAACTTTCTATTATGATTTTAATAGGAGTAAATTGAAAGCCTATTTGTATGTCTTTGTGAATAAATGAAGGACAGAGCTCATAAGTTAACTGGTCTGACAAAATGTAGTTTGAGATTTACAGTGTTAATAAAGGGATCTGAGAATTGTGTGGTCTTTGGTAAAGGGACTCCCCATTTCACATCCATTTTTTCCCTATTTAATCAGATCATTTTAGCTTTGTTAAAATTTTTATTTCAGCACTGCATGCATTTCATGGAGGTTATCCAAATGCTGCACCAAGGTTCTGCACTGTTCATTTATTGTCTTGAAAACCTTACACTCTACCTGTTGGCCTAAAAGTGATCTCACGCACACAAGCTCAAGAAAATAGAGGGCAGGGAGAAAGATTAGATGCTCTAATACATAATGGTCTTATGTATTGTGTTCCCTCCTTTAGTGTCCACTCCCCACCCTGCTTGGCCTGTGCAGACTGCTCTAAATGACCTGCCTGTTTTTCTCCTAGGTGTCCCATCACCCACCAGTGTCAGCTTTTCACGTCAGCAATAGGAAGGATGGATTCTGCATTACTGGCAGCATTCTAGCTAGGTCCAAGTTTTATGGTAAGGCATTAAGTCTAGGCCTCTCCCAGGTAACATTGTGGCATCCCTTTTGGTTTGTTTTTCAATCATTCCTGAGTGTGTTGAGAGTTAAGAGCAAAGAAATGGTTGACAAACTATGACCAAGATAGCCTCATTCCTTATCTTGGCTCTCCTGGGTCTTCTCCATTTCTGCCATTTCAGTGTGACACCACTCTGATGTTAGGAGAAATAAAAAAATCAGATAGAGAGATGGAGAGCTTTAAAAATCTGTTTTTCAGAAGGCAGAGGCTCATGACAATGTCATGATTGTCATTGTGCACTCAGTATGTGCTCACAGATGAGTCACTTTATAGCTCTCTGACACCCAGCCAGTAAACACAACAGTCTCTGAATAAATTTAAGCTTTTACCTGGCTCCCAGACTCCCAAGAGTTGAACTCCAGAGCTTCAAAATATCCTCCACTCTTTTAATATCAATGGAAACAGCACAACTCCAGGCTCTGAAACAGTGTTGCTATTTGAAATAGTTGTTTAGACAAACATTTCCTAATTACTGTCCTCTACTAAGTGTGTTTGCTGAAACACTTTTAGATAGTTTTTGCTGTCCTTCTGGAAATTCCTTTTGTTACTTGGGATCATCCACAATCAGAAAAGCTGTGAGAACAGGAGGACCTGAAAAACTTCTAAGCTCCCACTAATGACCTGTTTAATCTACTGCTCTTTCTGCAAGAGGGGCTAAATGCCAGAGCAAGTGAGAGCCATACAGCAGAGTTTGTTAGAGCTGCCTGCCTCCAGCTGTGCATGGTTTGCAGGGTCCTGAATTATGAGCATTTCATATCTCTTCTTTTATTAGTGACCTACATTTAAATGGAAATGCTTTTTCTAAAGTAGGAGGAGGAACCAAGTATAACATGAATTTTTTAATGTGTATGTATTTCTTTCTTTAAATTCTAGGCAACTCACTTTCTGCGCTGCTGGATGGAAAAGCAAAGCTTTTGTTTCTAAACAGAGGGGAAGACTATATAATCACTATGCCATATGCCCACTGTAAAGGTGAGGAATGACTCTTCAGATAGGAAGCAAACAGAAAGAGCAACAAAATGGTGTCTTCCTGACTAGCTTTGCACTGGCTCTCCCCTCTCAAGTAGCTGACACCACAGGCATTGGTAACTCCAGAGAGCTCTACACAAGTCGTAGTGCTCAGCAGCAGATGGGTAACCCTCACTGAAGTCTTTCTGGTTTATCTGTGCATAGCCCAGGAGAGAATTAGGCCCATCTCAACATTAGTTTTCACACTATGCAGAAACAGAAAAATACTGCATATATGCACTGCAGATAAGATGGAAAGAATAAGCCTGCATTTCTGAGCTTCTGAGGATAAAAAGTTTTTCCTATGTTAACACTGAAATTGCTTGATGTGTTTTCTGGCTTTTTGAGAATAAAGGAAATTGCTGACTTCCCTTTTTTTTGTTATTCTAATCACTGTATTTCTTAGAGTATGAGCTGCCTCAGTGAGGCTGGCACCTGCTGCTGTGTGGCTTTGCTCTGTGGAGCCAGTGTGTGCTGAGGCTGGGGCATGGCTGCTGATTCACTGCTCCTCGGGAAGCATTGCTCCTGAGGAAGCTCTGTCTGCAGCATTTCCACCAAAGAGATAAAATTGGCAATTGAATCCAGTTTTGGGGGTTGAATATTTCGTAATTTTGCACACTGACTTCTAAGTTTATATTTAGAAGGGCCTGAGTACCTGAAAACAGTAACCTCATAATATCATGCCCTCTGGGAAGGATTCCTGTGCATAAATCTTTTTCTTAACCAGTTTTCCTTTTTCTGCAAATGGCCTCTTCAGCAAATGGTAAATGTATGTGAGAAGTCCCCTACATGACCTCTAGTCTCCCAGATTCTGGTGAATCCTTTTACAGCTTCTCTCTTCTTCAGTCACTCTGAGACAACTGACTGTTTAAGCACCAGTATGAATGAGGTTGCTGGGCACAACTTTCCTTATTTTTCCTGGCCTGCTTTCAGCTTGCCACAGGTGCACTAACAGCTCCTGTGTGTCAGTCTGTTTCCTAAATGGTGTTAGAAATCGGGAATATGGACTCAGGGGGAGGTTCTTCACGCTTATAGTAAACAGCCATTTCCTAGAAACTTCTGGTTCTGTCTTTTCAAAACTTTAAAGCCAAGTAATGAATTTCACACTGTGTCAGGAAGAGCCAGGTTGACTTGGGACAGCAGATTGCTTCCATTGGGGCCTCTCTTAAGCCTGTTTTTTTTCTCTTCAGGACTTTTATATGGTACCATGACAATGGAGCTTGGAGGGAAAGTTACCATTGACTGTGAGAAAACTAACCACAGGGCAGAACTGGAATTCAAACTAAAGGTAAGAGACATTGTGGCCCTCATTTTGAGTGGATCTCAGGCTTGCCCCTGTGCCCCAGGCGGGGCTTGGCCATGCACACCAACACATTTCCATACCAGCAGTATATGTGAGCGCCAGAGAGAGTCCTGCCTGGAGAGAAGGTTCTGCCTCATGCAACTCAAATTGACCCCAGAAATTAGTTTTTACTAATTAAAAAATAGTTTTACATGACTTTTTCACTGCAGGTGGCTACTGGCCAAATTTTGTTCTGAAAATTTGGCAACAGCATGGCTTCTGTTTTGGCAGGGACAATTAGCTTTGCTTGCAAAAATACAGTGAGTGTACAAAGTACTTTGAGGCAAGTTAGGATGTGGATCTTTGGGGTAGCTCTCCAGCAGCCATCACATCTGTACTCTTATCTTGCAGGTGTTATGGTGAGCTGCACCTTGTGTTTCTCAGGGCTGCAGGACCTTGCCCTGATGGCAAGGTGAGAGCCCTTTGTCAGGCAGGTAATTCTGAGTGGCTGTCACACTGGCAAGTCTTGCACTGGCTTGTTATGTAGCTGATCCCTCCCCCTAGAAAGACTGGTGATGCCAGTTTATGGTATGCAGACAAAATGGGGACATCTTTGAGCATTCCTGTTACTACACAGGTTAAAATTTAGGAGGGATAGTGATAACCTGTAACTTTTGTTAGGCAATTAACTTGCTTTTTAAGGAGAATCTATTTCTCTTCTGCTCCAACAAACAATTTCTTGTCTGAAAATTTTTATGCCTGAGCATAAAATGAAGGAAGGAGAACCGAGAGACTGCAGGACTTCAGCGTTGCAGCCTTAGCCAACATAAATGTGAGAGATCATTGAAGTTAGGGGAATCTTTTGAGTTTTTTGGGGGCAATAATATTTTTCTGTCTTTATTTGCCTTTACGAAGGGAACTCTTGCCCCTTGTACTTCCCTGACATTTGCACACACTTGTTTTTAAAACCTGTTCTTCCCATAGGCCTGGTGTACTGTGTTACAGCCGGTGGGATATTTCCCTGTGTCATCTCAAACCTAAAAACACTTTAAAGCTTAAAGTGTTTCTTTTCTGACTTGAACATGGTATACTTCATCCAAACATGTCTCAGCAAGGTCCCCATGACTTAATAGCATGCTCTGCTTTGAGCATTTCCTAGATGTCTGTTTTTAGTAGCATTATGAGAAATTAAAGGTAAACCCCATAACTTTGTTTTTCATTTGGATATGTGCCAGTTCTCTTCTGGATTGCAGAGATTGATACTGGAGATACCTGTGATTATTTTATCCATGGGTATTGTGTGAAATTTGGATTTCTATTGTTATATAACACACACACATATTAAAAAAAAAGTTTATCTGCACAAGTATTATTGGAAAGTGCCTGCTAAAATGTCTGAAGACGTGTTCTGTGGATGAAAGAGCTGCTCACCCTCTCACTGGTGTTTCCTGTGTTAGGCAGCCAGGAGATGAGTGGAATTTTCCATTGTTCTGGGATTTTTTCCTTGACTCTAGAAATAGCCTTTTTCTTTGGTTTGTGGGGGTTTTTTGCTGCTAACAAGAGCTTCTTCACACAGTGCCACACTGCTTTTGCTGTCCCATAAGCAGGAAGAGTCACCACTAGTGCTGGTCCTTTTCTTGGGACAAGGCTGCAAACTGTGATGTGATTCTGGACAGGGGGAAGGAGTTGCCCACATACACTTATCCTGATGTCTGGCTGATAATAAATAAGTGTATTTCCAATAGAGATGAGGCCTTGCACTCCTGATACACCTCAAGGCTAATCTGGCTATCTGCAGCTACAGTGTTTGTGATATTACAAACAAAAGGAAGACAAACAATGTGGAAGTCAAAATCCTTGTTCAATTCAGCGTGTTTTAACCACAGTAATAGTGGAAGTCAAGCACTTTCTTCCTTCCTGTTGAATCACTGTTTGGCTACCTTCCAGTCCTCACTTAGATTTATATTTGCTGTTTCTCTTCTCCCCTGACAGCCCTTCTTCGGTGGCAGCGCGAGCATTAATCAGATCTCGGGGAAGATTAAGTGTGGAGAAGAAGTGCTAGCGAGTCTCTCTGGACACTGGGTAACATTTGATAATCAAAGCTGCTGACAGGCTACGTGCCCATGGCTGCAGGGTTCGAGGGAGGACTGGCAGCTCTTGCCAGGCTCCCTGCATTGGAATGGGCACTGGGAGGGCCCCACCAGCCCCAGGGCATGTGGGCGAGCAGAGCCTGGGCTCTGGAGGTCATTTACATTCCAGCAGTCCCATCCATCTGCAGTGTGCATACTGCTGCACTCCCAGAGCCTGCTCCGAAGCTGGGAACAGTAAAGAGGGTCTCCATCAAAGTGATTCTGTATTTAGGGCCTGAGGCTTAGGACAAGCACTGATGGCAGGAGATACAATGTGTATTAGGTGTGATTGTGAAGATCATGAGGCTTCCTTCTGTCTGGTGTCTTCAGTACTTCCCCAGTAAGATCAGGATCAGGGAAGAACTTAGAGGGTTTTGAATTCATTATTTTCACAGCAAACCTTCTGGTAGAAGACAGTTACCACCCTGTTCATCAGTTGAAAGGGACAGAGATAGATTCAGTGAGGGTGTTACCTGTATGGGCAGCTCAAAAGAGTCAGCAGAGCACCTGGCACCTTTGTGTATGCAGTATACACAAGTGATTCACTCAAAACCACCCTCAAGACAAAATCCAGCAAGAATAAAGTTGCATGGTGAATTATGTGGTCTTAATTTTGATTGGAACTCCTAGTACCTGAAACAAAAGCAGTGAGCCCTAGCTTTGGGCTGGATATCTAGGTATTTCTCTCAACAACATTTGGACATCTATGTCATCATTACAGTTGGCCTGTGCTCCCTTTCCAGTCTATAGAAATTGCCACTTCTGAGACAAGATTTGTCTCATCCTGAAGGATGTATTTAAGGTAGGCCTGGTGAAATGAGCCTGGATAAAGCCCTTTCTATAGCGAGATCCTAACCACAGTGGAGCTTTTGATACTGGGCTTGTTCTGTCAGACAATCTGTCTTTTTACCTAAAAAGCTAATGACCATTTTGAAATTGGGAGATTTGCCCTTTCTAGGCGAGTACAAGGGATTTGCTCCTTTCTGAGCTCCCTGTCCTGCAGGATGAGCCCTGTCAGTGTTGAGTTGTGCTGGACTATGGAGTACCTTGTCTGCAGTGGGTCCTGCCAACACCACCCATGAGAGCCCCTAATCCAATGGTTGTGTGTGCTCAGCTCCCTGCCTTCTGCTCATACCCTCCTCCCTTGTTCTTTGTCCTGGTTGTTTGTGGTGCACAAAACTGTAGTGAGGTATAAAAGAAGTTAAATGGCTTTGGAAGGGTGGCTCTGTAAGCTGCTGCTTGCAGCTGTGTGCTGTGAACAGAGGAGCTGCCATGCTCTTGGTGTTGGTTCTCTTCCCTCCCTGCTGGGAGTATTGGGCTGCTCTCCTGGCTATTCTTCTGACACCGTCCAGTTTCCTGACAGAAATCCTTGCATCTGAGAGGTCAATCCTCTGCCTCAGGACCTGAAAATCCACCTGAATAAAGAAGGGAAGCAAATCCCAATACTTCTCAGTCCTAGGATCACAGCAGCAGCTGAGTGCTCATATATATGCTTCTTAGAGATGCATGTAGAGGTGCTTGATAATGCCTGCCTGCCTGCCTTGTCCTATCCACACTGGAGGTCTCTAGGGGACCTGGGATCAGTCCTGGAACTAGCATTCCAGGGTCATGACAGAGGAAGTCCTGAGGGAGACACTGAGGAGGGATGAGAGTCCCTCAGGGTTGAAGGCATTTTACAGCTGAAGATATGATGACTTTGAGACATGATTCAGGGAACAGAGCAGGGAGAGAGTTGGAGCCAATAGGGTGCAAAGAAATTAGGCAGCTACAGGCAAAGCCAATAGCCATGACCTAAATAAGATGTACCTAATACTCATGCCATGACCAGGCAGCTGAATGGCACCAATGCACTGCTCAGCAGCTGTAACCATCAGATTCATTCCACTCACAGTCAGTGTCAGGCTCTTCACTCCATATACTTCCTTTTCTGGCTTCGTGGCATTGCTGCTCTGTGAGCCAGGCTGGGAAGCAGATTAGCTGAGCAGGGACACAGCAATAATGTCTAGCCAGCTTCAGACCAGCTGGTAGTTGGTTGCCAGTTAAATTGGTAAGGAGTAAGGATAGAAGACCCTTGGCATTTTGAAGTGCTAAATGAAATTTGGGAGCAAGAATAGAAAAACCTGGGGGAAAAAAAAATAAATAGTATCTCAGCTTTAGCTCTCTTTTCTAGGAGACAGTATTTCAGTAGGCTCTATGTGAAAATTCAGCATTGAGGAATATAAGAAATATTGAAAAAGGAGCTGGATATCTTGTTTATATATGCTGGGTGGTAGGCTGGGAGGAACAGTAGTGAAAGAAGAACATCTTAGGACTTCTGTGGGCCCTCAGGTTCTGGGGACAGGACTTGACAGAAGGGACCAGCTCCCTTTCTACTCTGATTAATGATAAATTCAGCTGCTGTTTGTGGCAATGCCTTGCCTCATTCATTTCAGAAACTTTCAGGTAGTGAGATTTTATCAGATAGAGGAGCAAAGAAGCCTCCTAACCAACAAGTATCCCTTATCATAATCCAGGAGCAGCTTTGATTTGTCAGGATTAATTTCTGCCTTGGGTTTCTGATTGTCATTAACCTTTTCATTTAATTTTCCTTCTCAGGATGGGGAAGTGCATATAAATGAGTTGAAAAATGGGAACACAGAGATGTTCTGGAACCCGACCAGCGAAGTGCGAAGGCAGAGGCTGAAGCGCCACATTGTGCTGTTTGAGGAGCAGACGGACTTTGAGTCAGAGAGGTAGGGAGCTTGGGGAACATCTTGCTGCTGCTTCTCTCCTAGGAGCAGGGTTCTGATCAGCAGGGCTCCTCCAATTCCTCAGCACAGTCCTGGTTAGGCAGTGACCTGCTTTGTCAGCACATATTACCCAGCCATTTACCTGTTTCTTTCCAGGCTATTACCTCTGGAATATTTCCATGAAGTACATCTCTGAGCTGAGAAATAGTGGAGGCTATATTTTATCTGCTTAAAATAACAGTTCTGCCTGGACTCCAGAGATCTCTGTAACTGCTGGAGCATTTTATAAAAGGGCGGGATGTCATCCTGAGGTTGGATATCTTGTTAAGAAGCGTTATTTCAACCACAGGCTCTTAAAGTAGATGTAGGAATTGTGGAAAGTCCTGGCATCTGCAGACCAGTACTTTGAACCACATAACAGGAGTTTATGAATTAATGTAATTAAAGAGATATTTAACCCTGCCTCATAATCTCAGTTGAGATCTCCAGTGAAGTCTGCACCAGGCTTTGTACTAGGTTACCCAAAAAGGTAGTTCTGGCTCATGATTTAGTGTCCTGGTTTGACTCTGGCCAGATACCAGGTACCCACGCAAGTTGCTCACTCACTCTCCTCTGCAGCTGGACAGAGGAGAGAAAATTTAATGAAGGGTTCATGAGTTAAGGACTGAGAGAAAATATTCATCAATTACCATCGAGGGAAAACCAGGCTCAACTTACAGATAAAAAGTGAATTTATTGCTAACAAAAAAATCAGACCAGCATAATGAGAAGTAAAATTCCCCCCACGCTCCTTCCCAGCTCTACCTCTTCCCCCAGCAGTGCAAGAAGCCAGGGAATGGGGGTTATGGTCAGTTCATCGCCCGAGGCTTCTCCTGCTGCTCAGGGAGAGGAGTCCTTCCCTGCTGCACTGTGGGTCCCTCCCACAGGAGACAGTTTTCCATGAACTTCTCTAACTTGCCTCCATCTCAGGAGCAGCAGCTCCCTGCGAACTGCTGCAGCAAGAGAACATCTCACAGGCAGCTGGCCTCCCCAAACTGCTGCAGCAAGAGAGCATGTCACGGGCAGCTGGGCTCCCCAAACTGCTGCAGCAAGAGAACATCTCAGAGGCAGCTGGGCTCCCCAAACTGCTGCAGCAAGAGAACATCTCACAGGCAGCTGGCCTTCCCAAACTTCTGCAGCATGATAACATCTCACGGGCAGCTGGCCTCCCCAAACTGCTGCAGCGTGGGTTGCTCTTCCACGGGGTCCTTCAATGGACAGGCTGCTCCAGTGTGGGCTCCTCTCTCCACGAGCCTC